>JAINUG010000157.1:600000-1030000 GCA_029706075.1 Aldrovandia affinis | reverse complement strand
CGACAATGAAAACACACTTAATTCAGTGGAAGTAGTCCGGTTCACAATCAGCGACACCTTGTTGCCATGTTTGTTTGTTTTTTGCAGCGGACATACCTCTTGAAATGTTGTCTAATTTTGTGAACTAATGTATTTCTAACATTGTTTATTAATTCCTTCGGCAAGTAGCCATGATACAAGTGGGATAATGTACTACAGAAAACTCGGTTGTTGACAAAAGTCACTTCACTTGTCCGCGGTACATTAGCCCTTACATATCGCGCTGGTTCGGACAGGTGTAGGCTGTTTTTTTCATCTGTGGGCAGGTGCGAATCCAAAATAAACCGACCTGGACATCAGTAGTGTATGTGAGTCCCCTACAGGCTGATCTGAGGTGCTGATGACCCAGTTTGGGTACTGGTTGAGTCTTCCACCGTGACTTCAACCTGGTTCTCAGACCAACCAGGTTGATGGTTCTCTCGGGAGTACAGTGCACCTGGCCTTTGCGCTGGATTAAATCAGCATTTCTCCTCAACTTTTGGTTTAGAAATATTTGGGAGTGCTAGATTCTTTCTTCGCAAGCACAGCTTGGCGAGTGAATTTCGGTGGTTGTTCACCTCGTTAAGCCGTGCTTGTGAAGAAAGGAAAAAGCCAAAGTTAAGGACAAATGTTGATTGAGTGCAGGCCTTAGGCTGCTGGTTTTCATGGAGCTTATTGATTGCAGAATTTTGGTGTTTTGATTCATGTGCTGCCGGTGGTCAGGTGACATTTATCCCCATAGCAGGAGGAATGACAAAATATTTCACTGTGACAAATTGCCAGCTGCAATTAATTGCCCATTTTAACCAGCATTTTTCTTGTTTTGTTTTGACAAAGCCAACTTGATCAAAAGACGAAGGCGCCAAATTGGAAAAGCAATTAAAAGCCTCCGTAAAAAAAAGGCCCTTGTATATCTTAATGATCGGGGGAAGGCGCACAGCCCAAAACATCCCGAGTTTGACTGTGGACTTGCGATCTGACATTCAGAACCGATTTTTCTGCTTCTCCACTTCAGGGTATAATTGCATACAGCTGATGGCGGTCATGGAGCATGCCTATTACGCCAGCTTTGGGTATCAAGTCACAAGTTTCTTCGCAGCGTCCAGGTAAGACCCTCTCACCAGCTCCTATTTAAAACCACTCTGTGTTCTCGAGTGACAAACGACTGTACTGACCCCATTACTCGAGGGGGAGGATCGCATTTTAGTTGAAGAATGTTAATGAGTTTCTTAAAACGTAATCCCTGGGACTAAATATATAGCTGCGTTAATAAAGATGAGCAAAAAAGGCTGAACAAAGTAAACAATGCAGGTAATGAGCTATTTTGTGTGCTCAAAAAATGAGGGAATAATATTTTATACTAATACGATTCATGTTTAAAGTCATTTTCCAAAGAGAATACAGTGCCTATAGAAAGTCATCATACCCTTTTGAAATAGTCACCTTTTTTCCGTCTTACAGCCTGAAATGAAAGTACATAAAATCCATCTTTTTACAGCTTTATTTACACATTTTGCCTTACAACATTCAAGTGAAAAAAAGAGCAATTTCTGATAATTAATAAAAAAATAAAAACTAGAATAACAGGGTTGGAAAAGTGATTAGTCCCCTGATGTAATACTTTGTAGAGGCACCTTTTGCTTTAATTACAGCCATCAGTCTGTTTGCATATGTCTCTACCAGCTTTGCGCACCTAGATTGGGCAATATTTGCCCATTCTTCCTTGCAGAACTGTTCCAGTTCAGTCAAATTCCGTGGTGAGCGGCGATGGACTGCACTCTTCAAGTCCATCCACAGATGTTCTATCGGATTTAGGTCAGGGCTCTGACTAGGCCACTCAAGGACATTCACCTTCCTGTCCTTTAGCCACTGCGTAGTTTTTTTGGCGGTGTGTTTTGGGTCGTTGTCGTGCTGGAAGGTGAACCACCTGCCCATCTTCAGCTGTCTAGCAGAGGGCCGCAGGTTTTCCTCAAGAATTTGGGTGTACTTGGCAGCATCCATTTTCCCTTCAATCCTGACCAATTGCCCAGTCCCCGCTGAAGAGAAACACCCCCACAATATAATGCTGCCACCACCATGCTTCACTGTAGGTATGGTGTGTGCTGTGTTTGGTTTCTGCCAAACATAGCGCTTGGAGTTCAGCCCAAAAAGTTCAATCTTGGTCTCATCTGACCATATAACCTTTTCCCACATGGCATCAGAATCTTCTATGTGTTTCTTTGCATAATGTAAACGAGACTCAGTGTGACACTTTTTCAGAAGAGGCTTCTTTCTTGCCACCCTGCCATACAGGCCAGCTTTGTGTAAAGCTTGTGAGATTGATGTCACATGCACAGATTGCCCAACCTCTGCCATTAAGACTTGTAACTCCTTCAAGGTTGCCATTGGTCTCTTGGTAGCTTCCCTGATCAATCTTTTTCTGGCTCGGTCATCCAGTTTGGAGGGACGGCCCAATCTTGGCAAGGTGTGGGTGGGGCCATATGCCTTCCACTTCTTAATAATACTCTGAACGGTACTCAGAGGGATAGTTAAAGCCTTTGAAATCTTTTTATATCTTTCTCCTAACTTGTGCCTATCCACAACTTTATCCCAGAGTCCTTTTGAAAGCACCTTTCCAGCCATGGTGAATTCTTTGCTTTACCATGCACTACTAGGAGTGGAATCCTCAAGGAACAGCTGATTTTATAGTGAAATAATCAAAACCACTACAATTGATGTCAGGTGGAGGCCAATTAGCGTGGTGTGTGATCTGGAAGGTGATTGGTTATACCTGAGCAAGTTTATAATGGTTATTCTAAGGGGACTGATCACTTTTCCAACCCTGTTATTCTAGTTTTTCATTTTTTATTAATTATCAGAAATTGTGCCCTTTTTTTCCACTTGAATGTTGTAAGGCAAAATGTGTAAATAAAGCTGGAAAAAGATGGATTTTATGTACTTTAATTTCAGGCTGTAAGATAAAAAAAAGTGACTATTTCAAAAGGGTATGATGACTTTCTATAGGCACTGTATGTGTCACACTTATAATTAATTAAAACCCAACAAAAGGAAATCTGCATTAACATGTCGCCTAATGAGATGTTGTGCTTAACGGTTTAATACTTAAGACAAGCTTAACGAGATGCTGTGCTTTCAGTTGGTACCTCCTAGGACAATGTTTATGGCCAGCAATTAAGCTCGCTGGTGGAATGTATGAGTTTGAGCCCATGGCTCTCTGTGCATCTATGATTAAAAGGGTTTCGTTTTCGATTGCTGTAGCGGCTCGTTTGTCCATTGGCTTACAAATGCTGGGAGCTACAATGCCAGCACTATATCATGGCCAGAGACTGACACCGGCGCTAATCTTCCTGTAAACACATTTGCTGTTAATCCAGGGAAGAGAAGTGGCCCTGGATGAAGCTAGTTGTACGGCTAGAGAGAAGGCGTGGGGGGTGGGAGGAATGGTAAAATGAGAGCGTGTCCTCCTTCGGCTTGATAATAAATGACCGATTTGCCTGGAACTTTATTAATGCGCTCCGGTTTTTTCTTTATACAGTCACCGCATCCCGTGAGGAGGCGAGCGTACAGCTAAAGCGTATTGTATACGGAGTAATTTCACCCTTGATTGATCACTCACGGTCATTTTAAAACCTGACCAGACAGATTCTGGGAAACGGGGGGGCGCCGCGCGTCGTGTTTGCAGGGGAGCTGATACAATAAAAGATGAAAGCCAGGGGGGAAGAAGGGAGCGGTGTGCGCAGAGGACTGATGATAAACACGTTATTGTCGCTCCTTTGCTTGGAGGGTATGCGCCCCACTGACGCTGAAATGATTGAATACATAACCAAGTAACTGCCAAAATAAAGGAAACACCAACATAAAGTGTCTTAATAGGGCCACCAAAACCATTTTAATATGCCCAGGCATAGATTCTACACATGTCTGGAACTCTGTTGGAGGGATGCAGCACTATTCTTCCATGAGAAATTCCATAATTTGGTGTTTTGTTGATGGTGGTGGAAAACGCTGTCTCAGCCTCAAGTGTTCAATTGGTTTGAGATCTGGCGACTAAGACGGCCATGGCATGTGGTTTACATTGTTGTCATGCTCACCCTACCATTCAGTGACCACTATGGCCTGTGAATGGGGGCATTGTAATCCTGAAAGAGACCGAATCATCGGATGATTCGTTTTGCAGTGCGTAATGCAATTATTGAATAAGTAATTGTTGTGTACATTGTCCACTAAAGGAGGAATGAAAAAAAAAATAATGGGCCAAAAGTGTATGTTACTTATGCACTACACGTTACTGTGTAGTTATATATCAACATTTATTATTAGGAAGCCAACAACATAATCAATATTAACATTAGAATTAGAATGCCTCTACATTTGCATTATTTGAAAAAGGCATAATACATCCACAAATAATTAGATATACAATTTTGTTAGGTTAGAACGGATTGTTAAATATTAATTCATTTTCTGTCTGTGAAGAAAAACCATTGCATGTGTTCATAAGAGCCGGATTATCTAAATGTGGCCTAACTATGGAAAAATATGGAAAAGATTTAAGATGGAAAAGATTTGATTAAAGTAGGGAAATGAACTAATTAATAAGGATACACTAAACACTGCCTAGCTTCAGTTGAATGTGTCAAGTTCACCTATAAGTAGTGATTCACATGAGATGTAAAAACTGAAAACAGGAGCTGTGGTGTATTAGGAAGGTCATTTATGACCGTATTTGGTCCTTTAATGTGGACCGTGCCAATAAAAACATCAACCTTGAATGCAGGAGGTGATGCTCAAAGACCTTGTCGGGAGAGAAAAGAACGACGACGGTACGCAAACATTTATTCATGCCCAAAAAAAAAAGGAAGGCACCCTTGTGAAGGCTGCTCGAGCCACAACACATAGGAGAAACTGACCTCTCTGACCAGATGTATTAAAGGCTTTTAACGCTTTTCACAAAAAAAGGGCCTTGGGTGTTTTTGTGGTGCATTTCACCCTTTGTCAGTGATCAAGCTATTACAGGTACTTATTTGAGGCAAAATGCTGGCCATTTTTTCAAATGTGTTAAAACCCACTTTGAAGGCTAATCCCAAGGTCTGGTCTCATGTGGGCTTCCTCTGCCTCACCAAGGAACAAGTAGTTTCTATACCGTTTTGAAGGTCAGTTAACAAACTTTTCAGGTAGTTCTGAGCAGGTCAGATCAACTTGAAGAATGTTCTTGTGTCATATTCAACTCTAGAGTTCAATGAATGTGAGACCTAGGCCCTCATCCTTAACTATGAATCACCATTAAACACAATGTGTTTTTAATTGTGTGTCAAAGTTTTTATAGTTAAAAAAAAATCCAGGCTATAGTCTTGAGTGTGCTGCATTTAACAGATCGGTCATACCATATTCACATTGAAAGTATGGTACTTTGTGAAGTGTGGATTTCTGAAGATTTGACATTGATCTTAACACCTGTCCTGTATAAACACATGCATACAAAAATGGATACATGTAGAGCATTCATGCAGCAATTTCTGTCTAGAATAGATGGGTACAGTTTAAATAGTACAAATTTAACTCGAGATGCAGTTTAAGTAATAACCATCTTTGTTTTAATTCTTTCAATTTAATTTACACGCAATTACAATTTTTGAAAGGATAACAAGTAAGTACAGATGATTGGCTAACGATTCCCGGCTGAGCGTCGATTTTGCCAAAATGGTGGGCTCATTTGCATGGGCTTATATTCTCTCCAAATATTCTCACTTTTGATTGAGACTATTTTAAAAAATCAGACTGAATCAAAGTATGCTGGGGGCAGCACCCATTCCAGGAAGTCTCTGTCTCTGCCTTCAGCCGCTATGGGACGCCGGACGAGCTGAAGCAGCTGATTGACGTGGCTCACTCGCTGGGCATCGTTGTGCTCCTGGACGTGGTCCACAGCCACGCGTCCATGAACACGGAGGACGGCCTCAACAAGTTTGACGGCAGCGACTCCTGTTTCTTCCACAACGGGACCAGAGGGGAGCACAGCCTGTGGGGCAGCCGGCTCTTCAACTACTCCAGGTAGGCCTGCGCAGCCGGTTCACCCCTTCCGAGCGGAAACCCATCTCAAACCTGTCCTCCACCAGACAGACCAATACAGGCCTGGCTGTTTGCTCTTATATATTTTATTAGTGTTTTGCCATTTATGACTTATTTATTCATTTACTGTGCATGTGTGCGTGTGTGTGTGTGTGTGCGTTTGTGTGTGTGTGTGTGTGTGTGTGTGTGTGTGTGTGTGTGTGTGTGTGTGTGTGTGTGCACGTGCAAATAATGGTCAGAGATTGATCATCCCCTCAAAACAATTAACACAGTGCTGTGTTGTAAATTTTCTAATATTTTTTGCAAGCATCAGAAGGGTAAGAACCCTTGTCCATTCAACGTAAAGACTGAATAAAGGAATGGATGTTTAACTTAAAATAAGTAAAGTAAAGTAAGTGCGTTTTACCCCATTTTTGACCTGCAAGGAAATAATAAATTTCAACCAAAAAGTTTAAAGGGTAAGTTCAGTTACAGAGTGGTTCTCTGTTGCTTATGAAGAAAAATGTGGAAAATAGCGACTGTGCAGTATTCCTAATTGTCATCTGGGGAAAGGAGAAGAAGCAAACATGATAATATTTCAAAATGTGTTTGTGTTTATTGATGATAAATCGCCTACATTTAAGCAGAAGCAGTGCCTTCATCTAGGTGGTAGATGGTAGATCATCTAGAAACATGACTTAATCTTCAGCTGCCACTTAAATAAAATACTACAGATATGTGATAAATCCATGCTATGAATAAAAAGGTGTCAGAAGTACACATGTACAGGTAACTGCCAAAATAAAGGAAACATTTGAGTAAATTAAGGTTTCCGGTGACTCTTGTGGTGTGGTGCATTTTCATGGTTTTGTGTGGTTTAGTTCCACTCAATCCCTTAGAGTGTAAGTTAAACACCAATAAATACAAAGCCATTCTGAGTGATCACCTTCATCCTATGATGAAGCATTTCTATCCTGATAGGAGTGATCTCTTCCAGGATGACAATGCCCCCATCCATAGGGCACGAGTGGTCACTGAATGGTTTGATTTAGTAGCCAATTACACCCTCTATTTTTCATGACAATCCCCCCCTCGTATTGTGAGTTCGCTGCTGTAGCCCTGTGACCGGCAGTTTCTCCTCCGAGACAACACTCGCCAAGCCGTTGACCGTAACTCCCATACTCCAGAGCCACTCCTATATGCAGCGAACTCATGTTGGCTTCCCTTCCCCCCTGCCTGGGGCGGACAGCCAAATGCCACCCCTAGTGGCACTCCCAGCATTGAATGTTGTAACCACTAGACCACCTGGGAGGCCCAGCATGAAAACAATATTAACCATATGCCATGGCCGACTCAGTCTCCAAATCAATTTCAATACTTATGGGAGATTTTGGAGCGGTTCTGGAATGTTTTCCACCACCACCATCAAATGATGGAATTTCTCATGAAAGAATGGTGCTGCATCCCTCCAATAGAGTTCCAGACATTTGTAGAATCTATGCCAAGGCACACTGAATCTGTTCTGGAACCAGGAAGGTGCAATGAATGATTTTTCATCAGTGGATTTATTTGGGAGAAAACGCAGTATTTGTCAAGGTCGCACATGCGAGAGCATGCAATTTACCGCCATTCATTTGGCACGCACCCCACACTCCAGGCTCAGTGCAAATACCATTTGAGTGAAAATGGGTGCAGTTCATATCTTAAATCTTGATTCATATTCAAATAAACCCCAGTGTTCTCATAATAAACCACGGTACGTTGAGAGATACTCATTGTACAACATTTAGATTAGGTTTAAGGTTTATACATGGACCATGAAGGTAGAAGTTCTTCATTCTTATTCCCCCTTTGAATGCACTTTCACCTTTTTGATGTTACTCAGGGCTATGAAGCAGGCTGGAAAATTCTTATTTCACCATTGCATGCACCTGGAAGGGTAATCGCAATGCAGAGCGCATGGAAGCATTATTCATTTTATTCGTATTTCAGTGAACGATCCTTTTGCCGCTTTCTCTTTGAGAGCTCGCTTTGACGTTTCAAAGTAAACCGTCTCCCCCCACAGCACAGTACTGCGGCTTGCGAGTTGAACCTCAGGTTCCCTTTTTTCAGAACGGCTCGCACGACATGTCCCCCCTTCCCCCTCCCCCACGGCGTAAATGTATTCCCTGAATGAGAAATATTTAAAGAGCGCATGGGAAGAACAGTCGTGCCAGCGGCCCAAGTAATGAGCCCACGAGAGAAAGGCGGAGGAGTGCACCGTGGGGAGACGGCTGTTCTGAACGCCCGCCCGCAGGAAGCCTGATAGCCGCCGTGCCATCGGTGGAGCGGATCGACTGCAGGGAGAGAAGCCGAGCGGTGCCCTGCTCCACAGCCACCACGCCCCCACCCCTCCTCTTTCAATCTTGCAGGTTACCCCGGGTGCTAAAGTTTGAAGCACGGTCCATTCAGATCAGCGAGCGCCAATCCCTTCTTCCTCTCTTGGCGGGCTAGGTTACGATTCAATACTTTTGTTGCTCATTTCCATGTGACTTCACGTTGCAACTCCAGGTCAGCTGAACAACCGGAAAGACTTTCCTGTTGCTATAATTGGCGGATATGTAATGCGTTGACGGCACTGTTTTGGGGTTAGAACTGCATAAATCGTTGATCAATTAAATGGATGCCTTTAATTGTGACCGCCTCGAGTCAGAAAGTGGCTCTCTCCGCCTGCTGTTTATGACGCCAAGTAACACCACACTTAATATTGTTGATGTGCATGTGGCATATATGTTACCGCTAGATGATCAAGGATGTAGACATTCAGGTTTATGTCATTCGTGCCACGTCACCAACGCCATCTCAGTGAAGCCTGCTTGAATCCTTGAATCACCGTCATCTTTATTTTACTTTCATGGTTTTGTTTTTCCACTTCCCTGAATCCCATCAAACATACGAAAGCACGAGGGTGAAGCGGATTCACAGCAGATCTGTTGTCTGGAACCATTACATTGATGGCATGCGATGCCTGGTTTTAGCATATTTTAGCCAGGGATAGAAATGCAAAATACCCTCCGCCTCGGTCAGTGTCGGTAGTCTCTCGGCTGTAACTAGGAACGTGAGACTCCAGGAAAACGAGCGAGCGGGGACGGCTTTAATTGAAACGCTGGCTGCTGCAAAGGTAGATGCGACTGCCATTGATATATGCAAGGCCGGGAGTAAATGAGCCCGCCGCACCATTAGTGACAAAGGAACAAAGGAGTCCACCATTTTCAAAGCAATATTTATTTATTTTATTTATATTTGAAGGCTTTGTTATTATTGTTTCCTTTTGTGTTCGGCTGCAATTATTTTTGATACTCGGAGGAATTGGTTTAGACCCTGTCGTTTATTTATTTTTCTCGGGGTCTTTCATGTCTAGTCTGTTCCCAGTGCATTTTTTTCTACAAATGAGCACATTTAATGTATGCGTTCTGTTCTCTGGGTATACATTAAAAAAGCGGTTTTGTTTTGGGTCAAGGACGGTTTTCAATCGGTAGCTCCCAATCACGGAACTGGCACGTTCCCAGCAGTGAGCCCTGCGTTCGCCTGCAAAGAGCTTCTTTAAAAGCTGTGCTGAAGCAGCACAGTACTGAAGTAAATAAAGCACTTTACCAGCCTGGTGAAGTGGTTAATTTACTGAAGGGAGGAAAACATGGATTCAAAATAATTTCAGTTGAGCATTTTAAATATGAGGCCTGACCAGTTGTGCGTTTTGATATTGCGTTCCTGTAAAATGATGGTAATTGAAATATTGCTGCCTTATGGAGACAGTTGAAACTTTGGTTTCCTGGTACCTTTGAAAGAGGTTGATGGCGGTCGCTGTTCTGTGACATCGGGGTCGTTGTTTTCGGCAGAAGTTAAAAGCGGCATCAGGTGATCCTATCTGACCCTGTGTTTTGTTGCCTTGAATAAATCAGATTTGATAGGTTGCAAGTTCCTTTCAAAGTTTTTATGCATCAATAAGGACATTCTTGAAATTGGTTTTGGCTGAAGTGTAAAATTGAAGAAGAGTTCAAAGAAATGTATCTTCTATATGACAGAGAGAGAGAGAGAGAGAGAGGGACAGAGAGAGACACAGACAGGGCCAGAGAGAGAGAGAGAGAGAGACCTAGAGAGAGAGAGAGAGACATAGAGAGAGAGAGAGAGAGTGAGCGAAAACCCCAGGCACTTGATCTCTACAGCATCTGGAAAGGGAAGTTACGGTTTGTAAGATTGGTTTCCCTACAATCTGATTTGCTCTAGCAAGTTTTATCCAGCATTAAAGTTGAATTGAAAGAGAGATTGACACCAACATAAAGTGTCTTAATACTGCTGCACCCCGACCATGTTATCCCTCTCTGGGAAGTTCTTGATGAACTGCTCTTGATGAAACTGCCTGCTCGCACCCGAGATTGATATTTGCAATCAACTGATTCAAAGTTACTTGTCTGTTTCGCCTTGCATCTCAATCCAATGCACAGACATCACGGTCAAGGAGTATGCCCTTTCGACCACAGTTTCCCCTAGTTGATTATGTCTGTCCCTCAGACTTCCATGCCAACAGCACCTTGGCCACTGTTCCTCATGAAACACCAGCAGGTTGAACAGTCACTGAAGCTCCTGCCAAACGTGCCCCAAAATCACCTCTCTTTCAAAATTACTGAGATATTTTCTTCTAGTCATGGTAGCCAAAATAATGGGTAGCTGGGCAGAGCCCAGAATTTTTATACATGACCCGAAGCATGATGGGAGGTTAAATGCTTAATGAGCTCAGGAACCACACCTGTGTGGAAGCACCAGCTTTCAATATACTTTGTGTCCCTCGTTTACTCAAGTGTTTTGTTTATTTTGGCAGTTACCTGTGCATTTCCCCTATTGAGAGAAGGCCAAGATTTAAGTAAAAAGTCATCTCTTTCTTGAAACATTATTCTTGTATTTGAAACAAGCTATTCTAAGGAAAATTACCAAGCAGTAATTAATAATGTGTTGCATGGATTCATTTGTGCCTGCAATTGCGTGACCAATGCTTCTGTTTCTCAACAAAGATTGTATCTGTTCCCGTCTGGGTCTAACTAATGTGGTGTGCAAAAATAGCCTGAAGCGTATCTCATATTATGTGACCACACTTAATGCGGCTAGTCATTAAGGAAGAAATCTGTAATATAGAAAAGGTCATTAAGTAGTTGGCTTGACCTCCGCATGCATTTGCCCGTAGACACTTTCAGAGCTGCAGCTAGTCGTTACATCTGGCACTCTGCGAGATCACATCTTATATAATAGGTAATGTAGTCTTGTAAACAGTTTACGATGCAGTTGATGTTGTCATCCGTCAGACGATTTTATCCAAAAGCAACTTACAGAAGCACATTAAAATGGCTAGAGGATCAGGAGCTGCACTTCGGTAAGCTGCAGTCCGTGCATTGCCATCGTCAAAATTCATGCCTCTGTTTCGAACAGCGTTTCTAGTCTGCCTGCACTGGATTCTACACCCTAGTACAGGTAGCATTTCTATCCCGCCTGTGCTAGATTCTCCACTCTGATTAAATGCAGACAAGAAAGTGCTCACGTTAGAGACCATTGTGCGAGGCCTCCTTTCATTTGAGCGAATTCAGTAACGAGCGATAACCGATAACCATTCAATATTTTTTTTTTAATTTTTTTTTTGGTGAGGCGGTGCATATTTGCTGTTAAATCGGGACACGTGGGCCCTCTCACTACGCCCCTTTCTTTGATTCAGACGACGAAGGCGCCCTGCAGTTCCGCTCTGGCGCATCCTGACACAGTGGGTATCGTTCCCTGCAGGGTCGCCAGATCTGCATTTGTTCTATATGGAACCTGTCTCCTGATGAGCCCGTCGGGGTGTTACCGTGGTTGGCGTTGGTAGTCGGTCTCCTTCTGGGTTCTCCTAGCTGGCTTAAATTTTCCAGAGATGATTCGTCTTGAATCCCCGGTACCCACCCTGTCGTTCTGTGGCTGTTCTATTTTTGTCACTCTGTTCCTGCTGAAGGGTTCCAACTCGATCTTTGGGCTCAGATGCAAAGCCCCAGCTTCAACATGCCTGGCGAAGGCAGCTTTTGACTGTAAATAACCAAAAGGGCAGGCACCCGGGCTGGCGGATAGCGTAGCGGTTTAATGCACCTGTATTTGGCTGGTCCTGTACGAGTGGGAGCTGCTTATCAGGGAAGGGGTTCGAAGCCCGTCTCTGCCAGACTGACCCTGACCCTGGTTAGCCCCGATCGGGGCGGGATTTGGCTGTCCGCTCTGGAGGGAGGTGTGAGGGTGGTCGGCACAGACTCGCTCTGAAGCATGTGACGGTGTCTCCAGAAAGGGGGTCTTGAGTTCTGTCTCAAAGTCATTCTTGTCTGACCAAATGATTATAGAACCTTCCCTTGGTCTCGTCAGTAGAAAGGGGAGGTCATCCACACTGGGGTTCTGTACAAGCTGTTACAGACACGCGTTGATCAGGGCTCTTCTGGGGTGCTAATGTGGATTCTGTGTTTTCGGAGAGCTCAGCATCGCCTGCATTATCAGGTTCAACATGCTTCCACTTTGTTTTTTTTACTTTGTTTTTTTAATTTTTTTTTACCCCATTTTTATCCCAGTTTGGTAGCCAATTACCCGCTGTGCTTAGTTCAATCCCCCTTACCTCATAGTTCGCTGCCGTAGTCCTTTGACCGGTGACAAGTGCGAAGCGCTGCCTCCTCCGAGACAGTACTCGTCATGCCGTCGACTGTAATTCCGGTACCCCAGAACCACTCCTGTGCGCAGCTAACTGTGTGTGTCGGCTTCCCTCCCCCCTCCCTGGGGCGGACAGCCAATTGCCGCCCCGATGGCACTCCCGACCAGAGCCGACTCTGGCGTGACGGGAAATCAAACCCTGGTCGCCGTGGCCAGCGTCGGACATTGAAACCACTAGACCACTATTGCCCTTGGCTTGCTTTTGTGGGGGGTTCAGGCCGGGGTCTGCTGTAAAGCATATTGTGACAAATGCTTTGTATAATGCGCAATACAAATTACAAATATATTTTTTGAATGTTCCTGTGGTAGAAACACTGCGCTAGTGCGATGCGTCTGAACAGAGGCAAAGCACTGGGATCCCTGCACGCCACGGTGGATCGGGACAAGGGACGCCACCGGGGATCGGCGTACACGGGGTGGGTCTAGAGCACGGGGAGGACCCCAGCCAACATGCTGCGCTCTTCCCCTCCGGCGTCGATGCGCTTCACCTCTCCGACGGGACAGAAGGTCCGCCGTATCAGCGCTGTGATTTCTACGGTGGAAGAAACCCAACGCAAGGGCAGACCGCAAGCGATCACTCCTCCCTGTGCAACATATCTCTCAGGAGCAGGGAGACGAGGAGGTCCGTTCAACTTGCCGTGCTTCCTTTGTGCCGTGAATCTATTTTTTTCTCCCACTCCTTTTTTTTTTTTTTTTTTTTTTTTTAAAACCAAGGCTTAATGGTTTACTTAAGGTTATCGATCTTCGGACGGTGCGTCGTTCCTCCGTTACAAATCGCCTGTCCTTTCACAAGCAGACCCACGGGAGACATAGAGGACAGAAAACATGCACACAAAGTGGAATGGGGCGCGTTAATGAGGCCACGTTTGCAGAGAGGGCCAGCGGTCCAGCCGGCTCCAGCAAGCACGCCGCGTTCAGGAAGCCTCCTCCTCTTCCGCCACGATCTTTCACACTGTTAAAAGCCGTCCTCTGCCGTTTTGAAGAAAAAGAAAACCACAGTAAATGGCTGTGGTGAGGCCCTTTCTTTTAATAATGACCGCGTTTCATTGATTATTCAGCCGGTCGGTTGGTTAAGCAGGACCGGGGGAATTAAAAAAAACTGCTAAGGCAAGCTCTTAAGTTATTACGTTTCTGAAACCGGTGAACCTGAATCAGGCAAGTAGGAGGAAAGGCGGATGTGTCAGCAGTCTGATCTCTCGGGACGGAAATACGACATGGATCACATTACTGTGGTCTGCGGAGCTTGAAAAGGATGATGTTGTGCGCAAAGTGGCAAGGTTTCTCCATTTTCTTTGATCCGCTTGCTTCCTCTGTGTTCTCGTCGCAGTGGGTTTTGACCCGTTCGATCGATTTGTCGTGTTCTCCCTGGAACCGAGATGAAAGTGAAAAGCTGAGCCTCCGTTTACGGTTGCGCGAGTCGTTATTTGGGAAAATGAATCGGCGCGACAACAAAGTTTCGCAGCATCGCACACCACACAGCGAGAGCACTGTGAACGGTGTACTTTGTGAGCAGACTTTGGGGGTGGGCAATCAGGATGGCGCACAAGGAAGAGGATTCAGGGAAATTGAGCTTAATTTCCCTTCTCCTCCCTCAGAGGCTCTGCGTTCCTCTGTTCCTCCGTAAAGGCCCCGTTTCAGGGCTCGCCCTCGTCAGCCCGATCGAAAGCTTCTGAAGAGCCGCTTCGTTTCGCGCTCGACAGTTACTCAACCCACCCGTCGCAATGAGCAAATCAGCCAGTTGGCCGTCCATGCAACTGATGGAAGCTGATAGGCTCACCATTGCATCGTAGGTGAGAGAGGTGTACGTTGCCACTCTGTAGGTGCAGAGGTCGGTGACGCATACGCTGTTCCCTGTACACTTTTCTTTGTTGCTGCTTTGTATGGATTTAGACTTTAGAATGACCTACAAAAGAAGGGGCTTGCGATCTTAGGTGTACTAGGAAGGTAAAATGCCTCCTAACATTCGCTTTCGAAAAAGAGTTAGGACCTGCTTCTGCTGTCGGTAGATGTGACGTGTTTAACCGGATGCAGATACGCTTTCTGGGTTTTTTTCTCTGTTTGTATGTTTGTTTTCCCCCCGTCCTGAGAACATTTTACTTCCTTATTTATTAACTGTCAGAAGTAAATTCAGGAGCCTGTTAAGCTCACCCCATACGACTGTATTGTTGCAGTCCAACAAATCTCTTTGTGCTAGATTTAAATTAATCCCAGTGGGAATCTTCAACTGAAGAGAAGCAGGGAAATAGGAAGTAGGAGGGGATGGAAAGTGCGAGAGCGTGAATTGTTTGTGAGAAAACTGAGCATTTCATTAGCATTGCAGCCCTAAATATAAATGCACCAAAGTCTCCCTCATATCCTTATTCCTCTTGTATTGCCTGCATGGGTGTGTTCTCTTTCGTGCGTGTATGTGCGAGTGTGAGTGTGTATGTACATTTTACATTTTACATTTTAAGCATTTAGCAGACGCTCTTATCCAGAGCGACTTACAAGATGTGCATTAATACATGGTTGGAACAATCATAGTTCCGGCAAGATATCAGTGCAGTAATACAGCGATACACATCGTTGCAGGCAGCTGCTGGGTAGGAAAAGGTTAGTAATTGTTATTATTTTATTTTTTAAATGAGGAGTAAGCAGGGAGTATGTGCTTGTGGAAACTGCAGAAACCATTGTCAATGTTTAATTGTGGAATGTATCTTTCTTTTTTTTTTGCAGGCGAATATTTTGTCATCTTTAGAAATATTAACCACTCGTTTTGAAAAGGTATTTGGAATACCGCCTTATTTGGAATAGTGAATCAGAATAGGCTGCTGGATATTAGGCCGTGTATTCAAGTGGCTACTGCGGCAACACAAGTAACCAGCAGACGAAAACCAAAATCATCAGTATTTTTTCAGGGTGTGTAATCTATCACAGGGGGGGCAGCGGGGAGGGGGACAGTCAGAACTGTGAAGTATGTGCCGCAATCATATTTTATGGCGTTGGGCAAAAAAAAAAAATAACTTTACCGTTATAAAGAGGGAACTTTCAAGGGACAGATCTGTAAAGCGAACAAAGCGGGGTGTTATTTAAATCACTCTCGCTCGACTGCTTTGATCCGTTGTTTTAAACGCACGCGCACGCACGTTCGCACCCGCCCCCCCGTAAGACGCCAATGAGGGAAAACGGTCCTGTCAGTTAATTCCTAAATACAATTGGCTGTTTTATTGCGATCCCTTTCCAAAGCCGCGTCTTCGTTACGCTCCCTTAAGCCACGGCACTTCAGCCGTAGTTTTCCGCTGCCTTCATCGCGATCCCTGTAATCTCCTCCTCTCAGCTTTTGTGCTGGGAGACGTCCCGAGCTCCTGTCGCTCCTATTAATCAGCATTACTCGCGCTTTCCGCTTCTGATCTCTTAACCGCGTCGCCATCAGAATGGGACCCCTTCGCTTTAAGCCACTTTATCGTATTTGATTACACAACTCGGGACGCGCCGACACGCGTCAAGAGACGGCGCACGGCGACGAGGCAGCGCAAAACAATAAATCATTTTGAACGACGGGGCAGTCTTTTCGGTTTCGGGGGCCGGCGTCCTTTAAACCATGCGGAGGTTTTCAGAAACGGCCGTTTACTTCACGGCGATTGTTTAACCCGCGATCGCATTTAGTCCCTGAAAACGATGCGGTGTCTTGGGAAAGTGTTTTTCAAAGTTTGTAAGCGTTGACGAGCCACAGCCGGGGCCAACACATAAACTGTCGGTACGTCCGACCCAGTGCTTTCTCTGGGGTTTTATGTTCTCATAAAACAAGCGCGGACGCGTTTCGAAGAGAACGGGGCCGTTTTGTGCTGATAAAGCGCAGTGCCATTTTTTTGTTTTATTCTCGTTCCCCTCCCCCAGTGGTGTTTCGCGGCAGATATAGTGTGCAGGCAGCTGCGGCACTTTCATCACAGCCTTCGAGGCCTTGATGATTTTTTTGCTGCACAAACCGCACCTATCGATTTGGCTGCCGCCGCCCCGAACTCCGGGTTAAGAAAATGTTTCTCGTAATGTTTCTCTCGCCTTTCCGTTGTTAGGAAACAATTCTTCCTCAGGTTAAAAAGGGGGAAGTCTCCCAACGCCAAGTCTGTAGTGCGCCTTTCTGAACCCTGCATTTAATAACCACGTGCTGAGAACTGCAGCTTCCAATAAATTGGACGGCCTTTAGTGTCAGGCGGGGGAACTCTAATAAGAGAACGGGGCTCGGGTTTCATTTGTTATTGAGCTCCCCTGATATCTGGTAGAGTCATTAGATTTGGAGAAGACGTACGCCATAACTTGAGATGCCTTACCGGTCATTTGTTCATGCCGAGTGGAGGACTATTGCTTCAGTGTGCCTTCGTTTTGTTGTTGCTGTTGCTGTTTTTAATGTGTCTTTGTGCCAAGCCTTTTATTGCTTGCTTTTGTGGTGACTGATCACAGCAGGAGGCCAAGAAGCTAGCGGTGCAGCCCATCCAATAGCTCTCGTAATCAGCAGGCCTTTGATATCGGGGATGAGAAGGCTGTCGCAATGATCGTGATGGCTTCTGAGAATCCGAACGACTTCAGACTTGAGCAATGTAACCCCCCTCTCATTTTCCCCTTCATATTCCTGGCTGCAATTTCCGCTTTCCACATCCCAGCTCACACCCCAAACACAGAGGTCACCATTTCTGTTTGTTCTGTCAACCTGAAGAGAAAAATCAATATAAGGTCAACCAAGGTCGACATTGTTCCAAAGAAAGGGATGTGATGGCAAAAAATAGATTTTGTTAAGTAGTATTGTTGGTGTTCTTAATTTATTTGCCATTTGTTTATTTTGAGTATCCGTTTCAGTTAAGTATATAACTATATATATCCGGTTCAGTAACGCTATACATTTCTGATTGTGGCTGCAGTTTCAACTGGCATCTCCAAAAATATTTCTGTTAGCTTTATCTGCTAAAGGCTATTTATTGAGGCAAATTCTCCCAACAACCAATGGTCATGTCATATTAACTACGTAGCATATGGATCTCTGATAGGGTTTGACCTATGAACCATTGTTGAAATACGTTCGGAATATGGAATATACCAATTAATCTGCTTTAATGTAAGGGAACATGGTGGCTTTGAGTTGATGCAGAGTGGCAGTGTAGTATAATGTTTAGGGAACTGGGCTTGTAATGCGAAGGTTGCAGGTTCGATTCCCAGGTGAGGTACTGCCATTGTGCCCTTGAGCAAGGTACTTATCCTGAATTGCTTCAGTAAATATCCAGCTGTATAAATGGATTGTATGTAAAGAAAAATTAACTTTGTAAGTCGCTCTTGATAAGAGCATCTGCTAAACACCTGTAATGTTATGTAGTGTCATGGTGACATACACAGAACAGCTTTGTCTGCCTGTAATGTAATGCAGACATTACATTACATTACAGTGTTACATTACAGTGTCAGCACTGGGCTCCGTAGTAATTCGATTCCCCTAGATTAGTAGTGTGTGTGTGTGTGTGTGTGTGTGTGTGTGTGTGTGTGTGTGTGTGTGTGTGTGTGTGTGTGTGTGTGTGTGTGTGTGTGTGTGAGAGTTTGAGGTGCAGTGTGTGTGAGTGTGAGGTGCAGTGTGTGTGTGAGTGTGATGTGCAGTGTGTTTGGGGAATCTCATCTGATCGACACAGTGTCTGTCAGGCCTCAGTATGGTGGTACATCTCCATGGTGCTGCAGGAAAACGTGCGTCATTGATCGATACGATCAATAAGCATTGCCGTTACATAACAGTCTACTTGCACAGGATCTATAAAGGGATGTGCTAGGGATATAAACCCCCTTGCTGTGAGTTAACCTGATCCATTTTAGGAAGGGTACACCTTTTCCCTTAAACTCAAATAAAAATTACTTGTCAACTTTTTAACATGCACAAATGCCGAAGTCTTGAAGCTAGACTTTTAATTGAGTCGGACAATCAACACAATAGTGAGAGCCCACCTCCCACAACCCTGACAGAAGGGGTGCTTGCTTGGCATTATATAGCATCTAACCTTTCTTGACTTACAGATTCTGAATACAAAAGCTGTTTTTCTTCCATTCTGTGGAAAGACATTCAGCGCCTTTCTCCAGTGCCCTAATAGGCTATTTGAAAGAGGCCAGATGAAAGGGAGTACATTAATCCGCCGAGTCGTTCGATCCCTGCGACGAGGCATCCAGCCAGCCCCTCGCCCACTGGAGCCTCCGCCTCTCCGGATCGCAGCGTTCTGACGAGAGACCTCAGACAGGGTTGATCCCAGAGCATTCATCTTTCTAACACATGCCTGTTCTCTTCATCTGTCCTTTTTTTAAAAATTGTATTCCTGCTGTTTTATGTTTCTTCATGTGATGATATAATACAGTCAGCTCCAAAATTATTCACACCATTGATAAAGATGAGCAAAGAAGGCTGTCTAAAAAAACCCTACAATACAGGTAATGAGCGATATTGCGTGCTCAAAAGGTTAAGTGGGGGGGCCTCGGGTGGCGTGAAGGTTAAAGCATTTGCCTGGAATGAGAAGTTGCCCACTGCAGCTGTGGTTCGAAACCCGGCTGTGCCAGCCCGGCTCTGGCTGAGAGCCTCATCAGTACCGGCGATTGACTGACCGCCCCAGAGGGATGGGGGAGGGTGAGCTGGCACGGGCTCGCCGAGAAGTGTGAAAGGCGTCCTTGTCCGGGAGAAACTGGCTTGCCTCCGAGGACGAGCAGCGGGCTTGTGGGGGAGGGTAAATTGAAAGAAATAGACCACAGAAAATGACCACAGAACTGAATTTACACCTCCGTGTCTCAAGAGAAATACTGTGCGTCATGGGCTCCACGGTTATGCTAACAGCAACAATATCTGGACAGATTGCCAACACCCAATATAAGTAGTAAATCATGAAATTTAGATTTTTGGGTGGAATGCCCCTTTAATTTCCTATGTAATCCATGTTGGGGGGATGGATGGAGGGATGGGAGTAGGGGAGTTGAAGTGCATTCTGAAGAGGCGGGTTTTCAGTCTGTGGTGGAAGATAGGCAGCGGCTGCTGTCCTGACAGTGGTGAGGAGGTCGCTCCAACACTGAGGTGCCAGGACAGAGAAGAAGCCTCAATCAGGACGAACAGCTGCTGGCTCCTCGTAGGAATGGGAGTGCCAGGCAGCCCGAGGTTCTAAATGAATTTCCGGCCATTTTGTGAACGGAAGTCCTCGAAAGCATTGCTGGAAACTACATAGCCATGGCTTGTTTTCAAGTTCATCTTGGAACGCGTAGGCCATTAGGTTGCTCATTTGTGCTTTACTACCGAAAGTTATCTTAAAGGTCATATTCGAATCATAATGGGAGTTATAACCACAACGTCAGCTAAGATAGAATTTCTTTTTTCACCCATCTGTTCTCTGTCTGTTTGGAGAGTTATTGATTATTAAACATTATTTTTTTTATGCAGTGGGCCTTGTGTGTGTGTACCCCTCAGGAGAAAGATCCAAATGATTCATTTTCTGTGTTTAATGCGCTACACACTTCATAAAATATGCCCAGCAATTCCCTCCTTGTACGGGTCCGCTCATCATATCCTCTGGCGGTCGGTGCAAGGCCCTGCCATGGCTGTGCTTTTGAGATATCGAGGAGAGAACCCAAAGACTGCATGATGCCTGGCTGCATCGCAGAACATCTGGTGTCCGTTAGCACCTCGCTCGTCGTAAGGCTCGGAGCCTCATCTCGCCATGGCAGCAAGCGGTTACGGAACCCGCCGGAGACCTCCTCTCTTTTAGCGGAGCCTGGGAGCGGGTGGTGGGGGTGGTGGCAGGGGGTTGCCAGCCTTCCGAGGACGCGGCGGGAAGTGCTTTATTTGTGCTTACAGCTCAATAAAGCTGCGGAATCCATCACCTCGCCAGACACCATCGTTTTAACGTTGCACCCTCCGTGGAATGACCTGTCAAGTTCCCCAAATTTATTTGTTCTTATCTGTAGCTTGAATTTAATGTAAAGGATGCTAGGACATAGATTATCTTCTCCACAACCTCCACCCCACCCCACCCCACCCCAATCCCTGAGTGAGAATTGACTTGTCATCCGAGGGTCAGGTTGTACCCTTGGAAGCTGACCGTATGGGTGCATACTGCCCCCACCTGAATACAATAGCCAGCAATCATTTCTGTGTTCACCTTCCAAGCAATGGATGGGCTTTCAGGAATGCTGGATTCAGGAATACAAGCTGAACATCTCGAAAATGAATCCTCAAATCAGGGGCTTTTCATTTAGCTTGAGTGGAGTTCTCAAACCATATTTGTTACAAAAGCTGCCAAAGGACGTCAGGGGTCAAGTAAAAGTCAAGGGTAGACGAGCATAAGACGTTTGATACAGGGGAGATTGATTGACGGAAAGGAAAACATTTATTCTCCTGCTGTCTGAAGCACTCTGATAAAACTGTGTCTACATACATTTAAATCGAGAAGGTTGTTGTTTGAACGACGGAATTGCCTAACTTCTTCTTTTAGAAGTTCTGTGAGTTGCTCTCTGCACAGAGGTCAACTTTGAAGCGCATCAATGAAAACGACTTTCTTGTATAAATTAGGAGAGGGTGCTACGCTGTACCTCCATGCTTGCGATAGCTTGTTTCTTTGCATGCGGTGGGAGCCTGTTTGGTAGTATCTCTGACTAATAACAATGGGGAAGGGTTAATGAGACAGTTTGGTTTTATCTCTCTCTCTCTCTCTCTCTCTCTCTCTCTCTCTCTCTCTCTCTCTCTCTCTCTCTCTCTCTCTCTCTCTCTCTCTCTCTTCCCCCATTATCTTGTTCTCACAAGGTTGCATTGTGTTTCAGCCCTTTGTTCTTGCAGTACAAGCATGAAGGAACCATAATCTATTTGTGTGGGAATGCATGACCAGCGCGCCTGTTAGCTTATCATACCTGAACAGACCACGCATCTGGAGATGGACCATGCAGTGATGTAATGCGCTCTCTCACACCTTTATTTATGAAACGGAGATTGAGATTGAGATATCTCAATATCTACATCAGCGTCTTCACTGCGGCGAAGCGTGCCACGATACGACTGGGTGTAAGTCCACATTTCAACAGGAGCAAGTTTGTGGGGAGGACAAGCACTGGCTTATGCATTGCAGGCTCTTTTTGCTGAACTTATATCATTGTTAGAATTTGCATTTGCCAGTGTCACCAGGATTTAGCTGGCATAGAATATCGGAAGTTTTGTTCCGCTCGTTTGTCCTGGCACGCTCACTGAACGTTCCTCATATACAGTATAAGCATTTGTCGAGGGTAGATTTGGCAGCGACAGCTGGAATACATTCAGTTCTCTCCCAAATATATATCTAGATGAATAATACCCCCCTGCAAACCTTTAGCTTCAAAGTACAAAATGAAATTAGTTTTAGTCCTGTCTTAACGTGTCAAAAACATTAGAATGTTAAGAGACTGAAACAGAAATTATATTTGTGGTCTTGATGCAATGGGTGTACTGCTTTCATTACCATGCTGGCTTTGTTGTAATTGCTGTTGCTATTGTGGTATCACATTTTTTCAATTAATAATATATGCCATTTAGCATACACTTTTTATACAAAGCGGCTTACAGTAGTGAATGCATACATTTTTCAGTATATGTGGCCCCAGTGGGGATTGAACCCACAACCTAAGCGTTGCTAACGCTGTGCTCTACCAACTGAGCCACAGAGAACCACTCAATCAATTCAATTCAGTATTCAATAGAACTTTATTTATCCCACATGGGGCAATTAAAATTTCACATGCTGTTATTGTTATGTTGATTATTACATTGGATTTGGCAGTTTTGTACTTTAGATAGTCTTTAAAGTTTACAGAGTCTGTTGGTGAAATAGCAAAAATGCTGTCCATCATAAGACCTCCCTGCATATTCACCATATCAAAGTACAGAAGTGTTCAAGATTTTACAATGAATCTGTGCAATGCTTGCCAAGGGATTACTAAGCGTCTTGTTTTGTGCCTTGCTGTGTGCGATGATATCATTGGATTTTTACAGAGGGAGAGGGAGAGAAAGGGCAGTAGGGATGGCCATTTTAATTCCCACTGAATGCGTCAACTTTGTCGGCGCATGAGCAGTAAACATGCCGGCTTCCTCATGGTAGGATAGCTCTCTGCAACATATGAATTAACCTCCACAGGTAAATCCCTGGTTATGGACCATATTCATACTGGTGGCCATATTGGAATGAAAACTAAGCTTGCAACGTTTGCAAGTCCATTGTGTTTTGGTTGTGCAGGTGGTGAAAATTAGTTTTAGCTATTAATATTAGATCATATTAGATCAGATGAATTGAATAAACAAAGCAACGTTTACATTAGTTAACTACCTATTGACAAACCGATCTGATAATAAAGAGCATGGTCATCTCAATCTTGATAGGGAGTTGGCTATATGAGACAGGGTATTAGACTATAGTTATCTAGCTAGCGAACATTGGGTGCACTATCAAGTGGTTTAGGGGCATATGTTGCTAGCTAGCTAGCTAGCAAGTAGTAGCATCAAACTATCATTATTTGGGAACATTCAATGGGAATTCAATTAATGGGATTTCAATGACCACTTAACATGTAATTAGTCCTTTCATGAAACTTCTAGCTCATTTTATCTAAATTTGGCTAGTCATTTCATGTTACCTTGAAGCACCAATATCCTTTTTTTGAGAGGAATCCTTTGAAACCACATTTTATCTTCTGGTAGTGCACACCACAGTGAGACAATGAGATTGTTAGTTGGCTCTAGCTCTACAACTCAAATGTCAGCCAACCATCTCCACAGGGCGATAAAGCTGATTCAAAGTTTCTTACAGTACAACCTTCATTTTCATTCCAATATAACCGTCAAGTGAATAAAGTCCATTGCGCTCTTCGCATCATACACAAAAACACACCCCAAAAAAACAGGATGTGTACTGGTACAATGACAACATGGGTACTATGGCAACATGGCCTAGCGCTGGGAGGGTGGGGGGGCAGCAGGAGTAACTTGGACCTGGCGTGCCTGCACTTAACAAACTCTCAAGACACCCCAGGATACCTGAGCCATTTGCGGACACCATTTGATGTTTTATTCTTCTGCCGTTGACCGCAGGAGGCTCTTGCATTGATCTTGTTATTCATGCGTTTTTATTCTTTAATTATGCAAGTGTGCCAGCACAGAGCGTATTCAAAGGCTCGGGCTCTCACCCAACCTCCTTAGGCCTGAATTGTGCTCTTCTCCCCGATTGTGTGCAACGCTCCCCGATTGTGGAACTCCCTCCCAGCAAAGATCACAAATTCTGACTTTTGAAAAACCAACTGAAGACATTCCTCTTTATTGTGCTTTTCTGTGATATGTATGCAACTGACAGATTTGTGCCTTGCTTTGCATTTTGCTAATCGCTTTTAATTGTTCGGTGCCCTGGGCTGACTGGTGCGCAGGGAGCTGTATAAAAATGAAAGTGATTGAATTTGCGAATGGGCGATATCCTTAGTGTGTGGGTGTGCCGTGTGGGAGAGCTGATCTATGGTCAGTTTTGCCTTTTGGCTCAATATATAAAGTTAGGATATGAACAGGGGAAACCTAGCCTAGCACTCCCAGCTCTCCAACTCTGAGACGTGTTGTCAATATGGGTTATACTGTAATTTCCTGTTTTTCTCTGCCATCTGATATTCTGGAATAGAACTGAATGGTCTAAATGCCCCCTTTAATAAACAAATGTTGCTAATCAGATTTTTTTTAAAGTATCAAGCTCACTGTTCTGTTGATAGATTTAATTTAAAGGCCAGTTGAAATGTTTGTAATTAATGCCAGCTGATATTCAGGTGACACCTTCATTTTGTTTGGTTTGGTTTAATGACAATCCTTAAAGCCTCTTAACGATTACACGGTCTCACTGCTGTTTGCAGCACCTGAAGATTTGGTTTCAAAAGATTCCTCTCTTTAAAAAAATGATATCGGTGCTTCAAGGTAACATGAAATGACAACTCGCCAAATTTAACTGATTTAGTTAGCTCCTCCATACCAAAAAAAAGTTAAACTTGTTCCTCAAAATTGTATTAAGGGATCAGTTCCTACAGATTGCAAAAAAACTGTTTGATTAAAAATGGTATGGTAGCTGTAGACTGGTTGTTGGATAGCTTTAGTAAGGCTCTGGGGAAAGGCCTTCATGTCACACACAAAAAAAGTGCCTCCTGAGTTTGTTCGCATCGAAAGGATCAGGAAATTGACGATCAAGATATCAAAATAATGGGATTTATTCACCATTATAATTTTAATCGGTTTCATAATAATGTTTTGGGATATTTATGAAGCTGTCGCTGGGGCATCTATGGCTGTTGAACCTAATGGATGTAAATGTTTTAGTCGGATCGAATTTGAATGATTAAGAGTCAAGCTTCCCACTTCATGTGCTTGAAGGAGCCAGGTCTGTAATTGGCTTTATCTGACAGGAAATAAGCAGCCTCAAATTGCTTGTATAGATGCACATGGAGGAGCGTCTCTCCTGAATAAGACCACTTTACCAGTAACGTTGCTTCTTAATTATACCCTGCGGGACGTGCACTGGAACCACTGCAAAAACAGTGATGAAAACAAGAGCCAAACATTGTTTGTTTCACTGCTGTGCTTCACAAACTGGTGTGTGTGCGTGTGTGTGTGTGCACGTGTGTGTGTGTGTGTATGTATGTGTGTATGTGTGTGTGTGTGTATATAAAATACTGTAAATACATAATGGACATTTAAGATGCCTAATATTTGTTTGTACAATCATTTGATATGATAATAATCATGATCACAACAACAATAATGATAATACTGATAATTAGAATTAGAATGATTATTTCAGCTTTTTATTTGGGGGATATTTATATGGAGAAGACAGTCAGAACATAACATGGGCTTCCAGGCTCGTGAATTTGCCTGCACCAGGCGTTCAATCTGTCGTCAGTTTAACTCCATTCTAATATATGATCAAAACAGAGCTGATGCGTATAAAAGGCTGCGTTGTGTACTGGTTTTCCGCGTCGAGGCAATGACAAAGGAATCAATCCGGTGGGCATCCATCACGTGAGTTCAGTGGGAAGTGTTCAGTCCAACTGGTAGCGTTCTCCCAGGGCCCCAAGACCATTTACCAAAGCGCAGATTGGAAATCAATAGGGTCCGTAGTGAAGCTCTCACATTGAGGGATGGGCGGAGGAGAGTGTGGCCGATTCCGCAAATTTGTACACCTATCAAGGCCATCATGGATCTTCTCCTGCTCCCGGCATTGGTGGATGGATGGATGGCCACTGACAGTTGAGACTACATGTGTAATAGGCTGTGAGGGCTTCCTAAAGCCACATTTCCGCTGACCGGTCCTGTCTTTAGGTCAGCTGTACCCGAGGCCTGCCGCAGGCATTTGGACAGAAAATTGTTCTGACAGTACGGACAGAGTCTAGTTATGGTTGTACAGTAGTGCGTTGTCAGTGGTTACTCTCACTGTGTTGTCTGCACATTGCTGCCATTCATACTTGAAAACAAACATTTAGTTCCTGTGCTCCGTGTCACAGCCGTATGTAGTCTCTCCAAGACCGGAATATAAGAAGCTCAAGCAGCGTGATTTCCTCCACCGTGAGCATAACGGTCATAAACACAAATTCAGTAAGCGACCGAGGGTGGATCTCTCCGGTGTTTCATTCCAAACGCCAGTTTGGGCAACAGCGCGAGAGCTGCTGTACTTGTAACCAAAAGGTTGCGGGTTTTAAAACCAAGTGAGGCGCAGTTCCACTGCCCCACTGAGTGAGGTGCTTCCACTCGATTCTGACAGAATGCGGGCGCGCAAATGCCTGTCCGTCACAGGTGCAGATAACGTAACGATGCTTTGTGGGTTCTTTCTCTCTCTCCATCCCTGCAGCTGGGAGGTGCTCCGCTTCTTGCTGTCCAATCTGCGCTGGTGGATGGAAGAGTACCGCTTCGACGGCTTCAGGTTCGACGGCGTGACCTCCATGCTCTACCACCACCACGGCGTTGGTAAATGCACCCCCCCACCACCACATCCCACGTTCAGCCGTGAACACCACGCCGTGCCCTCCGTAAGGCTTTGGGTCTTAATCGCGGTCAGACTCGTCCGTTTTCCATCCAAAAAGGATTGCTGCTTTCTCTTCAGAGGCAGAAATGTCAATCATGGGCATTCTTTCAATGAATCACTGGAAAATACTGCAATGAAAAAGATGGGGTAATAAAGGAAAACAAAGAAAGTGCTTTCAAACCGATCAGTAATTCCTGAAAGCCTCGAGATACAAATAAACGCTTTGCGCCCCATGATGCTTAATAGTTCCAGTTCCAGTTGTACTCCGTTCTCTCCCCCGAGAGTGCTTTTCGATTTTTCTTTTAATTTCTTTGTTTTTCCACGTTTGGTTGCGAAGTGCAGCTCTGTCTTCACCTCAGAGGGCAGCATTGGCACAGCCTCTCCCCAATAGTTAGGCACACTGCCCTTTTCTGTGGTGACCCTTCCCAGTGGCCAGGCTGTGCTCGCTGAGGCTGTGATTTGTCAAAGTGCTTCTCAGTATTTCTGTCACCCTCCTTCTCACTCTCTCACATTTGTATGTTGCCCAGGCACGGGATTTTCCGGAGACTACACAGAGTACTTTGGTCTGCAGGTGGACGAGGAGGGTCTGGTCTACCTGATGGTGGCCAATCACATCCTCCACACGCTATACCCCGACTGCATCACCATCGGAGAGGTGAGAGTTGCCCTCAGTCACAACACGATCACCCTTGTGGGGGTTGCTGCTTGAAGATGACCAGAGTGGTTGAAACGTGTTGCTGTATTCTATGCTGACTTGATTAGTTTTATTGTTGTCCGTTTGTTTGAAGCGTATCGTTTGCCGTGCTTAGCTCTGTTGGAGGTTAATCGTTGTTTCACCACAAGCAGGTTGATCGGCTCCTTTCTTGCGGTTCTGTGCGTCTCAGTAGGTAGAGTGTGCTGCTGACAACACTTAGGTTGCTTTGGATGATAAGTCACTTTGGATAAGCGTCTGTTAAATGGCATATGTTGTTCCTGTATGGTTAGTGGTTTTGTGGTGGCATATATCAAGCAGCCCACACCTCCATTGTTTTGATTGTAGTTCGACACGCCATTGGCTCCCGTCCCCATTGCGTCAACGTTCCGTTCGTCCTCCGGCAGGCGTGTTTTGTTCACATACTTCGCACAACAGTTCATTTAAAGGGAGTGTGGAAAGTGTCCTCGTCGGCCGTTGCACGGTCAACTAATTACAAACTGGAACACAGCCTTGATGGCCTTGACAGTGCAGTTAAAGTTCCGAAACCGATTCAGTCGCACCTCTTTCTGCACCAGTTTGCAGACTGCCTTCGTGCTCCCCAAAGAGATCCCCTTCTGACTGATTTGTAAGCACAGATACAGTCATATCTATAAGATATTGATATCTACCTGTTGTAGTGTGAAAATATCCCCCCCCCCCCCAAAAGCGCTGGGCCCTTCTCCAGCGTCCTCAACACTAAAGAGCTACCGTTTTGGTTGAAATGTAAATGTATTTAGATTGTTCTCTTTTCCCTTAAGCCATTAGCACACTGTGAGGTGGGAACGGGAACTTGAATCAAGATGAGGTGATAATTGGGTGCTTGCTTGGGGTCCGTAGGTTAAAACACAGCAGCGGAAGTCATGGGGTCCACAAATAGAGTGGGCCCACCTATCTTTACCCCCTCCAGACAAATTCTTGATTTTGAATCTCAGGAGCACACGTAGTTCAATAACCATGCGCTAACACTGCCCAGAGCCACGATTAATGAAACCACTTATTCAATTGTATTTTTTATTCCTTTTTTTTGCCACAAGTCTTGCCATCTCATCAATTAATAAAGAATATGCCTTGAAAAGTAGTTGGGGGCCTGCTGTTTTCGGTTTCTATTTCTGGGCTTTTATGGATGACAGTGATTTAAGCAAAGGAACGGTGTCTGTGGGGTGTGCTGATTAAACAAGCTTTGTCACGT
Source organism: Aldrovandia affinis (assembly GCA_029706075.1). Classification (NCBI taxonomy): domain Eukaryota; kingdom Metazoa; phylum Chordata; class Actinopteri; order Notacanthiformes; family Halosauridae; genus Aldrovandia; species Aldrovandia affinis. The sequence continues at coordinate 1,001,235 of JAINUG010000157.1, read as the reverse complement.
GCAGCCAGACCAAATCCCTTTTTTATTTCCCCATGAAGGGGACGGCATGCGTGTTTTTAATATTGTATTTCAGGTGCACGTCTTCTAGGAAATGAAGAACGTTATACTTGCTGAAATCTATAGCTCTATGACTTGTGTCATTGCAGTCGGATTGAATAGAGACCTTTTATCAAAAGATCCACCTGAGGGTTGCTGGGGGACTCATCCTGTCCCCCAGCACTGTTCCAGTGTGTGTATTAGCGTTTTTCCACCGACAGCACGGTACGGTGCGGCACGGCACGGTAACCATCCGTACCCCTAACTACCCGATTCTGTGATGATTGCGCTTGACAAATCAATGGTCTGCAGTATTGCTAGCTCCACCCTTATGTCCCTGTTCGGCTCGTTTAGTATCTAAACAGAGCAATAGCCAAATTCAGCACCGGTACTTAGGTTCAGTATGGGTCGTTTGGCGGTGGAAAAAGCGACAAAACGTGGGAGCACGGATTGGTAACCGTGCCGTACCATACCATCCGGGGGTGGAAAAACGCTATACGAGTCCCCGCGCTCTGGTGTCGAATCCGGACCGTGCCAGTGCCGAATGTGGCCAGCAGCTCCGCGGGGCATAATCGGCAGTGGCATCGCCCAGGGAGGGAGGGATTCAATTGGCCGGGGTGTCCTTGGGAGAAAAAAAGGGGGGGATGGGGAAGCATTAAAAAAAGACCCAACTAAAATGTACCCCCCCCACCTCAGGATGTTTCCGGCATGCCGGGACTCTGTCGAGCGGTCGCTGAAGGAGGGTGTGGCTTCGACTACCGTCTGGCAATGGCCATACCAGACAAGTGGATTCAGGTGAGACCTTGCTAGCCGTCATGTTGTGCTGTGCTGTGCTGTGTTTTGCATCATCGTGTGCCACGTCTTATTGACCAATAACCCTATTCCACTGTCCATTTGACCAAGAAAAAAAAATAAAAGGCTGTCTAGTGGCTCATTTCTACCATGGCAATCATTCTCTTTTGAATAGGAGGCTTTCATTTCCTTCCCGTCTTCGAGGAATTCTGAGGGAGAGGCTTCCGTTGGGGAAACACGATTAGCTATTACATTCTACTATGTGCAGAATTATTTCTGTCATCGATAATGGGCCTGCGCTCCAAAGACCGGCCCTGTGATTTGATAAAGCTCATTTGCGACAAACCGTTTGCCCCTGTCATTTAAACTTTGAAACTTTTGAAATCATCACAGGACATCCCTCGATTAGTCACAGATGTCGCCACTCCGTGTGTCATGCGTTTTTTTATCTGGAATGGAGCCACAAGTTGTGTGCATGATCGAGTGTGCCGAGCCCCAAAACGTCTCCTTTTAAACCCCATGATTTGGAATGATTCTGAACGTGTGAAATGTGTGATGAACATTCACGCATTGTGATCTCTTTTTTTTTGCTCCATACATCAGGTTAAAGGACACTTTGGACTGTATGGTGAATTGATATCCATATCTCACCCTTAAAATGATAATAGAACTATATGATTAAATTATATATTCAATGAAGACTAAGGGCCCTATTTTCGTGCCGGCACTAAGTGGCGTTATGGCCTAGTGCAGGCGAATTGCCAGTTTCGTCTGTCGCAAACTGAATATTTCCCGTCTCCGCCGAGTTTGGCAATTTCGTGGTACGCAATGAAGGTGTTTGCGCAACTATGGGTTGGGAAGCGCAATAGGCGGTGTGACAGTGAAAACAGTTGGCGCTATGCAAGTTTGGTGTCAAATAATTAGTTTGCATTAACGTCCAACTAGACCACCTCTTATCGCAAACGCTGGCGCTCTGTGCAATTTGTGACTTTATTGATGCGCACATATGAACATAAGGTTATCTGAAATCACACGAGAATGTTTTGTGAATATTGTTAATTTCCCCCCACGTTGAGGCAAATCGTCCAATCCATGGGTAACTTGCAAGCGTAATCAATTATGCTAAAAACTATTTCAGCTTGTGGTTATTCAATGCACGGACATGAAAGACTGAAGCCAGCAGGCCATCCATGCTACTGTTCAGTAAGATACACCTGTTAAATAAATATATGTTTGTATGCACATTGTTTTTATTATGTGAAAGGGTATTATTATTTGCACTACAGAAAATGGAGTACATAATTGGACGCCGAAGGCGATACTGTGAGCGATACCCTGGGTTTGGTAGCCGGTGTTGGCCAGACGGCTATCTGTTAAGCTGTACATGCAGTTTCCTCCAGTCTTGTCCAATATGCAAATTAGTTTATTACTTTTCCTACAGCCGACAGCCAGCAGAGAACTAAACAGGCTTTTTATACGCAATGTGGATTCCCAGGGGTCTTGGGTGCCATTGACTGCACACGTGTGCAGTTGTGCGCACCATCTGATCACGGTATCATTTATGTGAATCGGAAGGGGGTCCACTCCATTAATATCCAGGTGGTTTGTGATCCACACTCCAGGGTGACGCATGTAGGCCTACTGCATGACGAACATAAATGAAACAGGCCTAGTTGCAGTTGTGAGTTTGTTATTTATTGCTTTCCATTTAACAATTATATTAAGTTAGAAGAAAAGAAACGTTGTTTTTTAAGTTGGAAAGCCTACAAATAAGGAAAAAAGAGATGGTAAAATAAAACACTTTCTTTTAACAATGTAGGTCTCAAAATATAAACTCAAATCATGAAAATAACAAATTAATGTGCACCTTGTTTTCCCCCTCTGATTCGCGCGCCAACTTTTCCGCACCTCCTCGCTCTCCTCTTTTGAGAAGCGCTCCTGGCGTAGCCACGCTTTGTCATCCATGTCAGGAAATTGCCAATTTGCTATAGCGTTAGCGTACTGGTATTTAAAGGGATAGAAAATTGGTGTTATGATTGTCCATTATGAAACCAAACCCCCACCACACCCACATGTATTTTTTAAAAGTTAATCCAACCTCTTTTACAACTGCGCCAGAGGTGCGCTATCGTCCTAAGTCATGAAATTACCGAAATTGCGTTAGACACACCCTAAAGCGCCACCGTCTTCGCTTTGCGTCTGCGTTACCGACACCGTCCTAATTCACCAAAATAGGGCCCTAAGTGTTCCATATAATGACAATTTGTAAATGCTCCGTATGTCCAGCCTGTGTCCACACTGTTCCTTGCCTTTATTATTTCTTTTTCTAGAACCATCCCTGAGGCCCTATCCTATAGAAGTTCCTGACTTCTTTTTTTAACTGGTAGTTCCCTCCTCCCACCACTATGAGGTCGCCATTGGTTCTTCTCAAGCCTCCCATTACGGTACAATAATCACCTCAATGAATCTTATAATGACCACAAATGAAGCTTCTAAGCATTCTGAAACAACTATGCATCCAAACTGCAATGGCATAATACAAAGTACCATCTTTTAAATTCATATTTTTTTCATGCTTTTTTTTTGTTGTAGTGAGCGTGGGTGGCTGGGTGGGGTGTGGTCCATGCCCTTTATTTGACTTTATTTGAAAGCCCGCGGCCCTCACTTACTGATGATTAACTCTCTCCACTTTCCCAGGCTTCCTCTTTCCTCCCCTCTCCGGCCAAAGCGAATTAGAAAGAGCCATGCCTAACAATCGCAATAACAGCAGTTCTGTATTTCTCCGAGCTCTTACAGAAGCATGTCTTCTCATTAAAACTGGCCGTTTCCTGCAATATTAGTTAAGAATTTCTAAATTGGCAGCATTACCGGATCAGCATTACCCTGCGGCACAAATGAGCCCTTCCCCTTGTGCGAGGAGAGGTAGAGGTAGAGGTCACCCGGGCCGCCATCGAGGCAACAGTGTTTAATTTTGGCTTCACTTTGTCGGCTGAATCTCCAAAGCCGTTATCAGCTTGGAATTCAGTTCAAACAGCGCAGAGCGGCTGATAGATAATGGAATACATTGTGCGCGATAATTGAGTTTACCCATCTTGCTCGATACACATTTAGATTTGGGCGTCGGTTGAAAAAGCTGCTTGTTTAGACAAATCTCTTTTAATGAATTCCTGTGACGAAGACAAACAAAATAGCAACGTGGCTGCATTAACGGGTTTGACGTTTCAATAAATGAAAATTGCAACTTTTGAAGACAATTGCACTCTCGCGGAACTTGTCCCCGTCACTCGAATAGAAACCGTTTCTGTCACCCTGGATTGTAATCCTTTTCTGCAGGGAAAGTTACATTTTTCTCCACTCTATTACCTTGAGGTCACAAAAGCAGGCAATTTTTTCATAATTCTGCAGTTACTGGACTAACTGAGTTAAAGATCGATTTGAATTGAAATAGGTAGCAATACAAATGCAAGCCTTTTTGAGCAAGATTTCCTCATTGCTTTCAACACAAAATGCCAACAGATCTTTAACCCTCATCCCCAGCTAGTCTTCCAGCACTTTTGTATTAAGTGAGTGGCATTACTAAACTCACTGCGCCCCCTACTGTATTGCAGTGGAACCGCTTCTTTAGTTTGGGAAGTTGCAGCTGAATATTGCATATGATTTCGGTTTGTTCCAGAATGATCCCCTCAGGACGAGGTTTGCCTGCGATTACTGGAACTGATCTGTGCCCTGAAACTTGACCTAGCTCTCGCCCTCTCTCAGTTTCCCTCCCATCCAAAGAGAATGGTAGAATATGCACATGCTTTGGCCACAATTCATTTGTGTTTTTTGTGCGGACAGTGAGATGAACTGCTTTGGTAGCAGTAATTCACTCTCTCTATCTCTTTTCCCCGCCCTCACTCCATCCCTCTCACTCCTCTGTTTTTATTAATTTTTTTCTTGTGAGTGGAACTGTCATATGTTATGTGATCTGTTACGGTGTTTGTTTGTCTCCTTTTGTGTTTTAATAAAGGGGCATCAAAAATTCCCCCCCCCCTCTCTCTTAATTCAATTCAGTTCAGTTCAAATGGCTTTATTGGCATGACAAGATGACTCTCATATTGCCAAAGCACACATTTACAATTACAGACATAACACATCGATAGATTTACATAAGACAGGATACAAAGTATAAATTTTTAGACATAACACACAATATGACATTAATGAACTCATTACAAGCTATGAGCAGTCATAAATTGTCCCTCAATTTGTGGCAGGTGGCTACATATTGTGCTGCCAATTTTGCACATTCCATCTTTTCCCCTAATAGATAAGGGAGCAGTTGGTGCTGTTTGAGATATAGAATAGATCTCTCTCTCTCTCTCTCATCCATTGGTCATTGATTGTTATGGTTTGCAGTTCCCAGTTATGTCCCTCTGGGGGGGTTGGCTCGGAGTGAAGTGCACGGTTGATAATCCGTATATCCCAAAGGCAGCCGCTCCCTGGACGTTGAGTCACCACACAGCAGTGTCACTCACCAGCGTGTGAATCACCTCCTGCGTATGCCTCCATGCATGAAAAACTCAAAGGGCAAACCAGCATCAAACACACAACCAAACGGAAGAGAGTGAACACATTGTGTGTCTGTGTCAAACTTTCACAGATTCGTGAAAATGAATGTGTATTTGATCTGATCCTGACCAGCAACGATTTGCTTCAGTACATAGACAGATCTGTTTGAAGCTCTACATCTGAATAAAACTGAAAAATGTATATATTTTACATTTTTCTACATGCTTGCTCTTCCCCTTGTTACTGTATGAAGCGTCCCCCATCTCTGCCAGTGCAAAGCAATAACCAGCGTTCATTACTTATTGTTTTTGATAACGTTGGGATAATAGCACAAATTGTATTTTTTGTGTCTGGTTGATTTATTGGCTTCCGAGAGCTAAGTGGCTCTGCTCCGCTTTGAATCGAGCCGCTGAGGAGCTGTCTAGGGACACTCTCGCTGCGTGATCAAGTGCACGTTACCGCGTCACTCTCCCGAACCACACAGTTCCAGTCCTCTCTGTTTTCCCTCTTTTCACGTGTCTTCTCTCCCTGCTGTGGGAAGATTTTCCCTCCCATTTTTTGAAAGGATCTAACACCCAGCAAAGCTCCAACAACTTTGAGGCAAACTAGGCACATGCCTAGTGTCTAATTGCCACAGGAGGGCCCAGACAGAGGGATTTAAAAAATATATATATAAAGTATATGAAAAATATACATTAAAAATGTTTTGTCAAAATATTCACAATCTAATGTTTTCTGAAATTGTATTAAATAAATCTGGCCACTGTGCGACAGGTTATATACAGTGCATCCGGAAAGTATTCATATCGCTTCACTTTTTCCATATTTTGTTATGTTACAGCCTTATTCCAAAATGGATTAAATTCATTTTTTTCTGAAAATTGTACACACAATACCCCATAATTTAAAAAAATTCATAATTACATTTTTGCGCATTTATTAAAAATAAAACACTCATATCACATGTACATAAGTATTCACACCCTTTGCTATCACACTCGAAATTGAGCTCAGATGCATCCTGTTCATCCTTGAAATGTCTCTAGAACTTGATTGTAGTCCACCTGTGGCAAATTCAATTGATTGTACATGCTTTAGAAAGGCACACGTCTGTCTATATAAGGTCCCACAGTTCACAGTGCATTTCAGAGCAAAAACCAAGCCATGGAGTACTAGGAACTCTCCATAGACCTCCGAGATAGAATTGTGTTGAGGGCCTGATCTGGGGAAGGGTATAAAAACATTACTAAAGCATTGAAAGTCCCCAGGAGCACAGTGGGCTCCATCATTGTGAAATGGAAGAAGTTTGGAACCACCACGACTCTTCTTAGAGCTGGCCGTCTGGCCAAACTCAGTAACCGGGCAAGAAGGGCCTTGGTCAGGGAGGTGACCAAGAACCCAATGGCCACTCTAAGAGAGCTTCAGAGTTCCTCTGCAGCGATGGGAGAACCTGACAGAAGGACAACCATCTCTGCAGCACTCCATCAATCAGGTCAAACAAGACAGCTAGCTAGTAGCCTATGTTACATTCCCTGAAAATGGCGAAATGCGCTTTGAATTTTTCGTGGGAGAAACTTCTTCATGTTTTTTTGAAGAGACAATGGGTTAATGGAGTGTGTGATGTGGAGTCAGACAATGAAACAACTAAAGCCAACGGGGGACCACTGTGAGAAGTTGTGCAAGAAAAGAGCAAAAACGGATAGTATGTCTTCTGTTGAGAAGGAGCTGTTTGCTGGCAAGGCGAAAGAGGGCAGAACGGGGCAAGTTAAGATTATGACTAGTTTCGTCAGAGAAAGTTGAACATGAAAATGACCTCACGTTAGCGTGCGGAAAAGTTGGCATGCGAATCAGAGGGGGAAAACAAGGTGCACATTAATTTGTTTTCTTCATTCTCCGGTTTGGTTATGTCATACATAGGGCTTCAAAATCCTCTGTAAGAATGACAAAAATAAGTTTGATGTCAAAAAACGTCAACTTGAATGGGTACAGTGCCCTTGCTGGATGGGAGAGACAAATAACGAGAGCGCTCCCATCTATAAATGTTCTGTGTTGTGCTACGTGAAGCCATGGCAAGCACATATTTATTAGGTGGCTGTTTGTGTCAGTTTGATGGAAGGTTGGATGGATGGAAAGCCTGCATTTACAGGACAACTTGTTGTTGTCCTGTAAATGACATTCCGAAGACCTCATCATGGACATTGACACGAATGTAAAATCCTTCTGGGTAATTTTGGCGATGATTTATCATCATTTATCTACATTGATAATACTTCAACTTAATTATATTTACGTTGTTTATTCCCCAGGAGAGCCATATGAATTTCCCTCCGCCTTTGTCAACGTAAGGCAATGACCAACATTCATTTTTTTACGTGGTTTTCAACGATGATAGGAATGCTGTCTTTTATTTTATTTTATTTTTTATCATCGGGTTGATTTGGTTCGGCAGCGTCGCTTCAAGAGTTAAACAACACCGCTCGGCTGGGAATTGAATCTCTGAGAATCGCGTAATTAAATATCAAACTGTAAGGCAATCCATTACGCAGTAAAGATGCAATCACCGCCTGCCCGATAGGGAAAAATGGATTTCATTGCCGGTGCAAAAATGAGAAATATGGATCGCGCTGGATGGTATTGGAGAAAGCTGTTGGAAGGATCTGCTAATTGTCTTGATGTCCCTCTGTAATGCGTAGCTCCTTCTCTGCCCAAGGCATGTAGCGTCTTAAAGAAGACGATGACAAGCAGATGACAAGCAAACAGAGCTGGTCTGTGTGGCTATGCCAACATGTCATTACATTACAGGCATTTGGCAGACTCTCTTATCCAGAGAGACTTACACAGTTTACATTTCTTTACATACAATCCATTTATACAGCTGGATATTAACTGAAGCGATTCAGGTTAAGTGCCTTGCTCAAGGGTATAATGGCAATGCCCCACCAGGGACTCAAACCTGCAACCTTTGCGTTACAAACCCAGTTCCATTATACTACACTGACACCACATTAGTGTGAATATACACAGCCAGCACATTTTGTTTGTGAAATTGTGTTAAACCAAACTGCATCGCAAATTAGCTGTGGCAGGACAGCGGTATATTTTTGGTGCATTATTCTTGGAAGAAAACAGGCTACACTGTAATTTAGGTGGTATTAAATATTTATCAAAAATGTAGGCAAATATATGACATGCTTGCTTTGGGGGAAGCAAAAATGGTTATATGTTTGTATATGCTTTGTATGTGTTTTCATGTTTTGGTGTCGCTGAGGAAAACACGCTTTAATGTGTGTAGAGTATTTGTCACCCTGAATTTTCCTCCGCTTTTTAAAGGAAGGGAGTCATGAGACCGTGACTTCTGTGCTGTTTGGCCTGTCACAATGCTGTCTTCGTGTCTCGTTGGGAAAAAGCACACGTCTGTCTGACATCACGGCGAATCCCAGTCAGTGTCGCGGGGCGCACTGCGCACACGCTGCGATAACTGGACGCGGTCCTGGGTGTCATCCACTTCACTGGCTATGAGTTCATCCTAGAGTTTACGCACGTGAGATATTCTTCTGTCCTTAAGCCTCGCAGTCTGAGACGCGGCTTTCATGTGGCGCGCATCGATTCTGTCGGAGGGCGTAGTAGCGGTTAGCATTCAGGAGGCTCAAAAGGGGGGGGTTGGTGCGGCGAGCGTTCATGTGCGCCGGGCACCGGTCACAGGGGGCTTAGTAGTGAGCTGTGCGCAGTTTCTCGCCGCATGTCAATTAGGAGGAATTTTAATGGGCGGAGAGGAGACGGCGCCCGGGACCTCAGGTGATCCCTCCGTCGTGCCCCCACCCGTCCCTCTCCCCTTCGTCTCCCCCCCCCCTTCCTCCCGTCCCCAACCTGACCGCCTGATTGATACGGCTCGTTTACGAGCCGGGGGAAGCGGCTACGGCCAGCAGCCTGTGAAATGTTATGACGTCCTAATAAGAGGACCAGATAAGGCATGTCGCGCGGGCTCCGATGATTATATCTGATTACTAATATAAAATGCTGTCATTCTTAATTGATAGCGTTGCAAAGGCGGCCCTAATTTAACAAGGGCCCTTCTTCCCGGCTGTAATGGATTGAATTGTAATGGAAACAATTAGAGGAGAGATGAAAATGGGTTTGTTGGCAGCTGCGAGGGTCGGGAAACGCAATTCCGGAGCTCTGGGCCACTCTGCAGCTGCAAACGGGCCGGTCGGCTGCCGTGTCGGTCACGTTTTCACCCATCTAGAGGATACGGTGCACCCAGCTGTGAGTCCCGCGCGTTCATCCTGAAACCTCACAGTTTGGGTGCAAATTAGCCTGTTGACACTGTGTGTTGAGTGTCGAGGGTCTGCTCTTTATTTTTAACACTTTCATTTGACTTTTCAGCCGGGGATTGTCACAGTTTATTTGAGAGAGAGAGAGAGACTGCGAGAGAGAGATTTAGAGAAAAAGAGAGACCTGGTCTGAATAGAATGTAATAAAAATCACCAAAAAAAGAAACACAGACCTAACATAGACATGGTCCAAAAGACCCAGACCTCTCTTGCAACTTTGTTTCATTCACAAGGTGTTGTAGTACAAAGGCAAGGCTGTTCAATATCTTCGCCTGCCCCCCTTTAACATCTGTGAAGAAGGGAATTCATTAAGAGGCTAACTTAAGATTTCTGCTCTCTGGCCACATTCCACTCAAAACTGTTGAGAAATATCAAGACCAGAACATCCACAGGTATACCTGTTCTATATTCCATCGAGCAGAGAGAGCTGCCTCTCCCCAGTAGTTAGACTGAAACACAGCCAAATCCAGGCTTGCGTAAGCACACATTTAAGAACGAGAGGAGGACCCAGTAGCACGCCAACCCTGGTCACGTGACACAAGACCGGTCAACAGAGTGCGATGCAATGTGTCCTCTATTATTTTGAACGTCTCTAAAGAATCGCGTGTATGTATTTGCGTTGCCAGGCAGCCTTGTTATCCATATTTACAGAGGCTGTACCCTTCAGCAAGTGTTTAGAAACAGAAGCCCTGCCTGGGATACAAAACTCCAGCATCCCGCTTCTTTGTCACAAATCTAGTCAGACAGTCACACGGAGGCCTGACGGATGTGATCACCCACCTGACCTCTCCCGTGGAGAAGAGGGGTCTCAACAAATGCAAAAACAGGAACATCGCGATCGGGGGAATGACCAGCGCACGGTCTGCATTCTGCTCGGCGAAACACCCGGACGTCTGACAAACAGGGCCTCGTTTACACCGACCGTGTTCCGGAAGATTCTGCCGCTGCTGCAAGCAGAAACCTAACCTGCAGAAACCTAACCCCCCCGCGTCCTGAATCAGCGTGCTCTTCAGTTTCATCCTCTTCATCCTCTTCATTCTATTAATTCGACGCAGACCGAGGGGCTCCCCGCACCCCTCCCGTGAGACTTAACTGGGGCTGCAGGATTTTAAACACCGCTCTCTTCCGGCGCTGCTTATCGGGCGGTGGGGTGGGGGGGAGGAAGCGCTGGGGGGAGCGCGGGACCCATTCAGCTGGAGCTGAGCCCGAGGCGAGAAATTTGCGTGGGCGGAAAACTTCATTAATCTCCATGAGGGAGCTGAGACAAGTGAGATCACTGAGAAGGAAACGAGCGGGAGGGACATGCGCGCATGCGTCCTGCGACCCGCCGTCCGGGCCATGCCGTTTGCTGTGTCAGTCAGAGCGGCGTCTGGTCTGAGTCGGGCGGTCCGTGACCTCTCATGTTTAATTGGTCTAACGACGCTCGACCTTGAACCCAAACCTCAGCTCTGCACCTGTCCCCTGGCCCAGCCCTAAACCTAACCCCCCAAATCTAAACATGACATTTTATTTATAAAATGTATATATTGCATATAATTATCCAAAAACATGTAGCTCCACGAGTGACACGTGACATGTGTTGTGTTACAAGGTCAAGGGTATACCACATGGTATAAACTGCAATCAACCTATATCTAATATAGGTCATATACTGTGTGTGTGTATATGTTTTTATTTATATTTTTATATGTAACTGAAATAAAGGAAACACTTGAGGGATACTGGTAGCTCTGTTATGGTGGTGGGGTGCATTTTCCTGGCAAGGACCACTCAACCCCTATGAGGGCAGGGTAAAAGTGATCATCTTCATCCTATGGTGAACCATTTTCTACCCTGGTGGAAGTGGTCTCTTCCAGCATGACAATGCCCCCTTCCACAGGGAACACACGTGGTCACTGAATGGTTTGATGAGCATGAAAACTATGTAAACCATATGCCGTAGCCATCCCAGTCACCAGATCTCAATCCAATGGAACACTTATGGGAAATTCTGGAGTGGTTCCTGGGGGAGAGTTTTCCACTGCCATCAACAAAATTCCTCCAGTAGAGTTCCAGACACTTGTAGGCACATTTAAACTATTCTGGTGGCTCTTGGTGGCCCAACGCCCTATTAAGACACTATGTTGGTGTTACCTGTGTATATATATGTATATATATCCCGTTTGAGATTTTCTTCATTTTCGAGCTGGTTTTGTGGACTTTTAGCTAGTTATGGTTAAACGTTGTGCCTGTGGCACTTGTAACAGTGACACCCGTTACCCAGAGAGGTTGGAAGGAGATTGGAAGGAGGTTTTTCCCTTTCCAAAACCAAAATCAAATCCTGAAAAGTGTTAGCCAGCTAAGCTAACGTGGCTACGGTCTGGATATACAGCTCCGGGTTGCAACGTTGGTAAAGTTAGACTAAATGTTAGCTTTGTTATTCGTGATCCAGCCAGCTTGCTAACATTAAGATGTTACAGTCAAGCTCTAGAAAACCAAGTGGGTAACGTTACCTTGATGTCAAAATGTAATACTATTTTTTCATTACTATTTCAGCGCTTTGTCAATGGGAAGCCCAGTCCCGAGTACCCAAATCTTGTGGAGGACTGGGCTGACACACTGCAAAACTATTTTTTGCTTTACAGGGGTCCAGGGTATGGATAAGTCCGATGAGATGGGCGCAGAAACCTGTGGAGCTAACCAGAGTAATGTCGTTACAGCACACTATGGGCTACTAATGTTACGTTAGTTAGCTAATGCTAGCTAACTTACTACTGAATGTAACGTTATATAGGCCTACTGCTTTTGCTTTTTAATGATTGTAATAGTGAATAGAGACCTACCCAGCTTTACAGGAACAGTGTTGCTCCTTAATGTCGTTGTCCTCTGTCTCAATCGCCAGGTGATGCGGTGGTTCACTTTTACTCTGATCTGTAGGCTTTCGCTTCTATCAGAATTTTTTTTACATCATTTTGTTGCTGAGTCAGTGTGATATCTTGAATATAACCTTCAAATGCATATTGTAGACCCTTCTGTCTGCTTCTATCTGAAATAGCTTTTTCTATTTTCCAAAAATTGGACAATATTCAGGGAGTGCAGTTAGCGACAGTGGGAGCGCCATGCTGGCTCCGAAAGCTTGACAGACTTAGCAACAGTAACTAAGGGGGGCGTGGTTTAGCGAAGGGTCAATTATACCCTCTATTTATTTCAATTCCCCACCCCCACGAGTCCGCCGCCCGTCCTCCGGGAGCGAGACACACATTCCTGGCCGATTGTTCCCCCCTCTTCCGAGACGGAAATTCTTCCACGGACGCCTTTTACCTTCTCTTCGACGGACTTGTGCCGGCTCACTCTCCCCCTTCCCCCGGAGGCGGACAGCCAAATGCCACCTCCGATCGGGGCTGACGACCAGGGCCGGTCTGGTAGAGACGTGGGTTTCGAACCACGTCCCTGACAGACAGCGCACGACACACCAAAGTGTGGCGCGTTAGACCGCTACGCCATCCGCCGCCCGTGAGCCATTATTAATTTGCATCCACTTTTATTCTAGACAGTGTTGCTTGTAAAGTAAGATTTGCAGGGTCTTCATTATCATTGATTAAGTGTACCATCAGTGTAGTAATGTTATTCATTGTAGGACCTGGGTGAGGTGCTGTCAGTCCAGCAATCCATCTATCCACCCACCCCACCCACACACACACACACACACTCTCTTTTTCTGTCTCTCTATCTCTCTTCTCACTCTCTGAATGTGGTTGTTTATCACTTTCTTTTGCACAATTGGCCTTTATTTCAAAAGAAATCTTTAGATTTAAATTGACATTTTAAGGGGCAGGGGAATTTCATCACCTCTTTATTTCATTCCATTTTATGACATTGTGGCAGCATATCAAAATTAATGGGATTCAAATCAAACAGGCTAAAAATAAAATGTCTACCTGATGAATAAAAAGCGGTAGCCTACATAACATTAACACATTTGTTTGACAACTATCTAACCTCGGTTTTATATCACCATGGTTTTGACATATCATATCACTAATTATAACTTAAAGAAGGGCGAGTTTCTTTTCCAAATGTCTGTTTTAGCAAACACTCAAGGATCAGGATTTATTGGTGCGGAACGCATGCTGGGATAGGCTCCAGCACCCCCCCGCGACCCTGACCAGGAATAAGCGGCTTAGACAATGGATGGATAGACAATGGATGGATATTAGCGAACATGTTTCTCTTAAGGTATTTGATTACGGTGGAACATTTATTTCACGTTTGTTCAATCTGTCACAGTATCGCTAAAGTTTCAAAAGTTGAAAAGAACCACCAACTTTAGCACTATGGATAGCTCACATAGACAGACGGCTAGATTCAATCGAACGCACTTACTCCGGATGAGGGCAAATGCTACCCAATAAAACCAAACTAAACCTTCCCGGATTAAGCTGATGCCATACCTCAATAAACTCTGGTTAATGTCCAGTACCTCTCTGTGCCACAGAAAGTAAGAGATTGTAGCCAATGAAAATTTGTACTCACCAAATGATTGGTACCAAGGGCCGTCTCTGATTGGCCACAGATGGTTTCTACTTTAAAGGCGATTTTTATTTGGGATTAATTTGGCAAAATAAGGCATTGGTCATGTTCTCAATCAATAAAGAAATGAATGAAGGTGGAACCCGCACACTGTGTGTAGAAGAGGGAATATCCCAAACGAGGCGAAGGCTCGATGTTTAATTTAAAGTCTTTTAATAGACAAAAGAGACGGACGTTTCGGTCAAATGACCATCATCAGTATAACATCAAGCATACAGAGGTAGAGTTATATCAATAAAGATAAATAATCTGCAAAATTAATATTTAATTTAATATACTAAATATCATTAGTAAGACCGTAAGATGGAATTTACAGGCACAACAAGTGCAAAACATTTTTCAAACAAGATGTTAAACTAGCGTCAGCAAGACGTGCATTTAAAGGAATTTCATCATTATGGGAAGCCTTGGTGTTTTGGGCAGAATTTTAATTAGTTTCTAAAATGGCACAGAAAATCGTTATTGGCATAGGCAATTAGTCATCAACATTTTTGAAATCGCCACACTGCTCCCTTTCATGGCTCCCTGTGACCAACCACGCAGCAGCCTGGAGGACTACCAGTCACAATGTGACCTGCTATGGTCAGGATGCGATTCTGGACCAAGAAACGCATCACTGCACCAAGAATCAGTGCTTTTGCTGGATTTCCGCAGCAATCAAACGCACCCGTTGGTGCTCCGAAGGCCCGTTATCTGGGGCTTACACAAGACCTAAGAGACCTTGCTAGTCGGCCCTCTGCCAGTGAGTTGGATTTGCAAACAGATTCGTTAGAAAGAGGATTCTGGGCAGTACTTATAGTAGAGCTTAACGTATACAGTATCTTGTGATTCCTATATCTTTTGGCAGTCCCATTTTTCACCATAATAACCAATTTGCCTTCAGCGAGGCGATTGGAATTACAACATTCGGAGCGAGAATGCTGCACGTTGGGAAGCGTAGTTTATTATGGAACCTTTGTCACATCGTAATGGCAGCAAATGGATAGTATTTTACCAATGTAAAACCCAAACACAGCTCTTGTGAAGAATCTTGTGAGGGCGTCTGGTAGTGTGGCTAATTTCAATCGAATACGGCCTCATACTCTTCACATAACACTCTTTCTGTGTTAGGATTGTGCATTACATTACAGGCATTTAGCAGACGCTCTTATCCAGAGCGACTTACAGTTTACATTTCTTTACAATCCATTTATACAGCTGGATATTAACTGAAGCAATTCAGGTTAAGTACCTTGCTCAAGGGTACAACGGCAGTATCCCACCTGGGGATTGAACCTGCAACCTTAACGTTACAAGCCCAGTTCCCTAACCATTATACCACACTGCCGCTTGTGAAGTCGAGGCAGAGAAACTCGGGGATCAAGCGGGAGCCTCGTGAAAGTCTTGGCCATGGCACAAAGGAAGCGCCGACGATGCGGCAGCTGTGCATCTGACGGCCTCCCAAGTCCTTTGAAAGACACGTTAGAAGTCCGACCCGCGTTGGCCGGATGAAGGAAGGCCGTCATTGGGAAGGCCAGCGTGGTGTACTACACTCGGGTAGTCGATCCCGCGGTGTCCGTGGTCGTGCACGCCGTACCTTCCCATAAAGATTTCAGACGGACACGGAGAACATCATGTTCACTGTC
Organism: Aldrovandia affinis; assembly: GCA_029706075.1. NCBI lineage: Eukaryota > Metazoa > Chordata > Actinopteri > Notacanthiformes > Halosauridae > Aldrovandia > Aldrovandia affinis. The sequence continues at coordinate 985,331 of JAINUG010000157.1, read as the reverse complement.
CTCTCGATTGAGTGCGGAAAGAGTTTTGTCTGGCCTCGCGACTTGCATCAACCAATCACGAATGACGGCGTCGTGTACGGCAAAAAGGAAAGACATTACTCACCAGGTAAAGGAAGTGTACGTGATGTATTGCCAACCTGAATGGTTGGACCAAACCTTGTTTGCTGTGCTGAAAGTGAATTCGCTGGGATCTGTTGGCTTCATCCAGGCTCCTAAATGCCTAATACGTTTTCTTGCAAATGGTGCGACTCACAGTGGACAGATAATACTCCTTAATAGTCATTCCAGATGATCATAAACGTTTGCAAATCTCCCAAATTCTCCCAAATATGGACTCATATCGACCAGACTTGGGTTGCAGTATCCTAAAGTGTAAAGCTTGTTGAGTCTTAAGATTTGTTTCCAAGATTAGGCCAGCATTTGGTTAAGCTCATTTTTATCGATTTTGTTGTGACTCCTCTCACAGACAAGGACACACACCTATAAAACACACACACACACACACACACTTTTTGAAGTAGTTTTAATCTCTCTGTTCCGTTCAGTTGTTCTACACATTAGAATGTGCTTTTACACTCAAGGTTAATGCAGTTGTCACCGCTGCAGGACTCGTGTCTAGATGCTACACCTTTTATTTCTCTGTATCATCAGGATGGCATGCAGGTAACTGCCAACATAAAATAAATGCTTGAGTATATTATGGATACTGGCAACTCTATTAAGGTATGGAGTGCATTTCCCTGGCATGGTTTCAGTCCACTCAACCCCTTAGAGGGCAAGGTGAACACCTATGAATACACTGCCTTTCTGAGTGATCATTTTTATCTTATGGTGGAGCATAGTGATGACATACATTTGCTTCTACTGTCAGTGCGGTTGTGGGCATGCAAGCTTCCTGTTTACGTAGCCTGCCAGAAAGAAAAAGATGGATAGAGGAAAACGAGAGACCGATATTTCAGAGTGGTCACATCTAATTGCCACAGCATATTATTTGTCTCTTTGTGGATTGTCACCCTTATATAGGCTGTGGTGTAATGAGAAGTTTTCCCTCCTGTTCAGCCACCTGCCAGCCACCTGCCTGTCATTGATCAGACTGCGCTGGTTTCTGTTTGCTACAGCAATGAGCTCGCCAGCCTCCCGCCAATCACGGGAGAGGCTGGATGTCTGCTGTTGTTTGGCTCAACTAGAATTCCAAAACCATAAATCCCAGAGCCAGTTGGAGGGGAGGGGCTGGAAAATGTTTCTCCACCTGAGGAAAGGGGGTCGTAAATCTGCAGATTGTCAGGCCAGTGGGAGGGATGGCTGTCAGTTGGGGTGCAGTGGGCTTTGGGTAGGGGGTGGGGTTTTCCCATTAGACAGAATGGGAAAGAATGGTGGGGCCTTCCTGTCCAACGATGGCCTGGGCATCCTGTGCAGTGATGCTGAATGAATGTTTTTCTTTTGAGAGAGGGAGGAGGAGGGAGATCTTTGGAGAGAGAGGGAGGAGGAGGGAGATCTTTGGAGAGAGAGAGAGAGAGGAGGAGGAGCGATATCTTTGGAGAGAGAGAGAGAGAGAGAGAGAGAGAGAGGAGGGAGGGATATCTTTGGAGAGAGAGAGAGAGAGAGAGGAGGAGGGATATCTTTGGAAAGAGAGAGAGAGAGAGAGGGGTGTGGAGATCTTGGGAGAAAGAGGGGCAGGGAGATGGAGGGGTGTGTTATTTTATTTCATTAATTAAAGCATTATTATAATTTATTTATATGCACGTCCTGTCCAGTGTTGCTGTAATTTTGCTTGTATGTGGAATGTCGGCGTGATCAGAGGAAGGTTGTGCCCACTTCCACGCCTGCATCTCTTCCACACCTCTGCAGCTAACCTTCTGGAATGCAACACTTCAGGTGGAGGAGCACAAAAAGTTTTTAATTCATCTGAAAACTGAAAAATTCTTCTGTTCCTAAGTGCCATCATGCAGAAGTAATGCTCACCTTTAACTTCCCTGCAGCTCTCCCTTGACGCAATGTGTTGGACTCCTACACTGTTCACTTCTCAAGTAATAGTAATTGATAAACATTCTTCAAGAGTGAACACTTGCTCCTTGTCTTCTGCAGATCCTGAAAGAGTACAAGGATGAGGACTGGGATATGGGTAACATTGTCTACACACTGGTCAACAGGCGCTATGGTGAAAACTGCATCGCATACGCCGAGAGCCACGACCAGGTAAGCTGTCACAGCTGGGGGATGGGGCTGGGCGGAGCATAGTCAAGTAAATGCAATCAATGATTCAGCCTGCTCTTAGAAAGCTTTCTAGATCTTATAGATGTTTAAGAAATTTTGCGTTACAAAAAAGCCTAAAACTGAAAAAGTACAGATTTATGTATGACCTCCTGATAAGGTCTGAGGACATCTCTGCAGGGATTTACAACTTTGACATTTCTGAACAAAAGATATACTGCTGCTACTACTACTGTACCAATACTATGACCACCACTACTACCACCACCATTGCTACTGCCACGGCTACTGCTGCTACTGCTGCTACTACTGTACTGCTGTAATACTACTACTATTGCTATTTCTATGACTAGGGCCTGGAGAAAATCTCAGGATATTATCTCACATATTAATACCATGGAGGCTCCATTTCTACATTCAGCTGTAAACATCTCTATACCACTCTAATTAGTTTAGTTTAGTTTAGTTTTAGTTTATTAGCTATTTAATACAACAAAGTATGAAACAAATAAGGCCTGGAGAAAAAACCCCAAAGGGCTTATAATATCTCAGGATTTACATTTATCCTGTATTTAACAGTCTTCCACCACATAATAACAGTAATAATAAAAAATAAATAAAAAAGTAAACCAGACACATGGCACATACTCCATTTCAGAGCACCTTAATTATGACACAGGTGTTTTTTCAAATAATCATTCAGTTTTGATAGAGAGGGGACAATTCATCTCAGATTTACCATTTAATGTAATCATGCATTTAATGCCCAATCTGGTGCATGAGAAGAATGACAGCTCAACTTATGTCCATTATTGTGTGTCAGACATGTACTGTTATACAGTGGCAAAATGCATGAAATGGACAATGATGAAATAGAGGAAAACTGTGGGAGTATCCGCAAGTAGCCTGCTGGAAATCGCACACCCGCCAAAGATTTACATTTACATATTTTTTTTTTTTTTTACATTTATTTCTTATTTTTCCCCTGCAATTTAGTAGCCAATTATACCCTTGTTTTAAAATAACTCCTCCGGAACCTGTTTGGACCTATGCAGATCTTCCCAGGACTCCATTAACCTTCTCGTGCCGGCTCTCTCTGTCATCGATGGAAAGGGCCGGTCTGGTTTTTCGAGTGACGTCCATGTTTTAACCTCCATCCGCCAGCCTTTAATTTACATTTTAAGTTTTATTTGTTTTGAACCTGTTTTAGTCCAATGTGCCAGTAGGATATTGTATAATTAGTCATCAAATTTGTTTTTATCTGATTGCCTCCAAATTGTTTTATTGTTTTGGACTGTTTTAGTCCCTAATTGTATAATTAGTCTCATATCTGATTGGCAAATGTAGTTGTGCCTACAGGGACACCTGGAGAATAACAGTTGAAATTCAGCCAAGATAATCGTGTACTTAGGGTTTTCCGGGCTCTAACTATGACTACTACCAATGCTGCCACTACTGCTACGACTACTATGATCACTGCTACTACCAATGCTACTGCTACTGTACATGTACATTTTGGCATTTAACAGACACGATGTGCATTTACACATGGTAAGATCAAACTGTACTACTATGTTCACTACTACTACCAATGCTACTGCTACTGTTGAAATGACTACTACGACTATGGCTATTACTTCTACCATGACTGGTGCAACTAAAACATCTCCAGAAGCAGCACATGAACAGCACAGTGGTTAGTGCTCTCAGGGCCTGGTCCTCAGCCCTTTTCCCTTTCTCCGTGCCAGGCTCTGGTCGGGGATAAGACTCTGGCCTTCTGGCTGATGGACAAGGAGATGTACACCAACATGAGCTCCCTGATCCCCATGACTGCCGTCATCGACCGCGGCATCCAGCTTCACAAGATGATCCGCCTCATCACCCACAGCTTGGGGGGCGAGGGGTACCTCAACTTCATGGGTGAGTCACTGAGGAAACCCCCCACCGAAAAAAGCACCTGATCTCTGGCAAGACAGGAAGAGCACCACGTGTATTTGTGTTTCTTCACCTTGTGTCGCGTTTCAAAAGAAGCATGTTTGGCACACAGTAATGAGGTCCGGTGGTTTGAATACTATTTTACCCAGCAGAAAGCAGGAGTTAATTTAAGCACGGGTGCTCTGTGTGTAGAAATGTAACTTCCTTTCAGACAATTCCATACTCTGTAAAACTATATTACGTGATGAGTGGTGGCTAAGAGCAACAAAGCAGAACTTAAGGGTGCATTATTATTATTATTATTATTATTATTAACTATATGTATAATAATAGCACTAATAATAATAATACATTTCATTTGAAGTGCCTTTCAAGTAACCCAAGGACATTGTACAGTATAAAAAAGGCACACAAAAAAAAAAAAGCATTTGACACAATTTAAAAACAAGCACAAAGTCCTAAAAAAATATATATATATATATATATATACACACTGATCAGCTACAACATTAAAACCACTGACAGGTGGTTATTATAATATAATAATAATAATAATAATATACGCCATTTAGCAGACGCTTTTATCCAAAGCGACTTATAGTAGTGAATGCATACATTTTTGTGGCCCCAGTGGGGATTGAACCCACAACCTAAGCGTTGCCAACGCTGTGTTCTACCAACTGAGCCACAGAGAACCACCTTATGGTGGTCATCTCGTTACAGTGGCACCTATCAAGGGGTGGGATATATTAGGCAGCAAGTGAACAGTCAGTTCTTGAAGTTGATGTGTTGGAAGCAGGAAAAATGGGTAAGGATCTGAGCGACTTTGACAAGGGCCAAAATGTGATGGCTAGATGACTGGGTCAGAGCATCTCCAAAACGGCAGGTCTTGTGGGGTGTTCCTGGTATGCAGTGGTTAGTACCTACCAAAAGTGGTCCAATGAAGGACAACCGGTGAACATCATGGCTAAGAGAGCTTCAGAGTTCCTCTGCAGCGATGGGAGAACCTGGTAGAAGGACAAACATCTCTGCAGCACTCCCATCAATCAGACCTTTATGGTAGCACTTGGCATTCAGGCCAAAAATTTCAATTTGTGTCTCATCAGACCGGATAATCTTTTTCCTGATGCTCTTAGAGTCCTTTAAGTACCATTTGGCAAACTCCAGGTGGGCTGTCATATGCCTTTCACTCAGAAGTAGCTTCCGTCTAGCCACTACCATAAAGGTCTGATTGATGGGAGTGCTGCAGAGATGTTTGTCCTTCTACCAGGTTCTCCCATCGCTGCAGAGGAACTCTGAAGCTCTCTTAGAGTGGCCATTGGGTTCTTGGTCACCTCCCTGGCCATGTCCCTTCTTGCCCGGTTACTTAGTTTGGCCAGACGGCCAGCTCTAAGAAGAGTTGTGGTGGTTTCAAACTTATTCCATTTCACAATGATGGAGCCCACTGTTCTCCTGGGTGCCTTTCCAAATCAAGTCCAATCAATATAATTAAGCACAGCTGGACTCCAATGAAGGTGTAGGCCCATCTCAAGGATGATCAGAAGAATTGGACAGCACCTGAGTTAAATATACAAGTGTCACAGCAAAGGGTCTGAATACTTATGGCCATGTGATATTTCAGTGTTTATTTTGTAATAAATCTGCAAAAATGTCTACAAGTCTGTGTTTTTCTGACAATATTGGGTGCTGTGTGTGCATGAACGAGGAAAAAAGGGGGTCTGAATACTTTCCGAACCCACTGTATATGTATATGCATTAATGAATGCAAGTGAATGCATTAAGCAATGAATGTAAGGGAATGCATTAAGCAATGAATGCAAATACCTTGCTCACTAATGCAACCAGCAACCTTTTTTGAGCGCAGACCACTTTGACGATTGATCTATTGTTTTTTTATGCACCATTCAAGAAGTGTTCCTAACCCATAAGCCGGGCGAGTGTGATGGAAAAATCTATTTAATCTCTGCCCGGGATTTCAACTGCCGTCGTCTTGGTCACAAGCCCAGGGCCCCAAGCAAAACGGCACACTGCCACTCCATCAGGAAACGGCATGCTGTGTTTTAATACTCATTTCGGTGTTAAGTCCGGAATCACAGAGCAGTCTGCTGAGCTTGATGATAATGATTGCTTAAGAAACGAATGAAGGAACAGGGAATGAAGTCATGCCATTAAGAAGGCTTTTACTCTGATTTGGGACTTTCTCCAAGGGCCAGTTGACCTTTTCAAAAACTCTTTAGGCTTTTAGGGCTTTTAGAAAGCTTTTAGGACAGCCTTCGTTTCGAGGTGAGACAGAGAGCATGCTGGCCTGTCTGTAGCGTTTTAGCCCCACCTGGTGATTCGCTGGTCAGTAAACGGGATACATGGATATGAGAGGTTGTGCATTTAACCCTGTCTGCTTTGTGCCTCTGTATCAGATGCATAGCAAGTCATAAGAATTATAGTAAATATAGTAATGATCTTCAACATAGCAGCTGAGACTGCGTTCATCTGTAAAGAATAAACACTGCAGACACATTTTAGTAAGAAAAGGGAACAGAGTGCTCTTCATTTCGAATGACCTTAAGCTGGGTTCAGACATCTGCGTTGCTCAGCGATTGTGCATCATGAGAAAAACATAATAATGTATTCCATGCAAATGTATGCTGTCAGTATGTTGCATCAGCATATAACATATATGGTGTATTTTCTGATGTGAAAAAAATTACATTAAAAAAAAAAAAAAAAAATTACAAGATGAGCGCAGACCAATTCAACAACAGGCAAATTATAAAGGCTTTTTCTTTTATTTTGTAATTTAAATTAAACTAAACCAATATTCAGGAAATTACCACAAATTACAGGAATGGACCTAATTTGTTGTTTTCCCTAGGGGCACTGTGGTTTCAAGTTAAACTTTATATGAGAGGAGAGAGAGAAATACAGACAGAGAGAAGTAAAAAAATAAAATAATAATTTTATGCTTAATGCCAACTAACGGATAAAAGCGTTTCATTTCAGCTTGGCCAGGTGCCGGTGTGGGGTACACTAAAAACGCAGATTAGTTGGCTTTCTTTCTGGCTGACAGCTGTTAGATCTAATCGAGGAGGAGAGGCGAAGTACGAGCCTTTGACGTTGGACCGTGGGCGGGGGCAAAATAAGGGGATAATGCTCCCGCGTTCGCTGAACCAAGGCCAGGTGACACGTCACACTGGTGGATCGATGAGAATCATTTAGCCAGCGCTGAACGAGGACAGATCGTTCGAGCGAGTGGATCAATTTGAGCCGCCGGGCCTTGGAGAAGTCAGTCTGTTTGCGTGGGGCAACGGGAAAGTTTGCAAGTCTTCGAAATGCGAGAGAGCTAAAGGAGCAGTGCGTGCATGCGTGCGTGCGTGCGTACACATCGGATTGCCGTAAGAGGGTAGGTGCTCTTAACAGGCTTTTTTTTTCAGAAAGCCACCAGCCTTAAAACAGCAGGCGGAGGGGCCTTAATGAAAAGCCTGAAAGGGTGTTATCAACGCAGCGGTGGCCAGAAAATGAGGTTTATTCTGACTTTCAGGACTAAAGGAAACATAAGACCATATCCACGGGTTCCGATTTTTTCCGGAAGTAAGCCACCAAGAAAATACCTTTTAAAATTTGTATTGAATCTCCCCTGCCACCTTCCACCTCCCCGCCCTCGGAGTCACATGCTGTGTTTAGAACAAGCAGCCATCTTGAATCAGCCTTCTTTGAAGATGTAGCTCAGTCGTTCTCTTACAGATTCACGATGGATAGTGGGTCATGCTCTGGGTCAAGACCCTGTGTTACAAGATGCAGAACAAACAAACAAAAATATTGTTTTTATTCCAGTTTGTCATTATTAGATCATTATTGTTTTAGTCTTACCTAAGATATGGATATTCTTTCTTCACCTGAGAAACATTTGCAAAAGACTCCCATCTTTCTTTTTTCCGAGGGAAGCTGTTCATAGCCCCCCTAAGAAAGTGTGTAAACAAAGCAAGAAGAAGATTGTTGCCTGTTTGTTCCACCAGTCCTGTATTGGGAGAGTTTACTTTCTGAACGTCATTGTGAACAGTGGGCTGGGCTGATCCCAAACTGTTTTAAATATGAACCTTCATCTCTTGACAGTCTCCCCGTGCACACCCGAAACCCCTCTAAATAAACACATCGATTTCTGCCTCTACACTCCCCGGCTAATTGCTGTCAGGGAGTCCACGCCCGAGTCCGTGTCTGCTGGATTGACGGCCGCGGCCTGACGCGCACAGGCTTCATGAGCGGTGTGTGCCGACTGCTCCAGGCTCCCGTCGCCCTCGGCAACTCGGCAAAGCTTCTTTGTCACATACAAATTAGTGTCCGGCCTTTCTCCGTGCGCTGATGTTTCACTCACCGCCTATTCCTCACCGTCCCGCGTAGAATACTGATTCATCAGAGCCCGCTCTAGGACCTTCCCCCAGGTTTTTCTTTTGTGTAGGAAAAGCATCACATGAATGTATATAACCACTGTATAGTTGGTTTATAACTACAAGTATGATTATTTTGCATCCGCATTGTGTCATTATCCGTGTCTTCATATCCTTGAGGGAGGATGAGGATACATAGTCAGAACAGGTTTACTTTTTTTTTTTTTTTTTTTTTTTTTTTCAGATTTTTCCCAATTTGGTTGCCAATTAAACCCTCTATTTACTTCAATTCCCCACCCTCACGAATCCATCGCTGGTCCTCCGGGATTGAGACACACATTCCTGGTTGAGTGTTCCCGCCTCTTTAGAGATGGGAAATCTCCCACGGGCGCCTTAACCTTCTCCTCGATGAACTCGTGCCGGCTCTCCCTCCCCCTTCCCCCGGAGGCGGACAGCCAAATGCCGCCTCCGATCGGGCTGACGACCAGGACGCGGGTTTCGATCCGCATCCCTGACAGGCAGCGCACACCACTCTGAAGCGTGGTGCGTTAGACCGCTGCGCCATCCGCCAGGCTAGAACAGGTTTACTTTTGTTGAATAAGCTAATGAAGGATAGTTCATCATTTAGAGTATTTAGGCATTGCATGTTGCATTTAATATGTCCCAGGGAGAGCACTTTTTAAGAGTAATTCATGTGGAACATATATTTTGGCTTATTTATATATATATATATATATGTGTGTGTATATATATATATATATATATATAGTGGCAGCCTAAGGGGCTGCCCATGGAAATGGCCACCTGGCCTTCAACACATGGGAGCCAGAAAACACTACATTTCCCAGCAGGCTGCAGTCCAACACCTGAAAGCAGTTGAGTGTTTGGGACTAACGAACAGCTGAAGGCCATTTCGAGGCCTATTTAAAGGACTTGTTCCCATCACACAGAGAAGGAGTAGGAAAGTGTTTGGGATTTGGAGAGCGAGAACCTGTGAAGTCTATTGACTAGCCGGGATTTGGAGAGAGAGTGTTTTGGGATTGCTGTTTTTTTTTGACGTGTTTTGAGGAACCTGCTTGTGTACCTACTTTGGACTGGATTACGGAACTGACCTGGAACTGTAATTGGATTTTGGACAGCGACTATGAGATAAGGATTTTGGACTTTATGTGTGTTGGATTCCCCCGAATACCCCGCCCTTTGTTTTGTGTATTTTTTGGTCCAGAGTATCTGTTTAATAAATTATTGTTTTGTTTGTATTACTGCCTCCTCCGTGTTCTTTAACTTGCCTACGCCCTCTGATATATATACAGTGCATCCGGAAAGTTTTCACATCGCTTCACTTTTTCCACATTTTGTTATGTTACAGCCTTATTCCAAAATTTCCACTTTTTTCCTCAGAATTCTACACACAATACCCCATAATGACAAAGTGAAAAAGGTTTTTTAGAAATTTTTGCAAATGTATTAAAGATAAAAAATGAAAATATCACATGTACATAAGTATTCACGCCGTTTGCTATGACACTCAAAATTGAGCTCAGGTGCATCCTGTTTCCACAGATCATCCTTGAGATGTTTCTAGAACTTCATTGGAGATCACTTGTGGTAAATTAAATTGATTGGACATGATTTGGAAAGGCACACACCTGTCTATATAAGGTCCCACAGTTGACTGCATGTCAGAGTAAAAACCAAGCCATGAAGTCCTAGGAACTCTCCATAGACCTCCGAGATAGAATTGTGTTGAGGCATAGGTCTGGGGAAGGGTATAAAAACATTGCTAAAGCATTGAAAGCACCCAGGAGAACAGTGGGCTCCATCATTGTGAAATGGAAGAAGTTTGGAACCACCACAACTCTTCTTAGAGCTGGCCGTCTGGCCAAACTCAGTAACCGGGCAAGAAGGGCCATGATTAGGGAGGTGACCAAGAACCCAATGGCCACTCTAAGAGAGCTTCAGAGTTCCTCTGCAGCGATGGGAGAACCTGGTAGAAGGACAAACATCTCTGCAGCACTCCATCAATCAGACCTTTATTGTAGTGGCTAGACGGAAGCTATTCCTGAGTGAAAGGCATATGACAGCCCACCTGGAGTTTGCCAAATGGCACTTAAAGGACTCTGAGAGCATCAGGAAAAAGATTCTCCGGTCTGATGAGACACAAATTGAACTTTTTGGCCTGAATGCCAAGTGCTACCATAAAGGTCTGATTGATGGAGTGCTGCAGAGATGTTTGTCCTTCCTGGTCGTTATTCGCCATCCTCGAGCAGTCTGCCTGTAATGCCGCACACACCACCGTTGGCCAGGGATTGGCTCGACAACCCCCCCCTCCCCCGGTGGGAGACTAAACCCATTGTGCGCTGAATGAAAGTGCCACCCTGCTCTCGCCAGACCAGAGCACTGCTTTGAATCACCCCTTTGTAGATCTGAGGGTTCCATGCATCAGACAGCTCGCCTTTTTAAAATCAGTGCGGATGGTGTGTGGGTTCCCTGACATCCCGTTTGGACTGACGGTATCAAATTATGAGAAGTGGACGAGGATGAGAAGAAGACACGCGGACGGAGGGGGGCATTGCTTTATGATCTCGTGTTATACGAGCCGAGTGCGGATACGTACCTCAGAAAGGCCATTTACGAGCTGACTCAAGGATATCTTTCGAGGTCAAGTCCAAGAACAACGTGGCACATTCATTGTATTCCACAAAAACCTGATTTATGCGGTTAAAATACAAACATGTCAAGGCTTTTCAATGTGTTGCTCAGAATTACTGACTCTAAAGTATGTCCTGACAATAAAAAAGAGGATGGATGCTATTGTTTCCAGAACTAGCCATGACCTACGGCCGTTTCCTCTTAAAATCAGAGGAGCAAGTCTTGACGGCACAAAGTCACCACCCCATATTGGCTAGCTCAGAGAGATGACGCGCTTGATGAGGAATTACATTTCAACACAGTGGTACCTGTTATGGGAAAAGTAATGGCTCCACTGATGAGCAAAAGAGTATGGTCCTCATTCACAGCAGGGCTTTTTGAAGAGAAAACTGGACCTTTGACCCCTGTCATAGTTTCAGTAATATAGTATGAGTCATTTCCCACTTTTTGGAAGCAATTTATTGTGTGTTGGTGGCTGTCACTTATGCTGCTGAATTACCCACGCCCTCTTGTAAAGCATGAATTGTATCAAACCGTTGCCTCCTGTATACTGTTGTGTGCTGTACGCGCTCTTGCTCATTCATATCCATTAGTGGTGGTTCTGTCTTTGGGAGACAGTGGATTCTGAACCCCCCGAAGTGCTTTTCTTTGAACTCAGACTCTGTACGTATTCTGTATCACCTCCTAAAGCAGAGGAGCCAAACTCAATTCCTGGAGGGTCAGGCTTGTTTTGGTTCCAACTCTTCCCCCGGTCAAGTTGTCTAATTAATGTATTTTTACACTTGCGCGTGTCTGCAGTGAAATATTTCTTGGGAACAGGTTTTTTTTTAAACCAAAAAACACAGCCTTTAGCCATGATTTATCATTTGAAGAAATGTGGAAAAAGTTCAGACCAGGTAAACGGCTATGCTAATGAAGTAATTATGAGCACAATTCATATCCAAAAACCTGCACGCAGGCAGCCCTGCAGGAATTGGGATTTTCACCCCTGTTCTGAAGGGGTGAGAATCTGTACAGACGCTTGAGTCGTCTGCTTCTAATGATATATGATGCCTTGACTGGCCAATGTTTACAAATATGTTCAAGGCCTTGTGGGGGAATGGTTGCTGAGCAGATCATAAATCCACTGTGAGGAATTTGGCAGATGTTAGAAACTTTTGTTGTCGCTGCTGCTGTGTAGTCGATGCAGAAGCAAAGTAGTGTAGTCGACCCACTTGCAGAAGGAGCATTGCAAGTGGCCTTAGAGTAAAGAAGGCTGGCCATTGAGAAAGATTTTTAGCATGATAAGTCATTTCTTATTTTTCTAAGGTTAAGAGCTGTATGTTTGACATTGTGATGAGTACTGTAACTACGTGTGCAGTTAGGAAATAGAAAATACAGGGAAAACCAAAACTTAACTTTTCTTTGAATACACCAATACAAATAATAGGATAGGATAACATTGTGTCTTTGTCTCAATAGTGATTTATATTCATAGGTTTGCAAGGTCCATGCTGCATGAAAAATGTTGAAGGAAAATATTTTTCGCGAATAATAATAATGAATACACTTCATTTCTTAGCCCCACCACTGAATCAACTAGCCTGGCAGTCCTTCGCTATCGGTCTCTGATTCTTGAGAATCGGGACAAAACCCATCCAGCTATTAGTTAGTTTTGTTTATTAATGAGCAAATAAAATAAACTGTAAATAAGCGCGGTCAAGTATTAAATTAAAGACGTTCTAGTTAATATTCCATTATTATGTACTTCCCTTTAAAGTTGTGTGTCTCCCTGAAAACATACTGGTCAGAATTCAAACCCACCAACTAACAATGTTTAAGGGCAAATGCTACCCAAACAAATCAAACGAAGGCTTCCCGGATTGATTGATTAATTAAATAACCCGGCGCCATATCTCAAAGTCTGGTTAATGCACCATATCTCTCTACCGAGGCGGAAGTAGAGATTGTATGGATATGAACTCCATTGGCTTTAATGCTATATGCAAATGAGGTGAGCAACCCATAGTGTCTAAACATAAGTTTCCATAGGGTTTCAACCCAGGTGAAACATAGATACGTGTGTTAATCATGATGCTAGGCAGGTGTCCGATGGAAAAAAATCTCTCACTGCAGTGCAGTGTATAGAAATGCATGTCTGAAACATTGCAAATTTGGAAACATACACTACCGGTCAAAAGTTTGAGTACACCTGCTGGAAACTAGGTTTATCTCATAATTGACAATGCTTTACACCGTATACATTTCTGTAAATACTTTAAAATGACAAAAAACACATGTAACAATGAACAAAATGAACATGTTCAAGAAAATTATATTGAAAATTGAATCTTGGATTCCTCAAAATAGCCACCCTTTGCCGTGATAACAGCCTCACAAACACGGGCCATTCGGTTAATAAGTTTCAGCAGGAAATCACCCGATATGTCTTCCCAGCTCTCCTGCAGCAATTCCCAGAGAAACTTGTGGGTTGCTTTGCTTTGACTCTTCTGTCCAGTTTGTCGCATACAATTTCTATGGGATTGAGGTCTGGACACTGGGCAGGCCAGGTCATCAGTTTGAGTTGTCCTTCACGTTCCTCCTTCACCAGGTAGTTCTTGCACAACTTCAAGGTGTGTTTTGAGTCGGTATCTTGCTGAAGAATGAAGGAGTGCCCGATTAGCCATAGTCCAGATGGAAGGTGTACTCAAACTTTTGACCGGTAGTGTATTTTTTGGACAGAAGCTCTCCTGCCATTTAAAAAAGCTCCCGCCTCCTGCACAGGCACCAGCCGTTTCCTGGATTTTCAGTCCTTATGAGCATACAGCAGATCCTTACGAGGATAAGGTTCTTTTGATTGAATCCGGATTAACTGATCAGTTTGAATCACATTTTTCTGTTTGTTTAAATCTAGGCCAAAGAGTAACTGTAGGAGGGATAATAGCTGAGCAAGGTGCTATGGGCAGTGGACTTCTGCAAGGATTGGTGTTGGGACATTTGCTTTTCATTATTTACATTAACGATCTTCATAGGAATGTTAGTAGCAAAATAGTTAAATTTGCAGATGATAAAAAACTTTTGGAAACTACTAAGGTAATCCAAGATGATGGACACAAGCCTGGCAGATGACATTCAATATAGGTAAAGGTACAGTGTACATTTTACATTTACATTTTAGGAATTTAACAGATGCTCTTATCCAGAGCGACTTATAGAATTTGCATTTCTTTACATGCAATCTATTTATACAGCTGGATATTTTACTGAAGCAATTTAGGTTAAGTATCTTGCTCAAGGGTAGAACGGCAGTGCCCCACCTGGGAGTCGAACCAGCAACCTGTGGGTTACAAGCCCAGTTCCCTAACCATTACACTACACTGCCGCCCAACTTTTATTTCTCTTCATAAAAGTAAAAGTTTGTCTGTGAATGTGTTCAATTTGAAAAAGACTTGGGAGTTGTAGTTGATCAAAGTCTGTCAGCATTGTGCTGTACCAGCATAAAGGGCCAGGGATTATTGAAAATAAATTGAGTTACAAAATGTTTTTTAATATTTTCTTGTGGCTGAATGTTCTACAGGACAGTTTTACAAAATTGGTTACAAAAGTTACTTAATATTTTCTTGTGGCTGAGTGAGTTTAATGCTTGCAGCGATCTCATAATATAGCATTTCAGCTTCTCAATTAGCATCTGTCACTGATACAAGGACTCCATTACAGTCAAGCATCAAGAAATCGATGGACTGGAAAGGATGTATATGAATGATTATACGAGGCCTATATCACGGAAGAATGCTCGATGCGATACCGGCCGGGGCTTAAAGAGTGGACGTCTCAGAAGGCCGAGCAGATCTCACATCGGTGAGGAAGGCGAAGCATATTTAGTGCCTCTAATTAAACCGATCCCAAGTCAGGGATTCGCAGGGTTCCACGGGGGAACCAACGATTGAACTTGGGAAGGGGAGCGTCAATATAGCCCTTCGCTTTAATTAAGAAAGGGATTAAAAGAAAATCAGGCGAAGCTGCTTGGAAACAGAGCGGAGGAAGACTACTTTGGCTAACGAAGCCCGTTCAGTTACCGAGGCACTGCGGCCAATTCACCGCTCACACTCTGCAAAACTGTAGGAATTATTTTGTGTGTATTCCAATTAGCACGTGGTTCTCGGGTTAAGGCTCGGTCTGCTCAGCTTTGCTCCAAAGCAGTACAGTGGGTCGGGCTTTTGCTGCAGAGAATTCGGAAGGCGTTTGCGATGAGTTTACCTGAACGTGCTTTACAGCTGTGACCACCTCTCTTGGTAGCATTAGTTTATTATTATTTTCTTGTTTGCTCCCTCTTTACATTTTCCCTCTCTTAATTAACTGTAGCTATATCCATTTTTTAAAAGTTTACAAATGATCAGAGATATTTGTATGTAATGTTTTTTTGTGGGGGGTTTTGCTGTAGAAATGGCATCAGTCACTGTAATCTTCAGTTGGATGGGTCAGACAGGGGAAAGGACCGAGAGGTCTTGTTGTTACTGGTCATTATTCGCCATCCTCGAGCACCAATCCTCACGACTCATGCGACCATGTTATTTGCCACTGTACTTCATTCACCCAGTTATTTTACTTAAATATTGTTTTATAGCCGTATCTTTGGTAAATACATGTACGCGCATGAAACCTTCCCCTTTTGACAAGCACAATAACGGAGAGAGAGAAAGATGCAGCACAGCGGACGTTATTCATTTGTACGGTAGACTGGCTTTTTGATTATGCAACTTGACTCATTTCTCCTCAATATTGACGTAACCAACTGTGAAAGTCACAGTGTTTCCAGTGGCCGATTTGACATTCATTTCGTCCCCAGATAAATATAACTGTAAAATAAAGTGACAAAATCACTCGGCACGTTGGCGATGCTGACTGAGACAGGCGAAGCCATCACTGTAACTCCCTAAAACAAGGCCTCTGCAGTAGATGACATAATTGTAGAGACATCAGTGGCATGTTGAGAAACGGAAGTGAAGTGCTTAGCTATTTTTTGTTCCAAAAGTTTTCAATGTCAAACACAAGGGAATGTCGCTAATGTGTCATACCATTCAAGGGGTGAAACTGTCTGAACACCGTCAATCCAACCAAGTGCTTGAAAAAGTATAGAAAATCTGACTTTGGAAACCAGACACTGTAATACACAATAGACCGTGTAAGAAGCTATTCTATGGCAGGAGATGGATGATTCAATTGCTCGTATGTAGGTGGCCATTTCGTCCTTGAGCAATGTTAATATACTGTATATATTAACATTGTCAGGGCATGTGTTCACCTATTATAACCCTATATACACAACATGTGATTTCAACTATACAGTTTCTTTCATTTAAGTTCTACCACAAGACCTTCCATTGTAATCATTTATAATATTATTTTTTATTATTTGATTAACCTGGTAAAGACTTTATTATTAGTTATAATCTGTATTGCCTAAGTTGGGAGTTGTGTATTAAAGTATACATTCTCTATCTTTCATTTGCTGCATACTCCACAGACCACAGAAATAACCCCCCTCTTGTCGCCGTCAGGATATTTCATTTAATTAATAACCTGGTAAAGATTTTGGTCATTCAAGCTTGAATGCGTAGTATTTGCTTTTGTATCAAGTGTGCCCTGATGAGAGCATTTGTGCAAACTGCTCCCTTATATAGGATTTCTATACCCTCACTAAGGCCCATGGCATCGCTTTAGCCACAGTTGGTCAGGCCGATCAGCCATGGGGGGAACGCAGTCAAGAGGCCGTCAAAGTCCAGAACTTAACGCCGCGCATGTCAGACTGCACTTGAAACGCCTCTCCTCCTGTGCTCCGAGGGCAAGTTCTCCTCTCTTGTATGTTCGAAGGTCTAACCTGAAGACGAGAAGAGAGAACTCCCACTGCTGCCTACCACTAATCTAATAAAGCATATTTTATCATGTCAGTGACAGGAGTAATGAGCCACGCATTAGATAATGTAAAGTCAGCTCGAGGGCACACGTTGAAATAATTAGAAGGTAAGTGTTGTATCGAGGAGGTGTGAAAATGTACTGGAAGGTGCTTTTATGGCAGTTGTCGTGCCAATGCCTTGGAGAATCTGTGACATTTTCCAAATGCACACATAAGTGCATCTTGTTTGTCGGGGATTATTATGTCTGTAACAGCTGATTTACAAAGCCTCACTAACGCAGGGGTGCGCCTCGTTGCGTGTCAGTGCTTCCTCGACGTCCCCATAATGCATTTCATCAGAAACCGTCGTCCCCTTGTCTGTTCCGTGTGATGCGGTTACTCCTCCTCTCCCTCGCAGAATAAACAACAAGCTTCATCTTCATTATTTTTGCTTTTTATTCTCCACACCCTTCCCATTGTTCTCACTGTACCCACACGCACGCACATACACGCACACACAAACACAAACACGCCCACGTCTGCAATGCAAACGCACCTGTCGGAATTCGGTTGTTCCATGATGCTGTCTCATCGGCTGATGGCGGATCCATTATCTCGTCACTCTAGCTGCCAGAACCGTCGTGCTGGCCTGCCTTTTCGTTTGGCGCACAGACCCTGCTCGCAAATCCGTTCCTCGCCGGCCCCGCCCTCCCTCTGTTCTTTTATTTTTTCCTTCTTTTTCCTGTGCTCCGTGCTTCTTTTCCAGTGAGCACCTCTGAGCCCGTGAATGCCGTTACCTGCAAGGCCAAGGCATGTTGAGTAAATGGTGTGCAGGCAGAAGGTGAAGAACCTTCCTGCGTCGGCTCTGTCGACGAAGCCCGGGTGAATTCGTGGGGTCACGGCGAAGACACCTGGCTGACATTCAACACTTTGAGAAGGGGAGTTGGGGAACGCATGGATGAAAGTGTGTCAGCTTCGTGATTAGCAGAATACGGCGGAGGTAACCGCGAGACGCTGCTTTCACGCTTGCGTTCAGAGTTGCGGTTAGTCAAGAACGCGTCCTTTGGCGGACGTCGTGCACCGACAGAAGTAGAAGCCTCTTTAATGAGTGGACCCCATTCGTACCGTGGTAAAAAAAACGGCCCGCGATTTCTGTGAAAAATATACTTGAATTTGTGTCAGCCAAGGTTGTAGCTCAGAATAGCACAGCACACAGAGCTGTGTAATAGAGCAACAGCCCCCTGGAGCCGGCGTTTTATCTCCTGTTTACGCCTGAAGCTAACCGAGGTGAAATGAAGCGTCCTTAAAGGCTTTCCAAATCTCTTGTCTCCAGGCAGACTAGCGAGAGCACTACCATGGTTCACATTCGCTGTCTCAGCAGTATTCTTACTTAGAAATGTTTTATACAAGCACAAGTATAATTGTTTATCGTTCTGTACTAACTGCTATCAGTAGAAGTTGCGCAAAAGATATCCCTGAGCTGTATTTCGTAAAATGGGGGGGGATTGCATATCTCTTCACCACCCCTCACTCCACCACATTGTAGGTCCTCTCTGTTTGTAGGCGTTGGAGGATAACCCCCAGGTTTACGAGGGTGCTTCCACGGCAAAGGTCACTGGGGACAAGAGTGAGGCTTTAGCTTGCGCGGTCTTGGAGGAAGGGTGTCTCTGCCTCTGCTGCTGCCCTCTGCTGCCGGGATGGGTACAGCGGGGGCACTGAGGGGTTTGTGGACAACGTGTTTGGGTCGAGTGCTGTGTGTTGATTTGAGATGTTTTTTTGTTTTGTTTTATTCCGTTTTTCATTTCCTTTAATGGTAATTTTTTGAGCCTGAGTAGGGGAGGGGATGGGGTGGGAGGGGGGCTTCTGCGGAGGTTAGGATGGAATACTGTTTCTGTTTTATGTAGTGGTGGTGGAAAGCTTCTGCGCTTTTGTTCCAATAAAGGATTCAAAGTCTCGCTCTCTCCCCGCTCTCTCAGCCAATGAACATATAAAGTAAGAACGTATGATTATGATAATGATAAAAGTAATGATCGGAGATTGTGAACATAATTTTATGCTTCTGTGGAAGAGGTATTTGTGAAGGCTTAGCTCATGCATTTATAGGGCTTTAATCTGCAGCGTGTCACATGGGCATGATTTCAGATGCATCCAGAATTTTTGTGCTCTTAATAAGTGCATGTTTAAAATGCACACTGGGTATCTCTGTAATGTAGTGCAGTCAGTTAGAGATTCCTAACTGTGTTATAAATCATTAAAATATGTTGCTCATGGTTAGTCAACATTAATACATATTTGTAAATGTGCTATTAAAGGACAATTCTGACCACAATTCATAATTTCATCATGTAGTAATTACGATCGGTCGATCCATGAACAGTGTTGTTGATACTGTAGCCATGACAAATGACAAATTGTTCAAACTCCACACCGAAACCACCACAGACTAACTTCTATCTTTTCTGGCCAAGCATTGACATTGTGAGATTTGAGATAAAGATTCATACTGACTTGGTATGTCTTATTGTTTTGAACAAATGTATCCCAATGTGGGACTAATTTGTTTAAGCCGAAAATAGACTAACGCAATGTTGTTTTGATAGTGAGAGAAAGTGAGTTAAATGGCATACTTTTCACCAACGGTTCAGCACTAAACCAGGAAGAAAACAACCGCTACCCGGCCCAAACTCAACACTTAAATCCCATAGGGCGGCCACTCGGTTCACTTCGCACCAAAACACTTTAATTGGTTCTGGTGTTCTTATTGTATCAGTGTTTCCTGCTGTATTCTGTATGCAGGCTGTCTATTGGAAACCGAACCCCAACCAGACGCTCAAACGTTGCATTAATGGAAATCTGCTGTTGATATGAATTCTAAATTAGATGTATTAATATTGAATACACCCAAGCGAGAGGTGAAAAGCTAAATGAAAACAAGATAACATCTGTCACTTTAGGTTCTTACTTCATTAATGAGGTCAAGCCTGTCAAATGCTCCGTGTAGTATCTCTTTTCCCTTAATCCGCACACGCTGTTTTTCAGGAAATTATATACAGCGAATGTCTCACTGTGTCATTCTGCATAAATTTGCAAAGTCAAAATGAAAGTTTTGGGATTTGATTGCAACGAAATGCCCTTGTTTCTTTTTCTTGCTTTTTTTGAAAGGGAATAGATTATTTTTAGATCAGGATCTTTAGTGTGCTTGTAAATGCTAATGGAATCTGGTTGCACCTGGAGTGCGTCTGTGTGTGTGCACACGTCTGACTTGGAGCCCGTTAGAAAAGGCCATTATTAGCATTGATGCCTTTCCTCCTGAAAACTGATGTTAATTTGATATATACATCCGTTCTTCTTTACAAAATTGCTCAAGCTCCATCAGGTTTGATAGTGGATGGTGGTGATCAGCAATTTTAAAACATTTCCACACATTCTCAGTGGGATTGAGGTCTGGTCTTAGACTGGGCCAGTCCAGGACATAGATTATTATTATTTTTTATCCACTCCAGTGTGGCTTTTGCTGTATGCTTTGGGTGATTTTCCTGCTGGAGTATAAATCTTTTACAAAGTCCCAGGTCTGTCTATATCTTGCGCCATCTATTTTGAAAGATTTCCTGTCCCTGAAGCAGAGAAGCATCCCCATAGCATCATGCTCCCGCTACCATGTTGCACGATAGGGATCGTGTTCTTGGGGTGATGCCCGGTGTTAGGCTTGCGCCAAACATAGTGCCTAACGTTGATGCCAAAAAGACCAATCTTGGTCTCATCAGACCACAGAATCTTCCCCCACTTGGTTTGAGAGTCTCCCACATGCCTTCTGGCAATCTAGGTGAGATTTCATGCAAGTTTTCTTTAAAAATGCTTTCTTTTTGCCATCCTCACGCCTGGGCTGTTGTTGTCCAATGAATCATTTCCCCCATCTCTGCCATGGAAGACTGTAACTCTGTAAGAGTTGCCATTAGCCTCTTGGTGGCCTCTCAAACAAGAGGCAAATTCAGAGTTTATTTATGTGTCTTAGAAAAAGGGGTGATACTTATACAATCAATTATTGTCAGATTTGTATTTGTAATTAATTAAGAAAAAGCTTTAGAATAGTTTTTTTATTGTAGAGTATTTTGTGTTGATCAATGGCAACAAATCCAAATTAAATCCATTTTGATTCCATTTATACATTCTCTCTCTCTCTCTCTCTCTCTCTCTCTCTCTCTCTCTCTCTCTCTCTCTCAGAGATAAGTTTTAGAACACCCCCATTTTCCAGTTTTTACTGAAATTTAAACTGTAAACTGGCAGAGGTCAAAAAAAAAAGTTTAGGTTACCTAAAACTGAAAAATGTTTGATGTGTAAAAAAGAGAGAAAAAAACAACATTTGCTTATTTTTTGTATCCGTAGTTGAGAAAGTGTGCAGAGGGTAGATTGAATGAGCGCGTCTCATGGTGTCCACCTTCCTTGATTTTCAGGCAATGAGTTTGGCCACCCCGAGTGGCTGGACTTCCCACGGAAGGGGAATGACGAGAGCTACCACTACGCCCGGAGGCAGTACAACCTACTGGACACGGAACACCTGCGCTATGTTCAGCTGTACGCCTTCGACCGTGAGATGAATCGCACCGAGGACAAGTATGGCTGGCTGTCATCTGGCCCGGTGAGGAACCATCTACAGATTATTTAGACGCTTTGCCAGATACTCGGCGCCTGTGTTCCCTCGATCTGTCATCTCTGCCTTTTACTTCATGAGTCTAATGAATCTGTGACACCGCCACGCAGATGCACTCTTGCGGACGTGCTTACGCGCTGGCTAGATCGCTCCGTTCCGCGATCCCTGGGTCGTCCGGCCACGCCCCCCTCCTGGCTGCATGCACTTCCTGGTCACGCCTCCGGTCTGTTCTGGCCCCCTGGTGGTGGAACGAGCTTCCTGCGGCAGTCAGGACAACAGAGACACTGACCGTCTTCCAACGCAGACTGAGGACCCACCACTTCAGACTGCACCGAGGCTCCTTCAGCCCAGCCCTCTTTTAAAGCACAATCTCGGCACTTACATTTAACCGTAGATACATAGCTTTAATAATGTCCGTCACTCACTGTGCTAACAGAACAGTAGGTTCTAAAACATCTTGCTACGCTGGTACTGACTGCGAGATTGTTACTTATCCTTTGTCTGTTGTACTGTTCTTGTTATATAAGCTACGCTATTTGAATTAAAGTATGCACTTCATTTTCTAAGTCCCTCTGGATAAGAATGTCTGCTAAGTTCATGTAGTGTAGTGTGATGTAATGTATTCACACAAATGAAAACCCGTTACATAAACCATATATGATGATGGTAGCAATATTGTTTTGTTCTCGCTCATTTGAGAGGACCGTGACATCCTCCATTCACTTCCTGTGCCGTACCGCAGTTCCTCACAGACCACGAAAGCGCATTGGAGCGACGATCTTAATACAGTGCTTTGTTTTTACTTTCTTTCTCCGGGAGCTGGCATTAACGTAATGGGATAATGCAAATGGGGGGCAGCGTGGCTGCATCGGCGGGGATTATGGCGGCGAGCGTGTAATTGATTCGGTAATGCTCTGCCTATGATCCACTCCCCAGATTAGGCCCGCGTCACCTTGGACCGTTTGTCTGCGACCTTGACTCCGAGCCTTCAGGCGGGAGATGGATGGCGGGGAGAGGAGGAGGCTGTGGCGCGAGTTCCGCGCGCCACCTAAAGGGGTTATTAAGATTTAATTTTCAAAAAACTTTCTCTCCATATTTTAGTTATCAATCGCAGCTCCCCCTCAATCATCTGTGTCCACTCTTCATCCGATTTGATCTTGCACAAACAGAGCACAGAGAATCGCACTCTTGAGTGGGGACCCATGAGGACTGGTTAATTTGTCATTCTCTGAGGGGTGGAGGGTGGGGGGCCTCCTCGCTAATGTAAATGAGGGACGTGAAGCGTTTTCCCTGGCTCTGCCAATGGTCTGAGTGGACCGGGGGCTGTGGTAAGGAGCCGGTGGGTCTGCTGCGATGGGCCGGCGTGCGATCTTGGCTTCCGTTGTGTTGATATGACTCATGAGCGCCCTCTGTAGGCTGTCCACTTTCATACACACAAACACAAGCAGCCTCAGCCTGAATGAATCGAGGGGTACGGACAACATGCAGGGGATTAACTTCAAAGCGGGACTTGTGGCGAGGTGCTTTGAAGAGGCGCCGGAGAGGGCTTCAAAGAGGCAGGGAGGATCGAACACGAAGCGGAATCCACCCCAGCGCATCGACAGCGTCGGAGAGGGTTTCCCTCCGCGGCGAGGACTCCCGAGCGGGTGCCTTCCCCCGGGACCACTTTCATCTGGCGCTCCGCCTGTATCAGGGGCATGCCGCTCCTCTGAGGGAACGGCACGCACACCAGCTTCCGAATTGAATGAAATATGTGAAATCTCAACGCTCAAATATTGTTCAGCTATCTTCCCCTTCCAGCGGTTTCCAAAGTTCTCCTCACTCCATCGGTGGTGAATGGTGCGGTCTGAAATTGGCCGGTTGACATCCTGGTTTTTATATTTGAAAAGAGTGCCATCTCTACATATTTTTCCTTCATACGCAGAAAAAAGAGCTGATGAACAATACATGTTCAAACCAGGCTATACATATACTTACACATAATGAAAATCTAAAAATATTGGTACAAATCAGTTGTTTTTAAGTTATAGCATGAACAAAAGTAACAGCTATGAATATGAAAGCAAAAGAACACCCATATAGGCATTATTACTGTTCATCTCAATATCATGTTTGTAATGGAATTGTATGTGGTATGTATATGTCTCTATAGTCTAGCTTTAAGTGCTTTTAATGCTGTGTATGTGTTATCCTTGCCGTCACTCTCATTTTGTCGGCACCAAGACAAATTCATAACTTAATTTGAAGGCAACATGACAATAAAGTTTCTTGACTTGCCCATCCCAGCCTCACACCAGTAACTGTGCAACATGTAATTTAGTCAGGATATCATTGAGAAGCAATATTGCTTGATTGATTGATTCATTGACTGGCACGTTGGCAGATTAATTGAAGATGTTTTCCATCCTCCCTCATCCCTTCAGGCATTTGTCAGTGCCAAGCACGAGGAAGACAAGGTCATCATCTTTGAAAGGGCCAACGTCATCTTCATCTTCAACTTCCACCCCACCAAGAGCTACAACAACTACAGGGTAGCTGCCAGCTCTCCTGGGAAGTATCCTTTGCTCCGAAAACCACAGTGTTTTTGTTTTGTTCTTTTTATTGCTTGTTAAAAAAAAATTTGATCTCCCAGCTGTCCCTCACCGTGTAGGTAAGTGGCCTGTCACAAAGTGCAGTTTCCGGCACTCAAAGCAAGGTCTCCCTGGAGAGAGCCAGCCTCAGCTGTGTTAGTCAGCTGTCGAGGCGACATGGCCCTGTGTGTTTACAGGCCTGCGGATAATTAGCTCGGCATCTGTCCGCTGTTGTTCACTTTTCGGAAGAAGTCTCGGCGATCTGTTTTTATCCGCAGCTGTCGCGTCGGCCTCTGCATCTTTTGCTTCAGGGTGGAAATGGAGGAGAGTATTTGTGCGGGACACCGTCCCTCAGTCCAAGAGCAACCTGGAGGGAGCTAGCGAGCAGGGACAGGACTGCTATCAGTTAGGAAGGTAGTCTTCGAAGCCATCGCACTGCACTCCCACTGACCTGTTGGACGCAGATCGTGGTCTGTGTTTCTGTTGCGCGTTCATGCCTCGTACGTTCCAAATCCTAACTAGCACAAATGATGCCGTAATGAGCAGCGTGTGTCGGTTCATCCTGCTGTGTCTTTGCCGTGCTGTTCCAACAGGAGGAAAGTGGTTTATTCTCTCTGGCTGTCACTGTGGTACTCTGCAGTGGGCACAGCCCATTATTAAAAGTTTAAGGACGAGTGCAATGCTCCCTCAAAGACTGAAAACGCAGCGCAAGCCACATTTTTTAACAAGAAATGCCGGGGGTAGTAGTGGGGAGTTGTTCCTGACTTTGACGCAAGGTTCCTTCCCATGTGAATCGTCCGCTCTCCCTGTACACACGGCACTTAAATTGGAACCAAAACGCCTTTAATAATTTGACTGTACAAGAAAGGCAAAAGACAAAATTCCCAGTCTTCGAGGTAGGCTAAGGACTTTTCGTGCACACACAGGATGTACATTGTTTTTCCTTTCCCCTCCAAGGCCAGCGTTTACTGTTTACTTTCATCTGGATCAGGCGACAGCTTTTCCGCCAGGCTCAGTTGGTCTTTTTGATGTGTAAAAAGATGTCGTCCGACGGTTGAGAGACAGCAGAAATGTAAATAAATAACAGGGCAAAACACATTTAATTGGCCAGATCTTTATTTCAGGTGCCTGTTATTACATGCCAGAGCGGTAAACACAGCTCCGTGCTCCGAGGACGAATACAGGTCACGCGCCCGCGAGACGTCTGTGGTATTTATCCAAGGGAGCCTGTGCAAAGGCTCCAATTAGGAGATGAGATGGATGAGAGTCACTCAGACTCAGACGGTGGTGGTGGGGGGTGCATCTCTAAAGAGCACCTCTTCATTAGACTGAGCAGTATCTCTTTCTCTTCTCTCTTCCTCTCTCTCTCTCTCTCTCTCTCTCTCTCTGTCTTTCTCTGTTTCTGTTTCTCTCTCTCCCTCCTCTCTCTGTCTCTCTCTCTCCCTCCCCTCTCTCTTTCTGTCTCTCTCTCTCCCTCCTCTCTCTGTCTCTCTCTCTCCCTCCCCTCTCTCTTTCTGTCTCTCTCTCCCTCTGTCTCCCTCCTCTCTGTTTCCTTCTCTCTTTCTCTCTCTCTCTCTCTCTTTCTCTCTCTCTCTCACACACACACTCTTCTGCATTCTGCCCACCTCTAATAGGGCCAGGAGAGCCACTTTGGGACCCTGGGCGTAAGCTGTCCAATGTACGTTTTGTAGTTGGCATATCTGTCGGCATAATTTTGCCTCTGCCTCCACCCTGACCTGGTGACCTCTCTGTGGTGAGCCTGCACTGCCAAGAGACCCTGGTCTTCCAGCAGGTGATGGAAAGGACTCAAACATAGTGGAAGTGAGGTCACAGGCTTATTAGAACCCCGTGGTGCTCCCACAGACACAGAAAGGACATGCAAAACACCCCCCCTTTGCACTGTGATCAACAGGAAAATTCTGTCAAAAGATTGGGGAATATTTGTGTGTACATTTGAGTGGCGATTCATCCTAAATCAACTGCCATTTCATAAGGGTCAGCATTTTGACAACTAGATGCGGGTAAGTGCTTCCCAAATTGTAAGATTTTCAAGATAAACCAAAGCTGAGCTTAGCAGACATATTGCCGTGATCCCCGGCAGCCTACAATGAGCAAAATCTATGATTAGGTTTTACATTTTTCAGAGAAATTGCGGTGTTGCGGACAAGACGGGCACTGTCAGGGGATGCGTTAGATTGTGGATGCTTTCTGTGATTCCATCACATTAGCGTCCTCACACTGTATGTCCTCCACATGTACTTCCAATAACCAGTCTAATGAATCCAAAGGATTTACCAAAATGAGGCCGTCTCTCTCACCGCTTGCTCCAGTACCCTTGGACTTAAGTTAAATGAATCGTCTTAATGAATCACTGATTAAAGAGGGTGGTTGGGGAGCTGTAGTGTTACATCTGACTCTGGGCCCTGGATTTTGCGTAGAAATCCTAAGCAGGAAATGACATGCAGGAAATTACATTTACAATTACATTACATTCTCCTTTGGGTTGTGTGCCCATGCATAATAGTGATGCTTAAGAGTAGCAGTTTGCCATTTCACTATTTTTAACTTGACATTGTTTCCTTTCCAATATTTTGCTATCCTCCTGTGCAGTTTTGCATCAGTTGCATTACCGGTGATTGGAACAAACGTTTTCTGTTCCGTGCCATACTGTGGCAAGTCTTTTGTTTGGTTACAAGTCCGTGACTGGCAGCCGATGGCTTCTTCTCCTCTTTGGCTGCTGTCAGCTGTTCCTGTTCCCACGGACTTTGGTCGGCAGCAGCCTTGCGCACAGGCACGCACACCTGAGGCTGATTAGCAGCCCTGTTACAAAGGCACAGCCCGCTGCTATGTGGTGCTATACGGTGGGGTGGCACACTTTACCATCGGAACAGACGAGCTGCTCTGTTGCTGTCCATAGAAAGATCTCTCACAGGTTGCCTTATCGGTCCACACGCCCCGTGCTGCCGTCCTTTTGAGAGGGAAATTAGTTCCTTCGGACAATCCTCCTCTCGATTTATCTGAGATGTGATTAATTCTTCATGCTCCCAAGGTTCACAAATATCAGCAGATCAAACATTTAAGGGGCAAACCTCTGCGGTGTCTTCTCGGCGTGGGTTTAACGGGGAAGCCACCTGTACAAACCGCTCTGTTACAATAAGCAGCTGAAAAGGTACGCCCCTTGCCTCAGGCCTCGGCTTTGGCCAGCATGAACAATGAGGTAAAGCGTGCACCCCTGTCCCGTCAATATCCTCACGTTGAAGTTGAATTTGAATTTTATTGTCATATGTATTAAATACAATTAAATGCTTTTGCTTTGGTTCTCTCTGCCTTGAACACACTAAATACACACCATCCCAAAAAACAATAGACACTACAGGCCTACATACACTATGTACACAATGTGCACATATATATACATACTCAACATACAGTACACAATATACAATACGCAATAACATTACAGTACATACTATACAACAGATGTGAAGTGCATATGGAGCGTCAGCTGTTCAGCAACCTGACTGCCTGTGGAAAGAAACTGTTACTGAGACGGGTGGTGTGTGATGTGATGCTCCTGTAACATTTTTTAGACGGAAGGAGCGAGAACAGAACATGAGCAGGGTGACTGGTGTCCTTGAGAATATTTTGAGCTTTCCTTTTGCAGCGAGTGGTGTAAATGTTATGAAGTTGTGGTAGTTCCGTGCCGATGATTTTTGCTGCTGTCTTTACAGTCATTTGTAGCTCTTTGCAGTCCTAAGCAGTCCGGTTGCCAAACCAAAATAAGATACCGCCTGTCAGGATACCCTCAATGGTACAGCGGTAAGAGTTCACAAGAGTTTTGGTTCTCATACCAAAACTCTTGAGACGCCTCAGAAAGTACAGTCTCTGCTTTCTCGGGGATGCAATTGGTGTTGAGAGACCATGCGAGGGTGTCTGAGATGTGTATGCCAAGAAATCTAAAACTATCAACAATTTCAACAGATGATGGAAATAGGATTGTGATTTTCTCTGATCTTTCTGATCAACAATGATTTATTTAGTCTTATTGACATATAGAGGGAGGTTGCTGTCATAACACCATAGGGATAGACCTTCCACTTGCCTCCTATAGTCCTTCTCATCACTGTCGCTTATTAGTCCAATTACTGTGGTGTCATCAGCAAACATTATGATGCTGTTGGTGTCATATTTGGCGACACAGTCGTGTGTAAATAGACTATACAATAGGGGACTGAAACAGTCCCCTATTCTTACTTCCTAAGAAGTAGTGTAGATGAGTGTTTTCTACCTAATCTCACAGTCTGGGGCCTGCCTGTCAGGACATCAAATAGCCATTTACAGATAGAGTTGCCCAGATCAAGACCTCTGAGTTTTAATTCTCCACTCTCATTCTCCGTGTTCTTTCTGCAATCACCCGTACTGAGGTAACTAAGCAGCATACCAAACAATACCACGTTTACACGCAATTAATAATGTGCTTGAAAAATTACCAAATTTGGAGTTTGTTTGTTTGTTTTTAAACTAAATTTAGTAAAGATTCGGGAGCAAGGAAACTGCAGCACATGTAGACTTGGCATGCTTGTTTTGGAGCAATTATGGTTTCCATGTCTACTTGTGCAAAGTCATTATTTGAGATTTGTAGGTTTTATTTGTGTTGAAGGTAAACACAGAGATGTCAGAGACATCTGCTCATCTCTTCTTTTTCACACGGACCTCCTCAATATCCTTAAGGGCTGCTTTGCTCGAGAAGAAAATGACTTTCTTCTAAAGCATGAATCGGATGTTTATGATTTTGCGTCAGAAATTGGCTCTCCGTGCGAAGTATGCTGGGGTCAGGGTTTGATCGCTTCATTTTATAAGCCGTTTTCCTTTCTTTGCCGCCTCGCTGTTAACATTAAACTTTTCATCCTCGGCAACATCCCAGAATAAATTTGCCCCGCGGAGAGTGCATTCTCTCAGTTGCCATGGTTATACGTTTAATTATAGTCCCGTGAAAAGGAGGAGCGATTGTAATAAGAGAGAATAAAACAACAGTCTTCAGACGTGAGATAAAGCGTCGCTTGCTCTTTTTCTTGCTAAATAATGCACAAATAATTGCTTGGCTCCGGCGCACCTATAAAGAGGCAATTTCTGTGGTGGGGTGAGGGGCCGGGGGGCCGAGCGGTGAGCAACCCCCGTTCCCCGGTGTCTTTGCCTCTCTTTGTCCTGCCAGGCCCCGCTTCACGCCTCCGCTGTCAGCGTTTGAGTTTGACGGGGGGCCTGGTGTTAGTTTCGTACACAAAAAGGTCAAGGTCCATGCGCCTTCCGAGGGCATCGATACGAAGGCCCTGTCCACTTCCGGGAGTGGGCTTTGCGACCGACGGCAAGCGTCGGCGTTGCTTTCCCGCATTTGTGGAGGGCCGAGGGGAGGGGGTGTCACGGTCAGCCGGCGAGGAGAGGCATCCTGTCTCCGCGAGCTGCTGTCAGAGACAGGAGACAGGCAGGAGTGTGGTGTAATGGTTAGGGTACTGGACTTGTAACTCAGAGGTTGCTGGTTCAATTCCCAGGTGGACCACTGCTGTTGTACCCTTGAGCAAGGTACTTAACCTGATTCAGAAAAATATCCAGCTGTATGAATGGATTGTATGTAAAGAAATGCAAACTGTGGAAGTCGCTCTGGATAAGAGCATCTGCTAAATGCCTAAAATGTAAAATGTAAATGAGAGGGCAAGAGGGGCAGATCCTGAGATCGGTCACTGTGCCGACGCGGAGCAGACACAGCTGTTTTCACTCGAAGCACGGAGAGTTCAGCCTCCATTCGACCGACCGAAAAAACCACAGCTATTGAAACCGTAGGTATTACAAGCTCTGGAGTTTAAGACCACAAACTTCGATTTGAAACAAACGAGGATTTTCGGGAGTTCATTCTGTGCAGTCGACTGGGTGAAGATGGTCCAACTCAATTTCGCGTCCCCTCCCCGTCCCCTCCCACTTTCATTTTTGGCCTTTGTTCCGTTCTCATTTTCTCCTGTAGCAAACGACCGAAGAGATTGTGTAGAGAGAGCGTCACGCATCCGTACCTTACCCCTGCCCTTATGTTTACACACAATTGAGACCGTTGCATTGTCTAGAGTGTATTTGGTTTTTTATCATTTAGACCTGAACGTGGCTTTGTCTGCACAGAGGAGTTAGTCCCATGCTTAACGTCAGGGAGAATGTCGCAAATACAATCATTTGGTTTATCTGTGTGTGTGTGTGTGTGCGTGCGCGTGCGCGTGTGTGTGTGAAGACGCCCTGAGACAGTGATAGTTGATTGGCACTTCTGATCAAGGAATTATTTATAGTCATATCTGTAGTGAGCCTATGTTGAGAGACGTTTCATTAATTTCCTTTTCATCCTGCGTTATAAATCCAAAAACAAAACCATCTTGAAGTCACCCAGGCTGTGTGCAGTATATTGTAAATGACACCATATCGCTATATCTGAGTGCATATGTGGATGTGACCTCACACACACACACACACACACAAAACACACAGGAACATGAGCCGTTGTGCTTTCCTGGATTTCTCAACTTTGTTTCTGCCAGCTTAGAGATAGTTCTCATCATTAGCTAGCTACAGGTAACTGCTGAAATAAAGGAAACACCAACATAAAGTGTCTTAATAGGGCGTTGGGCCACCACGAGCCGCCAGAGCAGCTTCAATGCACCATGGCACCTACAAGTGACTGGAACTCTACTGGAGGGATGCAACACCATTCTTCCACGAGATGTTGATGTTTTGTTGATGGTGGTGGGAAACGCTGTCTCAGGTACCGCTCCAGAATCTCCCATAAGTGTTCAATTGGGTTGCGATCTGGTGACTGAGATTGCCGTGGCATATGGTTTACATTGTTTTCAAGCTCATCAAATCATTTAGTGACCACTCCTGCCCTGTGGATGGGGGCATTGTCATCCTGGAAGAGACCACTTCCATCAGGATAGAAATGCTTCACCATAGGGTGAAGGTGATCACTCACAATGGCTTTTTATTTATTGACGTTTACCTCACCCTCTAAGGTTGAGTGGACCTAAACCATGCTAGGAAAATTCACCCCACACCATAACAGAGCCGTCAGAACCCTTCATTTGCTCACGTGTTTCCTTTATTTCGTCCGTTACCTCTATCTATATATATATATACATGCTTTCAGGTGTGTACCTTTTTCTCTAGGAGAATAGTAAGCGATGAGTGTATATACAAGGCCATTTAGCAGTCATAGTTATTTTTAGATCTTGGGGAAATGAGGACAGGATGGTGTCATAGTTGGAGAAAAGTGGACGAGTGCCAATAGAGTGATAGTACTGTATTTCAGACCGGCCAAAACATACAGATTTTCCGTACCAGGCACACATTTTTAAGATCAAAGTATCCCTTTCAACTGCGCAAATATTAGGCTTCAGTTAAAACGTTTTGATACAGAAGTCATCGTATTTGGAGCTGAGCCAATAAAAGTTTGCTCGCATGAACTAGCATTTCTCAGGAAGTGAAAGTGACTTTTCTGGCTTTTTCGGGGAATATTGAATGATTTTTTAAAGCCAAAAACATCTATGTGATATCCCAACCCCTGCTCACCGAATCATCCAGAGTAGTACTCCTGAGTGGATTTCCCAATCCTGGCAGGTCTGGTATTTGTGTATAGAGCATTTTTAGCAATGCATCTTCGTTGGACAGCAGATGTATTGTGATTTTTCAGAAGACACGTTTGTGCCAATGAGTCATATCTTCCCATGGTGATTGGTTCCTGTTTCCTGAGCTGTTGTGTGCGCCTCTCAGACAGCCTGACAGGTCAGTGAGAGAGTGAATGTCTCATACTCTGGCCTTGTGTGCGATTGCAGCTTTCCGATTCTGAACCCAGTCAAACTCGCTCACTTACTGGACAGACGTGGAGGGGTAGTTCTTGATTGGTAAATAGGTAAACGTTGCCACTCGTATGCAGGGCAGATTCCATTCTCTCCGGTCCTTCACTTTGCACTGAGGTGTTTGTGTGTGTGTGTGTGTGTGTGTGTGTGTATATATACACATATACAGTATATATATATATATGTATGTAACTGCCAAAATAAAGGAAACACCAACTTAGTGTCTTAATAGGGCGTTGGGCCGCCAGAACAGCAATGCACCTTGGCATAGATTCTACAAGTGTCTGGAACTCTGGAGGGATCTGACACTATTCTTCCATGAGAAGTTGATGTTGTGTTGATGGTTGTGGAAAACGCTGTCTCGGGTGGTGATGCAGAAACTAGATCATCGAAGAATCTGGCATTGTCATCCTGTAAGAGACCACTCCCATCGGAAGAGAAATGCTTCACCATAGGATGAAGGTGAGCCACTCAGAATGGCTTTGTGCCTTGCGTTTACCTTGCCCTCTAAGGGGTTGAGTGGGCCTAGCCGGATGAAGACAAATGACTGGCTGTGCCTAGCTAGCTAACGCTACGTAATTTGAGTTCTCCAGACCCACTAAACTTCATTAGCAAAGCTACATCTGTAGACAACCAGCTCTAAATGTATGGAAAGTTACACCAGTTTCTTGGTTTGACGTAACATGACAGATATCGTCCCTACCATCTAGCGTAGCTTCCTTCTTCTGCAGTGTATTTTGCTGTTCTGTCTCTCTATTCCATCACCGTTTCTCACTGCCACGTTCCCTCTCTGAACGTATGAGAGAAACATGTCAAGGATTTCCCTTTCGCTGAGTAATTGATGGTTTGTTTTATATACGTTGGCTCAGTCATTGTTTTGTTATAATTTGTTCGGTTCCCTGAGGTAAATTATCTAGCAGCTTGCTTAGCAAACTCTGCCGTCCAAAGTACTGAAATTATTCAAAAGAGGCAGTAAAATGACACAGCAGACGAGTGAGAATGGATTGCAGCGACAATATGCCACAATACCAACCATATACGGAGATGCTGTTTATGTGCTTTTGTTATATGTTTATATGCACGGTTCAAGCTCAGACGTCAATACACACCAGTACATTTGACAGACAATATAACAATATAGACGTTCTGTGCCGTTATTTCCAGTCTACGGGTTAAGGCGCCTGTCTAGAATTAACACCAGCAGGGCTGAGGGTGGCGCATTGCCCTTTTTGAAGTGTACGTTTAGGGAAACGTTGCAGTATGCAATCGTGCCCGGAGCCAGCTCAAGAGGTGTATCGCTAATTGCATCCGGCGGGAGCCTGGCGCAGTCAGCCCTGCGGTCAGGGCCGCGTGGAGATCCTGCTCGGATTATTAGAGCCCCTAATCACTGACCGCCGTCTCCTTTCTGCCGCCAAAGCCTCGCAGGTCACCTCTGACCACTCTCCAAAATCCACCCCTGTGTTTACACGGGCTCCACGGATCACTGTGCTCCACGGCTAAACTGCAGGCTAGCGTGTTTTCAAGCCGCGGGAGTAATTGCTGGAAGCCACAAACCGCCAATTTGTCAGGGAGCCTGGCTTTTTCCTTGAGACAGGTAGGCCATGGAGCACTGGTTTAAGCGCCTACACCTTCCACACACACACACACACACACACACACACACACACACACGCTACTGTAAAATACCTCATGTCCTGAGATTCATATTCAAATTCACATGTTCTTGAACATAGTTTACAGTGCCTCATGCATACCCTGCTAATGGTTAGCTGAGAATTTTTTCCCTGTGCAAATTGTACCAGTATGGCATGGGATGGTTCTGAACTTACACTTTCAAGTTATTCCAGTGACAATCTAATGGACATACTGTAGATATATTCTGTAATGTACTGACCGCACACTGCCAAAAAGAGGAAAAAACTGGATGTGTAAATGAGATATTAACATTTTATTACCCACAACAAAACAAAATGTACGTGTTAGCGGCGCATTGTTTGGACTGTTTTTAAGGCGCGGTGATTCTTCCATCAATCCGCCTAATGAACAGTTCTTCACAGTTCGTGTCCTGGAGTCACGTAGTGTCGAAGAAGGCCTCAGATCCCGGATGTGCATTTCTCTGCACTCATAGGGCTCTCGAGCGCACACTGCAGTCTGTACGAAACCACGGCGCCGCTATGTGTGCGTAACCACAGCATCGCTATGTGTGCGTAACCACGGAGACGCTATCTGTGCGTAACCACGGCACCGCTATCTGTGCGTAACCACGGTGATGCTTTCCTGTGTAACTGTTTTTGCGTTGTCCGTCTCGCTCGGACTGCATGACGAACACGAGGTAAATACACAGGGGAATCTCAAAAGTTATTCCGCCTCAGAGCAGCACAGCATCTTGTACAATTAAGTCCAATTTTTGGCCATTTTCTTTAATAGCCCACCCACATCAAAGCCCTCATCAGTGGGGAAATTGCAGAGGGCTTCAAACATAATTACATACAGTGTCCCTAGAAGACCACATCCCTCCTACAATGTGGCTTGTGTACACGTGGATGGCTGAAATGACAGCCACTGCCTCTGCTCCTAGACCATGATCTACGGTTTTAATCAGCCGTGGTGTGAATAGAAATCATAAGGGCTGAAAAAGACCAGAACATTTACAGACAACCAGTCTTTCCTGCTGGTGCAATCTGGGCTGAATTAGGAATCATTATGGTTACTATGAATAATTTAATACTAAATACAAAACAAGGGCTTTTCTGTAATCCTGAGGGGGTGGGAGCCCAAAGAATGGAAACAATTAAGTCTAAGCGTTGGACTTTTAAGTTTAAGTTGTTTAAAATGTCCAAGCTGAATGCCTCTAAATACAATGAGAACTCCCGAGAAGCCTGTTCTCTCTTATAAAGAACTGAACAGGAGGCACTATCCAACGGCTGTGACTTTGCAGACCTTTTCGCCCTCTGGTGGTATAATATTGTTACTGCAGGTGGTTGCTCGTTCAGTGAGGGATGCTACTCGTTCAGTGACGGGCTACTGGGGCTGCTGGCCCCCCCCCCCCCCCCCGGCCCAAAAAATAAAATAAAATAAGGCACAAAAACATCCATAACAACAGAAATGTGTTGTGTCAGTGAAAGGGGTTGATATAAACTTCCTCTGCAGATGCAAGGACAATGCGCTTGGTTTTAATCATCCATATCAAAGCCGACAAGCAGTCTGCAAAAGTGGAAATTTCCCAGCTCTGGGGGGAAGAAGGAGCCAGCGTTTGAGGATCTCTGTCTCGTCTGCGGGGAGACGGGAGTGATTACTCAACCCTGCTAATTAAGCGCTCATTTACACGTTTATCCCTCTCTCTCCCTCCCTCTCTCTCGCGTGTGCTTGTTACCCAGCACATCATCTGCTCTTTCTCTCTCTCGCTCTTCCTCCCTCCCTCTCCATCGGGCACGCTTGTTACCCAGCACAACGTCTGCTCTCTCTCTCTCTCTCTCTCTCTCTCTCTCTCTCTCTCTCTCTCTCTCTTTCTCTCTCTTTCTCTCTCTCTCTCTCTCTCTCTCTCCCTCCCTCCCTCTCTCGCACACGCTTGTTACCCAGCACAATGTCTGCTCTCTCTCTTCCTCCCTCCCTCTCTCTAGCGCATGCTTGTTACCCAGCACAATGTCTGCTCTCTCTCTTCCTTCCTCCCTCCCTCCATCCCTCTCTCTAGCGCACGCTTGTTACCCAGCACAATGTCTGCTCTCTCTCTTCCTTCCTCCCTCCCTCCATCCCTCTCTCTAGCGCACGCTTGTTACCCAGCACAATGTCTGCTCTCTCTTTCTCTCTCTTCCTTCCTCCCTCCCTCCATCCTTCTCTCTAGCGCACGCTTGTTACCCAGCACAATGTCTGCTCTCTCTCTCTCTCTCTCTCCCTCTCTCGCACACGCTTGTTACCCAGCACAATGTCTGCTCTCTCTCTCTCTCT
Source organism: Aldrovandia affinis (assembly GCA_029706075.1). Taxonomy (NCBI): domain Eukaryota; kingdom Metazoa; phylum Chordata; class Actinopteri; order Notacanthiformes; family Halosauridae; genus Aldrovandia; species Aldrovandia affinis. The sequence continues at coordinate 949,236 of JAINUG010000157.1, read as the reverse complement.
CTCTTCCTCCCTCCCTCCCTCTCTCTAGCGCATGCTTGTTACCCAGCACAATGTCTGCTCTCTCTCTCTCTCTCTCTCTTCCTCCCTCCCTCCTCTCTCGCACACACTTGTTACCCAGCACAATGTCTGCTCTCTCTCTCTCTCTCTTCCTTCCTCCCTCCCTCCATCACTCTCTCTAGCGCACGCTTGTTACCCAGCACAATGTCTGCTCTCTCTCTCTCTCTCCCTCTCTCTCACACGCTTGTTACCCAGCACAATGTCTGCTCTCTCTCTCTCTCTTCCTCCCTCCCTCCTCTCTCTCTAGCGCATGCTTGTTACCCAGCACAATGTCTGCTCTCTCTCTCTCTCTCTCTCCTCCCTCCCTCCTCCTCTCTCGCACACACTTGTTACCCAGCACAATGTCTGCTCTCTCTCTCTCTCTTCCTTCCTCCCTCCCTCCATCACTCTCTCTAGCGCACGCTTGTTACCCAGCACGTCTGCTCTCTCTCTCTTCCTCCTCCCTCCATCCCTCTCTCTAGCACAAGAAGGGCTAGAGACAGAAGGGTCTCGTGTCACAAATACACAGAGAGAGAGAGAGAGAGAGAGAGAGAGAGAGAGAGAGAGAGAGAGAGAGAGAGAGAGAGAGAGAGAGAGAGAGAGAGAGAGAGAGAGAGAGAGAGAGAGAGAGAGAGAGAGAGAGAGAGAGAGAGAGAGAGAGAGAGAGAGAGAAGGTATATGTGAAAGATGCAGATTATTGAAATCAGTCAGGATCTTTATATTTTATCTGGGGTCTGGAACTCATTAATGCCATTTTGTACATGCTAAAGACCTTTAATGATGCCAAGTTGGTCTGTATCGACTTACTAAAAGGGCATCAAGTAAGTGCTGTCTGTGTCCTCAACCAAACAGAACTCTTTAATGAAAGTGCCGGGCACTCTCTACCCACACCACCTCTGTACCTAGAGGGTAAACAAGAAGCACTCTTTAATGTCCACGTCTCTATCCACATTCATGACCTTCTCTGTGACTAGAAGTATTGCCCCAATAAAGCAGAAGAAACACGCTTCATTGCTAATGTCTTTTCATTATTAGCATTTTATAAGAGGTGTGCGCTGAGCCGATTAGCTTTAATTAACTAGGTCAATTAACAGGGGGGAAAAGCACTCCAAAACGGAAAAATATGTTTTTTTGTTCGAAACGCAAATGACCAAATGGCTGGGATGTCCAACTAAAAGGACTTCATGACACTTCAGCATGCACACCTTGAAATATCGCTTCCAGTTATTTTGTCCGTTCGTCCTCGCTGTAGCGGTACTGGCTTTGAGTCCTGTGAGATTCATTGTTCTGGTGCAGTTGTGGGAGTAATAAATGTTATATGCGTCGGGGAGAGAAATGGATCGGGACACAGTGGGGTGTGGGCAATATTTGGCTACTGGTCAGAAAAACAAAGAAATGGTTAACTGACCACAAAATGGCTGTTTTTCAATGGCCATCTCAGTCTCCAGACTTTAACCCAATTGACAATTTGTGGCTTGAATTAAAAAGGGCTGTGAATGAAGAATGGAGGATCTTAAGGATCTTAAAAGATTTTGTGCGGAGGAATGGTCAAAGATCACCCCCAATATGTTCACCAATCTCATAAAACACTATAGAAAACCGCACGTTAATGTAGACTTATTTTTGTTGGATTTTACATACAATAATTATTAGCATCAATAATTGTGAAACATATCTTTTTGTGGGGGGAGGGGGGAAATATCACTTTTTCTCTGAAATATTACTATAAACTACTGCATTAGTATAAAATAATATAGTATTCCCATTTTTTGAGCATGCAATATTACTCATAACCTGTATTGTTTATTTTGTATAGCTTTATTTGCTCATGTTTATCAAGGGTCTCAGTAACTGCGGAGTTTAATGGAGAGTGAAACACTAACTGGTTTCGAAACACTGTGCTTCAAAACACGGTTTCCAAACAGTTTCAAAGCACACGTGCCAGAACACTGACCTTCATGTCTCGGTAATGTGGACCTTTCTATTCGGGTGACCCTTGCTGCAGTGGTGCCATTTGTGAAGTTATCTCTGTGTGTGGAACATTATGTTGCAGCTGATGATTATCTCATTAAGATATTTCCTTTTTAATTTAAGGTTTGTCTATAAAAATGTGAAATAGCTTCTTGTTTTGTTTAAAGATCTGGGTATGCTTTATTATTATTTTTACTGTTGAGGCGCATTATATTGCGATGGTTCCTCATTTGTCTTCAATGGTTCAGTGCTCCGGATGGACTTATGTACAGATGTACAGATAGACTCTTACATGAACATTCCTGACAAACGGCAAGTAGAACGTTGCTCCCGTAGGTGTGTAACCTCGAGGCATACACACAAAAGTGCACTGTGCTGCCGAAGGTGACACGCGGAGTGCCGCTGTTTAGCGATGGAGAAAATCGCATTCCAGAGATTTGCCTTTTCGTGAATTTAAGATGACATTTTGTCAATAGACACAGAAGTCATTATGAGGAAAATTGGTTACGCTTTTCCAGCTCTGACACCATTTCACTTTAGGGTAATTGTTACTTTGCTCTTAGTTTCTGTCTAATGATCAGTATAGTTTCGAAGTTGATGTCCTTAAAGCTCTAGTTAGGGTGGCAGTGGCTCAGTGGTTAGCGACACGGGCTGGCAACCGGAGGGATGCTAGTTCACTTCCTGGGGCACTGCCGAAGTGCCCTTGAGCAAGGCACTGGACCCCTAAACTGCTCCAGGGGCGTCGTACTACGGCTGACCCTGCGCTCGATCCTCTCTGATGGAATACACACCACATAGTGGTGTATGTGTGTGTATCTAGGGGAGATGTGTGGAAAAAGACAAATTCCAATTATCTTGTGTAACATGGCTAATAAAGAATATTCCTATTCCTATTCATATTCCTAGTTAACATTGCACATTTGTACTGTGTCGTCACCCCTATATCCCTGGGCTGTGATATAAATGGCTACATATGTCCATAACTGTGTATGTTACCTCTGAATTGTGGCTACAGATTTACCTACAGGGTCCTAGTTTAACTATGTGGTTGCTCCTAGCACCCAGGAATTGTACTTCCCACTAGGGTGGCTTTCAGCTAAACTGTTCTTGACTACGGTTAACACTTTGTTGTACGTCGCTCTGGATAAGAGCGTCTGCCAAATGCCTGTAATGTAATGTAATGTAATATTGAGAATCAAAAAATAAAGGTTATATACAGTAGGTGCTGAGACTGTCCCAGTCCCCGGTTTCCAGTCAGTCATACAGCTACTGCAGGGCTGTGGCCGTATGACCGCACAGTAGTGTAGAACTAGCCTACCATGGCCCACACGACTCTCACGCGTCAGTAAAAAAAAAAACGCCACCATCCCCACTTTCCTCGCACTAACTCAGCGGCTTCAGATCCTAGTCGGTAAGTAAAAGCATCGGGTCGTATTTTCCCCCCCGAAGAGAGTTCGCTGAGCCGTGCCTGTGATTTAGCGATGCCAATAAAACTACTGTACGCTTTCAGCGCTCCAGTTCCTGGACCAGGAGTAATTCAGCGGGAGTCCACAGTGAAAAGGACTTTTCAGCACTCTATAAAATGGCATCAATCATTCTTTGTGCCGTGTTAATTTGTACCGCAAACTACAACATGATAATGAGGGAGGGTGTGAGCTTGCTCACTCTCTCTCTCTCTCTCTTTCTTTCTTTCTCTCTCTCTCCCTCCTTTCTCTTCGCAACATCTCTGGCCACCTCCTTCGCTGCAGTGCTCCTTAACCCCCCTCCCTCCAGATACAAAATCAAGCTGGACTCCGACGAGGTTCAGTTCGGGGGTCACGGAAGGCTGGATCACAACACCGAATTCTTCAGCGAGCCCATCCCTTTGAACGAGCGGCCCAACTCCGTGATGGTGAGTCCTAAGTGAACGCCTCCGATCCACAGACTTTTATTTCCCCCATCGCCACCACCACCGCTTGACTCCCGATGCGCTTGTATCCCCGCCTGGCATTAAGGGAGCCGAATTCAGCCACAGCCCCCTCTAATCCGGGTTGACCTGCTGTCTTGTAGTTTTTTTTTTTTTTTTTTTTTTCATAGTTTCATGGCGCCTGACCCGTCTGAAACGTAATCCATATTATCTCTAAGCTTAGTCTTGGGGTTGATGGTGGGGGGGTGCCCAAAGTCTCGAAAGGCCATTCAGTGCCTGTGTCCTTAACACACCGGGGGCCTTTGAGGCTGCTACCTACGGATCATTTGGTTGCCCGGTGGCGCAGCGGCGCGGCGGTCAGGAATCAGGAAGAACTAAGTATCCTGAGTTAGAACTCAGGATAGTTCATAGCCAAGATGCGCAACCCCATAGTTTAACTGAGAGCAATGCTCATTCTACCGCGTCCTCACATACCTGGCTCCGGCATTGAAGTCACTTCAAATAAAAGGATAATTCAAAAAAGTGAATATTGATCAACGCAGCTCTTCGCAAGTCCAATCTAACCCTTAAGCTATCGCGTGTTGTCAAATTCACTCACAAATGTAAATTGAGAGCAAATGAAAAGCAGGCTTTCTCTGCCATGGTTTTTTCCCCCTCTCTCTAGCCAGGAGAGAATCGTCTTCCTTATTGTGGCCTTGCAGCCTTTGCCTTTTTTATTTCAGTGTTGTGAGGCATTACCTGAGCTTATGGTCTTAATAGAACAGAACATTGGAGAGTCAAGCCAGTCAGGTGTTTGGCCTGTAACTCAAGGTTTGTTCCCCCAACCCCCACCCTGATCTAAAAATTATTTTTCATTCCTCAATTTACAGTATCACAGGAGGAATGGAGAGGCAGAAACAGGTGAACGTATTGGTGTACAGTTCAAACTGAGTCCGCGAGGCTCGTGGGGTTGCCCCCTCCTTCCCTCCTCGCTGCCCCTCAGAAGGGTCGGTGCTTAGCAGGGAAGACGCGGCCTTCGGCGGGTCATAAATAAACTTTGCGAGCATCATATTGTTATCGATTTCTGCTAGCCGTGTGCCGACAGAATGATGATAGGGTTTGCTTCTCCTCCACATTAGCAGAGCTGGCTCGAGAGTCATGAAATACTGAAATGAGCTCAGGCTTCTCCCTCTGTCATGTCGCGCGTGCTTTCATAAAACACGGCCTGGTTCTTTCCCCTTTCTCCCTTATCTGCAGGGAAAAGCAGGGTGGAGATTCCCAATACTGTCCATCCAACAATACACTTGTTATGGCCCTAGCATTTTGACCACCTTTCGGAAAAAGGAACGGCTAGCCATCTAATGCCGCAACTGATCGAAAATGCATCTTAGGAATGATTTGGTTCACCCTTGCCTTGAGTACATTTGCGTTTCAACAACGATGTTTGGAACTTCCACGCATAACGTGTGTTCATAGTTAATGTAAAGAAACATAATGGAACGCAGACTCGTCTGCAGCTGAAGCGCTGGTTCTCAGTGCAGTGACCCATCCCATGGTGCCGAGTGGAATCCTGGTTGTGCCAGGGCTGACTCACTCAATGTACCGCAAGTTATTTGTTCACATTTATCTTGGAACCCAACCCAACCCAGCCCAGTCCAGCTCAAACCAACCTACCCCAGCTCAACCCAACCTCGCTCAGCTCAACCCAGATCCCACCCAGCCCAGCCCAGCTCAACAGAAATCAGCTTCAAAATAGGCTTTTGTCTGTTCCAAATTCACTGCTGACTCTCAGCATGGAGTCTACAGGGACATTTAAAGCTGCCACAAAGCTTTTAGCCATAGTTGAAATCCTCATTTCATTACTCGCATAACTTTCTTTTTGTTTGTTTTCTTAGTCTGGGAGGGCAGAGGGAAGGTGGTGTAGAAAAAAAAAGTAAATCTGGATTGAATTTGTCATTGATTTGTACAAAGAACAGATGTGACTAAAGCTTTGTGGGAAATTGAATTGGCCCCTAGGCACTGCAGTTTCAGCCTGCGTCGTAGCTTCACACAGTGTGTGTAGTGTCAAGGCAAAATGTGGAGAACTCTGAGTGAGCTCTCTCCTTTCCGGCACCCCTAGCTTCCTCTCCTTCACAAAGGACAGAGTTGTTAGTCCTCCTTCAATATACATGCGTATGCTCTTCAGCAGGTGGCAGGTGTTGTTTCGCAAAGTTTGCACAACTTTATCCACCAATGCTTTTCTCTAATACAAACAGCCATTGTAGCTAGCTAGATGAACATGCATTTTTTGGTTTGCTGACTACCTGAAAACTGTAGCCCTTGTAGCTATGTTTGGAGCTGAGAAACACATTTGTTAAATAGCCGATGGGTGGGCCTCTATGGTTTAGCTGTTAAATTAAACACCTCAAATGTAACATGCTAGCCATCTAGGCAGCTGTACTACGCTGTACTATGCAGTTTACTTGGCTAACGCTGGCTAGTTAGCAGAATTGCGGACTGTGGATTATCCAAGTTTATTGTAAAATCACTTGTAGACCGAAGCAAAACGTTTTATACCTGTTAATAACACTAAACCCTGCCCTTGAGCACAAAGACACGTTTTATTTTAGACATTTCCTGTGTCTGCTTTCCTCCTTTATTTTTATTTTTGACAGAGCCTTCCCTTTCCATAGCCAGAATGCGTGACCCAATAAGGGAGCATCAATTACAAATGCAACATTTTTTACACATGAAAAAAAGACCTGTGAACATACTAGCCTACTGTTAGCAAGGAGCCGAGCGCTGAACAATCATTCAGCACAGCAGATCACGGTGAAGCGCTGCCTCGGTACAGGAGGAAGTAATCGAACCCCCAAAAGTCTGAGTTACTGGACCCAGGTGAACTCGTAGACTTCTCAGTTGAGGCGAGTAGAGCCCCTGCGTTCCCCTTTCGTCTCGGTGGCTTACTTTATTAACGTCTGAAGCCCAAGGTTTAACGCCGCCTGTAGAGAATTATTATCGGAAATTTCTCTCTCTGGGACACTCCTTTTGTTTCCAGCTTCTTTTCGGAGGAGAAAAAAGCGGCGCTGCGGGACCGAGACGTGTCTAAGGCGAGCTTACCCTAAAAGCGCCGCTTCGAACGGTCGCCCACACTGGCGTTTAATGGCAAGGTAGCAGGCTCTCTGTAAAGCGGCGCGCATTATTCATACCGGGAAAGCCTGGCTTTCTTTTCTTTTTTACCTGTGAGTTTTGGGAACTCGCACAGCATCGCATGCCTTTATTAAAGTCAAATAAATGTGTAAGAGATTGCACATTTCAGAGATTGCTGGAGGGCATAGAGTGTGAAATAGCTCAGCCCTCGCAAAAGTAAAGCACAAATAAGTTATTTAAAAAAAATAAAGCTTCAGTAGCTATAAAAAAAAGAATTAACTTTTAAAAATGTTTCACATATATTGCCAATTGCATAGATGAGGGCAGAAGCAAAAGGTGAATTGTGTTAACCAAAAACTGATAGCGATGACAGCGAGGGATTTGTCATTGGTTTGCATTCCAGTCGCGGCTAACTGTAAGCGCAAGTGCCGTTTTCTTCAGCAGTTGAATGTGCAGTTTTTGATTAATCTGCGTGAACTCTGAGGCCTTTCAAACATGTCTAATATTAGTGGGTAAATCAAATGGGAAGAGGGGAGAAAAGTGAGGATGCCGCGTTTATTTACAGCAGCGGGTGGGATTTCCTCTTTCTCCCACACCAAGCATGTTTTGGGAGATATTTTGACCAGTTCATTCACCATTCAGTGGACAGAATTGTATTTCCTTTCCACACAGTAGCCTATATTATATAATTTTAATATATATATAATTTAAAAAATCTGCCTACCCTTTTATCCCTTTCATCTTTTAAAAGCTCTCATTCAAATGTATCTTTGGAAGTCATATACATATAGGCCTACCGTTTCACCCTTATTAATTCAAACACTACATATTTTCACCAACATCCCTTTCTGCCCAAATATGAAGATTAGTTAACAAGTCTCTTGTTAATCTTGATATCATTATAAAAACATGAGGCGTGAGTGAGAGTTGGTATTGATCGAAACGGCAGAGAAGATCCAATACAGATCCTCCTTTCCCATCCGTGTGGCTGCACGAATTTTTATGCTTAAAAAAAAGCTGCCTCTTCGCGTTCGCCCTCATTAGAAATTAATAATTAAACGTGGGCGCAGGTGCCAGAAAGAGTCTCTATTCTGAGTGGGGGTGAGGGGAAGTAGCCTACATGACTTAAGCGCTGTTTTCTCAAATTCTGTTCGTCTGCTTTTCCTGGGGCAAACCGGCTCACACGACCATTTGACTCGTAGGGGCTATACACCCTCATTTACACAAGGAGCGCGTCTCGCCGTCGACAGCAGCTGCACTTTAAAGGATGTATCTGGCTGGATTAGGCATGCTTACATCTTAAAGGCTGGGATCGTCGTCTGCCGCGCCGTCAGGAGCTGAGCTCGATATTCTGCAGTTGGCCTGCCGTTGAACCGCTGTTGCCATCAAATAAGACGGAAAGTTTCAGTCGCTCGCGAAATGTTGTAGTTTTGTTCATCTGTTACGTCAACAATCAACACATTTTGAAAGAGGTCAAATAGTTGCAAGTGCGTCAGTCGCAGAAGGGGAACAATCAAAATCGAGAATCAGGCATGGCACGCACAGGCCAAACAGGGTAAACTGCATCAGTAAAGGGGAACAGTGGTGGCTGATGAGTTCTTTTTTTATTATTTTACTCCTTTTCCTACATCTGGACAGGTTTATGTTTGGAGAAAGCAAAAGGATGCCTTTAAACTACATTGCCGGTTCTCAACTGTTAAATATGATGGTGGGTCTGTTATGGTATGGGCAGTCACCTTGTGGCAGTCATTGGCTCCAATTATGACTCTGCATGGTAGAATTATGGCCAAGGAATACAAAGCGATATTTGGCGACCAGGTGTACCCTATGGTGCAAATACTGTCTCCTCAAGATCTTCCCATATTCCAAGACGATAACACACCGATACACACCGCTAAACAAATTTGTAATTAATTCAGAAAAATCTTCAGACTTGTTTTTTTATTTGACATTATAGAGTATTCTGTGTTGATCAGTGGCAAGAAATCCAAATTAAATCCATTTTGATTCCATGACGTAAGAAAACAAAATGTGAAAAATTCCAAAGGTGGTGAATACATTTTATACCCACTGTAGAGATAGACAGATTTAGATTTTAGAGTTAGATATTATGGTATTTATTCAATTTATCACATTATGTAACATTTGAAAAATCCTTATTAGAACCTACTTCACTTGCAACAGAACAGGATGTTCTTTCCGAGTCCCAGTTTTAATCATGTTTCATATTGCTTTTAGTATTATTTGGCACTTTGCCGGCACATCGAGATACTGGCTTTGTGTTTCTGGGTGTACCTCATTACCTAACCCCCACCCCCCCATGTGTAGTCACTTTCTGTTATTTTGTTTCTGCTTTTTCAAGCATACCCACAAAAACAAGTTGTCACCCAGTGAATCAGAATGAGAGGGTGGGGAGGTTACATTTCTGTAAGGTATTCTACGTTTATTGCACCAAAGGGGAAGGAAACATCCACACACATTCGATATCTTGTAAATGAGAGGCACCGTTTGAGTAATTAGGAGCTTCAGATCTTTTGATGAGATTTGGGTTGATCTTTGGGGCATGTTTTTTCCTTCTGACATTTCTCCATGAAAACAAAAAAGGAAAAAGACGGTAAGATGCGGAAGAGAGACGCGCAACGGTGAAACGGATTTAAAAAGCCTCTTATTTCATTTAACATCTAGAGATTCAGTTGGGAGGTGATGAAGTTATGAAGTGGACATAAAAATGTATGTGTCCAAGTGTCACAATTTTCCCCATGCATTCCGCCCGAATAAAGCACGTCAGTGTGTGGCAGAAATAATGTGAGCTTCGTTTTCCCGACTCTTTGTTGAAAAAGGTTTTCAATATTGTGCTACTTTAATTCCAAATCGTTTTTCAATGTCAGTGCTTTTATTGTACCGGGAAGATGAGAGAGCCATCGGAGTCACACCGGATATTTATACTTTGATGGTTATTGTTGTGCGTCTAGCCGGCTTGTTGCTTTCCGCTTGACTGGGTCTGCTCAGAACCTAATTGAGTGGATTAAATTGTTGCTGTGCGTGTAATGCATTTAAGGAAATACTCTTTCGGAGAGGCAGAGCCTGGGAGTGCGCGACGAACGCGATGGCGTGTCACCCTCGAATTGTCAACGTTTCTTGAGCGTCACAACAGAGAGCGCCGTACCAACTTGTCAGCTCAGCCATCCTGCTTTCACAACAAGCCTTTCCAGTCAGGCTTTCAGTCGAGGAAAAGAACCGGGCCTGATGGAGCCTCAGACGAATACGCAGTGTGTAACAGAGGCATCTTCGGTGTGCTCGAGGGGACCCCAGTGCCTCCCCCACAAAGAAGATGGCCGCGTTCGGAGTGCGACACCTCACTGTTGTAGAACTGGTCATAGGTGGACGCACACCACTTGAGCATTTTTTACCAACAAATGTGAGAATATTCATTCTACACCTGTATTTTTTATTTTTTTTTGGAACATTTTTCAGATGTGTCTTTTTCCACCTCCATTCCCTTTCCTGTGTCTGATTTCTCATCCATTCGGCGGAGCATGGAATGTGGTGAAAGATTTCTCACCCGTTTCCCCTTCCATCTCTGCCCCCGATGATTCTCACCGTTTCTCCAGCGATCTCGTATTTAACAGTTGGCTCACGCAATGACTTAAGAGTGTATTTACCACAAGGATGATTACGTCTGCGACCTTCAAGCCTTTATCCTCACCCAGAGAGAGGTTCTGTGTCCCAGGACAGTGCCCGACAGATCCGCGACAAGTCCCTACAGGCCTTGCCGTGATGTAGAGGTGATGAAGACTCCCCTCTGAAGTTGTTTGTTACGGGCTGGAGAGAAATGGGCGTTCGAGGGCGTCGAGAGCGCATAGTGAGACCCAGCCTCTCCATCTGGTAGGTTCCTGGGCGAAACCAGCTCCATACTGCAAGGACGACAGATGGGGGAATTGTCCATTGATTCATTTAAATTAATTTAGATTCATTCATTTGTTTCCAGTGTTGTTCATCACTGCAAAATCGTATGTTTTGAAGCGTCGCACACAACCTGTGACGCGTGCTAATTTATAGACCGCTGTAGTCCCCAATTATTCTTATTTTCCCCACTTTGCAATACCTGGTTGTGCTGCCAGTGGAAGGGTGTGTGATGCCGGGGGTCGGATCGAGGCACGGAGAAGCCAGAGGGAGCCATGCCGTGAAACAAGGCAGTTTATTAACAGATTTGACGCAACCATTTTAATTACACTGCAGGGCGTTTTGATGGAATAAATAAGGTCCCGGCCTTGGATCGGCTTTAAAGGTTCGGGGAGCGGGGCACCTTCTCCAGATGGCCAGCCGTCCCACCACAGAGCCAGAGAGGGAGGAGTGCCTGAGCTGTTGTATTTTTTTGGGGGGAAAGTGGCGTTCCAGGCAGAGACCCCTCCTGCCAGGAGTCCGCTTCGCCCCTTTACGGAGACACCGCCAATCCCTAGGCGTGAGGCAGCTGCCTGACGAGAGAACCCCCTGCAGCGGACTGCTCCCACACATCGGCCTGAGCATGTTTTCCCCTTCCCAGGTCTCGGAGGGTCCCCCCGTCCCGTCCCGTGCCACACCAAGCGTGGCCGTAGGCTTTCATCATCGCTGCCGCATCCTCTGACAAATTGGGAGAGCGCAGGCTGACATGCGGCCAGTCGCCGCTGTGCAGTCGCCGTGTGACAAACTGCATTTCATGGCCAACTGGTGTAGGCAGACCACAGGCGTTACTGCGTGATGATGCAGGGAATATCCTGCTGCCCGCAGCCCTCCCTCCCTGGGCGACACAATGCCCAAATATGAAGCGCCCCACTTTTATTTATTTGTTTATTTGTCAGGGACATGGCGTTGTTACAATGTTAAAAAAACAAGCATCAGATGCATTGCATGAAGTGTTAGCAAGATGCTAATTTCCAATAATTCATAAATTAATTAAATTAAATTAAAAAACAACCAAAATAAAATAAATGTATGAACACACATAAAGTACATCCACTCAATACAGCAGAATAGCAAATGATAAAAACAAAACAAAACACAAGCGGCTGTAAATGACATAATGAGAGCAGCCATAGAAAGACTATAAAAAAGTTTTGCACTTTTTATAAAGTTCTTAACCATTCTAAAAACATTTTGTCTGGAAGCTCTGTTGAATGTATTGTTGGAAGCTGACACAGATGGGATTAGATTCCGGAACCTTGGGGCACATCACCGCATCAATAACCTATGTGTTAGCTAGATACGTCCCCTGAGAGCCACCGTAACTGTAGCATTTGAGTCGACAGGTGCCAGGTTCCACTCCACCCTTCATAATTGAAACCGTGTTCCTCGCCACAAATTTCCCTACCATGCTCGCCTTAAGTGTTGGTTTTGAGTTGTCTGGCTCCCGCAGGGTTCATATAGTTGCCATCACATCCATTAGCGATGAGGAGAACCAGTGTAGAGGAGAGTTCATTGACCAAATCGATCACTTTCTGACTCACATTTGTGATTGCAGTGTCAGTTTGGGTGTGCCTCCTACTTTCTAACAAAAACAAGGAGGTAGTCTGCCCTACTGTAGGCCATCTGTTGAAATTCTAAATAAAGGTTGACGGAGCATTGGCCTGGAGTTTTGGCAGTTACGCTTTGTCACATACTGTAAAACATTAGAATTATGAAGTCGATGCTCTACCCCAATGCAAAAATATATAGCAGCTTTGCTGTGTTGCTGTATTCAAGAACAATTTCAGTATGGCTTTTAGAGTCACAAATGAGACGCATTCCTCTGCTTTTAATTTTAATTTGATGCTAGCCTGTTTTGTATCAAGGTTTCTCGATCTCGGCTTAAATGATCTCCCGACAATGTGGCATTTCTTCTTTGATAATCACTCTGTATCTACTTAGTTACTCTTAGACCCAGAGTAACACAGATACAACTATTTCCTTACTGGGAAAAAACACACTCTCCTAATAAGGCATTATTAGACATTAATGAGCGCATTGTGCGAAACACAGAATGTTCTCTCCACATGGTTTTTGCATTAGGGAAGCATCTGTTGCTCCGCTTCTGTGGAACACCTCTGAGGAAGTCACATTTATTTTGAATGATGGCCGAATCATGACAAAGTTGTCATGTGGGCTAAGTGATGCATCACCGAAGGTTCTTGCTGTAGTTGCACGCGTGTTAGCATAATACACGTTATGGTGCAAAATACACAACCATTGGGCCCCCCAATATAACATAAACATTCAGTCCTACCGAGGATTGAGAGACATGTATAGAATACAGTAAAAAAATACTACTTGTTAAACAAAGTATTTTTCTCTGAGAAATTGTATTGGTACAAAACAATATAATTTTTCCATTTTGTGAGCATACAATATAGCTTATTACTTGTATGGTTTGTTTTATATAGCCTTCTTTGTTCATCTTTATCAAGGGTGTGAATCATTTTGGAGGATACAGTACATTTCCAATTCTGATCGTATTTAGAATAATGAACAATAACACAGGTTAAACACATTAAACTAATCCTCATATTATTGTGATACTATTGTGATTCAGATGGTGACCTCTGCAATGCACACGTGTACAGTAGATTAACTTAAATTAACTGTGTTATCCAGATCAAAACACAGAACAACTAGTCTTAAATAATCCCCCGGTGCAAAACTGCTGAAAACCCACATCAAAAGTTGGCCCACCTCCCACACACACATAAAGGATGACTTTGAATCCGACCTTGAAAAGTCAGTCACGCATGTCAGCTCTCGTGTGTACATGTCAAAAATGTGCGTGTGACACCAATGCTTCGCCGGCGGTTGTGAGCTGAGCCGAAAGGTAGTGTGCCGTCCAAACGCGGAGCTGCGAATCAAATGCGTCGATTGCGGTCAAATGCGAGATTCGGAATGGCCGACGGCGATTCAGTCTACTTTTGTTTGTTGCTTGTTTGCTTCGTTTTTTTCCGAGAGGGGTTTCAAGATGAGATCGATAACATTATCGACTCTCGCCCCCACCCCAGGGAGGCCCATCTTTCTCTTGCATTCAGCACGCCCCCACCTCGCAGAGCCTGCACAGAATTTCGATAAAGCGGGCGCTCCGTACACTCTACGTACAGTAATCGAGGATGGAGCCAGCGGTTAAGGAAATGCATGTGCACACAGGGACAAAATCAGGTTCCACTTCCTGAATTTGTTCTGTGAAGTTCCAGCTGTATACATGGATTGCATCTAAAACTCAACCCTTGAGTTGCCCCGGGCATGAATGTCTGGGCATCCGGCAAGCAAATAAATAATCGAATGTTCATGCGAATGCATTAAAGCACTGCTTATTTGTGTCTGCCACCACATAGACGAGCTGGATTGGACGGTTCGGGGATGACAGGGTGGGTTTTCCCCCTTCTGCCTTTGACAGAGGTTGTGATTTTTTGATGTTCTGCATGTCCCAGTGGAGGCACGGCAACATTAGCACTGGGGAGGTTGGTTGTGTCGCAGTCATGTCTGCCATCAGACACCGAAGCCCTGCGTGTGTACTTGATGTAATTTGTTCAGTCTTTCATCGGATTAAATTTTGATCTAAGCAATCTTTGATCCTCTCATAAGAGCAGCACCCCCCCCAGCAACCATGCTCTGTTTTATTTATTTTTTTAACACAGATGTGATTTTCAGGAGATTTGTTGATCTAAACAGTGCCTGGTACTGTAGGTCCCTTGCCTGTGTTACATTTGTTTTGTTTTTTCCTGTTAATCTAGTACGTCAGCATGGCTGCTATTCCTTCTGCACGATGAGCTATGTGACATGAAGCCCAATGATTCATGGGTCGTGCTGTGGGATTTCATGACTTTGCAGAAGCAGCAACAAACAGCCTTCTCCATTCGTCGTGTTGTTGGCAGTTTTGCCCTCAAATGAGTCCATAAAAGCAGTATTGCGGAGCAGCCCCCTGCACCCAGGGATACAGAGAATTATGGGATATCGCATACAGTCCTCCAGGGCCCCAGTAATAGTCTTGTTACCTGAGAGGAAGTCTAGCTTTTTTCTTTTTTTACTCATTAGCAACTCTTGGGCTGAAGGAAACAACTATGGTCAGTTCTCAAGAGGCGAGGGGGAAACAAATCTTTCCTGTCATTTTGTTTAGTTTCTGTTCTTCCATTCTGCATCAAGCATCTCTTAAGAAATTTGAGTGTCGTGTGGGAGCTGACGGCCTGGTTCCGGAGATTCCGTGACGCTCTTTAGCGTAAATCAATTTGCGGTGAGATAACATGCTTGGTAGAGCATGCGTGGTTTGACGTTTATCAAAACAAATGTGATCTCTTTGACTACAGGCTGAGGCCAGAGCGGGGTTTGTAGACGTGCTCACAGGGACACCTAGTGTCGGCGGCAGCTCCTGTTTACACACTGCCTCTAGTGCAGGGATCTCAGACTCCATTCCTGCAGGGCCAACCCGTCTGCTGGTGTTTGGTGTGTTTCAGCACGTAACTGCACAATTTAAGTCACTGATTGGCTAAAGAGTCCACACACCTTGGTTCCCAAGGTCTAAATTGGATGGTGATTGAAAGCGAACCACAAAAAGACACTGCGGCCCTCCAGGACCGGAGTTAAACCTGCAGACACTGCGGCCCTCCAGGACCGGAGTTAAACCTGCAGACACTGCGGCCCTCCAGGACCGGAGTTAAACCTGCAGACACTGGACCCTCCAGGACAACAGTTAAACCTGCAGACACTGCGGCCCTCCAGGACCGGAGTTAAACCTGCAGACACTGCGGCCCTCCAGGACCGGAGTTAAACCTGCAGACACTGCGGCCCTCCAGGACAACAGTTAAACCTGCAGACACTGCGGCCCTCCAGGACCGGAGTTAAACCTGCAGACACTGCAGCCCTCCAGGACTGGAGTTTGAGATCCCTGCGATCCCATTGTGTCTAGCTGCACTGTTCCAATGCTGCTGATTTCCATTGGACAGCCATGTTAGGACATGTTGTGTATTACTGTAGGTGGATCTGACCTACTTCCCCTTTGTTTCATTTTATAGTACGTATAACAACCCAATGGTTGTTCCTTGAAATCTTATAATTAAATTATTTGGTTATTTTAATTGTTAGAAGTGATTTGCATTGAATAGGTCAATGTAAAATGACAATAACTGGGTGGACTGAAATGATGCCGGCGAGATCCTCGGCTTGCATTTTAAGAGCAGGGGACTTGCTTTGTAAAGTATGCTGTCTTCCAAACATGAAATGCACATTAATGAAAACTTCACTTCGTTATTCATCACTCCTGGAATTCAGGCAAGTGTACACTCCACAAATTCATAACAAGGTTGTTTATCTCTCTGACCCTTTCTCTCTCACTCTCTTTCTCTCTCTCTCACACAGGTGTACGTTCCCTGCAGAACCGCGCTTGTTCTGGCCAATGAGGAGGTCAATTACTGTTATTAAAGTCAAGTCTTCTTTGCCATAATCCTCCCCTATGACATCATCCTGCGTACTATCTTCAACAGTAATGACCACCATTTCACCCGATACAGCCAGGATGATTTTTCTGCCAAACTCCAGTCTTGGGCCATCTCTCTATCATGTCACAATCAAAGCACCCTTATCTTTTGAGTCAATACCGAAATATTCCTCCACCAGATCTGTCTTCAGCAACTAAAGCCTTATTCCATTCAGTATAGTGGAGAGCATACCGTTATGCGGTGATGTCATAGCAAGAAAGTTACCTACATCAATATTAGGACCTCTTCACTGTCATTTTGAGCACATCTGGATGTGTAAAAAAAAAAAAGTATTTCCTTCAAAAAGTGACAGATGTTGTAAACATGCCTTTGATTAGTATGCCATTTACTTTGAAATAACACGTGCACTTTTTGAAAGATTTTATAGACGTATTTATATATTAGCGGTGTTTGATGTGATAGCCTAGAAATTGATGTCATATTTAAAAAGTAGTAATAATAATTCAAAAGGCAAAAGATGACGTGAGGTGAATTATTGCACTAGAACATGGAGAGAACACACTGGAACAGTGCGGTGATTTGAGAAAACAGGACTGCTGATCTCTTCAGGGATATTGACATATTATACCTGAAGTGAAATCGTTGAACAGGCAGGTAAGGACAACATCCCAGTGCTGGAAAACCTTGTATCTCATTTACCGTACAGATTCACATTTTAAGTTTGGGTTGTGTATAATTACATAGTCATAGCATTTGGACTGGTTGTTATTTATTCACCACGGATAATGTGTTGATATTGTTTGGTGTTGTAAATTGGTCTTCACAAATGTATTAAACTGCAACGAAAATGTCTGCATGTACATAGTAACTATGCAGTACCATGGTTATTATGATGAGGTCAATCAGAAGGTAAATAGTAACTATGTAGTGCCATGGTTATTACGATGTGGTTGATCAGAAGCCATCAAATAGACATGTGGGGTGTATTCAGTGTGTTAAGCACAGGGTGTGGGGGGAGTCCTGTCCCAGTCTGGCCCTTCTGGTCTCAGAAGTTGACCAATACAGTCTAATAATGAGGCCTAAAGGCTGATGACTCAAAACTGAGAGACCATTCACATGTTCAGAGCCACCATGTAGTAGCGCCCCCCTCAACTAGCTAGATAAAGCAGCCGATATCCTTTTACTCTCTTATCCTTTCATCCCCTCAGTAAATGTACAAGTAGTATATAATCTGCTTCCATTACAAATCCGCCAGCAGCCAGAATGGCACAGAGGCTGGAAAATAGACGGTAAATAACTACAAGCTGTAAAGCGCTTTTTTAATTATTTGTTTGTTTGTTTGTTTTTCTTAAAACCAATTATAGTTTTCCTCTCCCCAAGGTTTGCGATTTTCTCTGTCGTGCACTGGCTGAATTTACCTTGCGCCTCCCTGCGCTTTAGAGATAATTCGCGGTTATTTCAAGATTCATTTAATTTGACACTCTCTCCAAGGGTATTAAAAGGCCTCGGGCCCTTTGCTGTGGAGGGTCTTTTACTGTTTAGTAAACATGAGCAACCTAAATCAAAGACGGTGGGTTTTCCAGCACAAGAGATCGCCTCCGTCTATTCGACACAGGGAAATTGTACCTCAATGCTGTAAATGCGTGAGTGGAATTGTGATAAAGCAGTCATCTGAATTTTGATGCCTACAGTAGCTTATGTACTGTATTTATTTTTGGTGTTATTATTTTTCTCCCCATTGTAATCTCCCTCAAATCATTTATTGTAACACTCAGACAATAATGGGATGGCAGTGTTACACAGTTGGGTCAAGTTGTTTTTATTTTTGGAGGTTTTCCAGTGTTTTTTTTTGTTTTTGTTTTTTAAATTATTATTTTTTTTCCCCTGACTGTAACTGCAGCTTGGGTGGTCAACGGATAGCTTTAGCCATAATGCATGCAAGCGTGTTCAGCGTCTCTTTATTTAAATGTACGTCCATTACACTTTTGCTGAGTAATTTTGTGTTACCTCTGTTACTCCTCCCCCTTTTCTGACAATCCCTTGTTCATCCTTCTCTGGTTATGATTGTTGATTTATGAGTTTAATTATCTGGACAAAACTTTGGGAGAAAAAGGTAAGTGGTGTTTAAAGTTAGCCTGGGGGTTCCAAGAGAGATTTTACACAATTGTGAACCGTGGCTGTACTGTCTAACATGTTAATTCAACCGATGAATCCATGAATACTTTAATTAGCTATCTTGTCATTCCACAACATTGATTGTATTAACTTCTGTGTACTGCTTAATAGCGACAGGTTTGAGTTTGTATTTCTGTCCCCTTCTGGTTACACCAGCTGTTGTGTTCTAACCGCCACGCTGAACCATCTCCATGGGAATACGCATTTCCCAGCCTTGGTCCTTTCTGTTCCTGTTCGTTCCAGCTGGTCTCTCGGTCACAGAGGTTTTCATTGACCTGTCCTCTGAATGCTGATCTTTATTTGTCATCTCTACATCGAATTCTTCAATAATCGTAATATTCTGTTTGCGAAAGAAATGGGTTGTTTGAAATAAATAAAAAAGAATAAAGAATTGAGTTTGAATAAAGTTTTTTTCTTTTTTCCTGAACATCTTCCCTTTGAACACATTTTGGGCAGCTGTTGCAGTTTGGCTTAATTAGTTGTTCTGGGCCACACTGAGCAATGAATTATTGTTGAATACCTGTTTGTAGTACTTGTTTGTTTAACAGGCACAAATTAATTAAGGGACCTTGAAGAAACGCCTTTTACAAATATGTCTGTGACAAAGTTGTAACTGCAGGTAGCCTGTTTGTTAAATTATGCCAAATCCAGACCAGTATTATATGTATGAGCTCAATCCAACCTGATTAATTGAGAGTTTGCATGCAATTAAAATGACCATATATGGTGTGCCCCCGGGACCAGTTTTAGGGAACATAGGCATTTAGTCTCTCTGGATGCATGACCCGGGCCGTGACCATGTCTGTGATTGAGAAGCCCATCCGAGTGGAAATGGCAGAGTAGGATGTCAGGAATGAACACAACTGAATATAGAGGGCCTTTGTGTGCAGACCAGTCTTAAGATGTACACTTTCCCTCCTCGTCTTCCTTTTCAAAAAGAATAAAAGACACAAAGAAAGAATGTCTATTACTAAATGGTCCAGGAGAGAAAACATTTGTGTGGGTGTGAATGTGTGGGATAATATATTGTGTCCGTGTGTGTGTGTGTGTGTGTGTGTGTGTGTGTGTGTGTGTGTGTGTGTGTGTGTGTGTGTGTGTGTGTGTGTGTGTGTGTGTGTGTGTGTGTGTGTGTGTGTGTGTGTGTGTGTGTGTGTGTGTGTCTTTACATAGATATACATTTACATTTGAAGCATTTAGCAGACGCTCTTATCCAGAGCGACTTACAAGATGTACATTAATACATGATAGGAACAATCATAGATTGCACACGAGATCAGTGCAGTAATACAGTGATAGACATTGTTGTAGGCAGCTGCATACCATTCCTGTAACACTGGGAAGGAAAAGGTTAGTGTTTTTAGTTTTTTAATTAAATGAGAAGGCAGGGATACATATACAAGAAGTGTTGAGCAAGTCGGCAGTGGTGATGACAATTGGCTAGATGTACAGAATTCAGTGGTAGTGGAGTCTGAAAAGGTGGGTTTTGAGTCTCTTGCGGAAGATCGCAAGTGATTCCGCGGTCCTGACCGATTGCAGAAGGACAGAGAAGAGACCGCGAGACCGCTAGGATCGGCTGCCAGGCGCCTGGAGGGATGGGCCAGTCAGTTTGCCAGAGGAGGCTGAGCGGAGAGGGGGTGCAGTTCCTCTAGCCGCCTGAAAGGCAAGCAGCAGTGATTTGAACCTGATGCGTGCTGCGATGGGGAGCCAGTACAGAGAGGAGAGTAGTGACATGGGTGAACTTGGGTAGATTGAACACCAGATGTGCGGCAGCATTCTGGACTAGTTGCAATGGCTTGATGGTTATGTATATAGATACATGCATATATATATAGATAGGTACACTTGTTGGCAAGTAAGTCATGTCTGCTTCATTTTGATCAGTGTATGCCATTCATAATTAAAACCAGACATTTTGTACATCCCAAGTCTGAAGCTAGCTAGCTGATTTTGGGCTCCTCATTGCCATTAAGGTTTGAAAAGATTGCTTAAAATATACTGCCGTGTTTGAGTAGTTCAAACCTACCATTGAGGAATATGGCTTTGATTTTATTGCCCAAAATTTTGAAAGCAAAGAGTGACTTAATATTCCAAGGGCTTTGCACCTAGTATGGGACAACAGGTGTGCTGTACACTCCATTTCAATTTATGCAGTAATTGTTTGTTTTGTTTTTTGTTTTGTGCCCTTCAAAGACCGGCAGTAGCTCTCTGCATATATATCTTTCCCTGATAGGAGGACAGTTATGAGGTAGGAGAGGTAAAGTGTTTTATTTTGCCTCTCATCCTGTCCAGTGTTTATTACTGTTACTAAATTAAATTGTGAGAAGGCACAATGGAAATAAAAATATATTACCACTGCAACCACATACAGAAAAAGTGCCATGCCACGGTTCGGCAAGCATGGCATGCCAGCCCAGCACCCTTATTTATTCATATCCAAGAGAACCTTTGGACAGCACTCCTTTGGGCAAAATCCTCTTGAGAACAGAACCCAAAACATGTACATAGCCTACAAAGCAAGTTTGGTAATGAATTTAGATGAATGGTATTAAAAAGTACAGCGGTTTAAGAGGGATAATATTAAGAACATTAAATTGGGTACTTTTTCTCCATTGAAGTAATAAATATAGAACAAGAAGAAGCACTCTATTTGAACACGGAAGTGAGGACTGGAACTGGCAATGTTGGAACACGGGAGTGAAACATCTTAGAATCTGACGATAGCTAGCCAATTTTAATATAAGCGAGTTGGCTAACATTAAACTATGTGATCATGTACAATTTATTGAAGAGTTAATCTTAACAGTAATTCAGAAAAATGATTATCTTAATATTTAGATTTTTATAGATGGCTAACTCTTATGGAGAGTGAAAATGTGTCTCATGCAGTAAGACTTGGGGCATTTTGTGGATGGTTTGGGAAGATGTTGTATGACAAAGACGTTCGAAAGATGTGCTACAGGGGTACATAAAAAGGTGAAGGTGGCATATCAATGTTTGAAGCATGCGTTTTTAAACAACAATGCCTGGACTGTGGGAGTGAGTTTACCAGTGTGAAGTCAAACACCTTCTGTGGCCTCCCCAGTCGCCCGATCCAATCATCATTGAACCTTTATCGGAAGTTCTAGGACACAGAGTGCAGAGTAGATTTCCACTGCTTTCATCTCTCACTGGAGGCTACCTCCTTGAAGAAAAGAGGTCCAATATCCCACTAGAAACCGCTAAAAACTTGTATAACAGCATTCTTATATTAAAAAATACTAGATTGGAATTTTACTGCCACTGGCAAGAAAAGGTGTAAAGGGGGTGAAATTTAATTTCATAAAGTAGGCCTAATCTGGGAATTTTATTCACAGTTAACACTTCATCTCTGTGAATCTGTAGAAATGGCTCTGCTGTTATTGCTGTTTGCCTTGCCTGCCCTGACCACACGCAATCATATGAGCAAATGCATGAATGCTAATAAAACAAGTTTACCTTTAGCTGCTTGTGCTAGAGATGCCTGTTCTTTGCCTATTTATTTATTTTTCTAATTATCGCATGAAATGACTTGAAATAAACTGAACAGTGTATACAGGTAACTGGCAAAATAAAGGAACCATTTGAGTAAATGAGGGGTACTGGCAGCTGTGTTATGGTGTTGTGTGCATTTTCCTGATATGGTTTAGGTCCACTCGATCCCTTAGATATAAATACAAAGCTGTTCTGAGTGATCACCTTCATCCTATGGTGAAGCATTTCTAGCCCCCATCCGCAGAGTCATCACTGAATGGTTTGACGAGCATGAACACTAAGTACACCATATGCCATGGCCATCTCAGTCCCCAGATCTTGATCCAATTGAACACTTTGAGATTCACAATTGAGATTCTGGAATGGTGCCTGAGACAAAATTTTTCACCACCATCAATTAAACATTTCTTGTGGAAGAATGGTGTTGCTTCCCTCCACTAGAGTACCAGACACTTGTGAAATCTATGCCACGGTGCCTTGAAGTGGTTTTGGTGGCTCGTGGTGACCCATTCCCTATTAAGACACTCTGGTACTTGTTGTTGGTGTTTCCTTTATTTTAGCAGATGCCTGTATATACAAACAGGCAGCCTTGTGGCTTAGGGGATGAAAATTTGCTTAGGCTTAGGCCTGAATGTTATGGCGTTGGATATCCAGGTTGGACATTGCCATTTGGCCTAGTGCCCTATCCTCAGTTGCAACACTGAAAACACAGCCTTATTAATGTGAAAGAGAATGTGCAAGTTTTCAAATTGCGAGGATTGTACATGTTTTTAGAATGCAGCTGGCTTCATCTTGTAGCTGGCTGTGCAAATGAATATGTGCAATAGTTTAATGAAAGGAGACACGCTGTCTGTATTCCTCTGCGCTGCGTATATTTGTATTCCAAAGGATGACAAAACCTATTGCATTTTAAAAACATGCTGACATCCTCTTTCAGTGCCTTAAATGTCACCCAAAGAGGAGCTAACATTCTCACGTACGTTTTTATTAGTGTGAGTGTTTGTTTAAAGTGTTGAGGCATCAATGCTAAGGTAGCAGGTTCTGCCCCTATGTGGATTTACTGCTGGTGTACTCTTTGGCACTAAGCCCTTGCTTACTTAACCTGAATTGTTTCAGTAAATATCCAGCTGTATGAACAGATTTTTTTTTTTTTATCAGTTATGTAATTTGTGGTTCTGTGTAGCTCAGTAGGTAGAGCATTGGCAACGCTTAGGTTGTGGGTTCAATCCCCACTGGGACCACATATACTGAAAAATGTATGCATTCACTACTGTAAGCCGCTTTGGATAAAAGCGTCTGCTAAATGGCATATATAATTTGCAAAGTAAATACATAATGTAAAGATCACCTTTGTTTATCAGTTTATCAGAAAGGCATACCAGGTGGTTCTGTGTGGCTCAGTAGGTAGAGCATGGCGCTAACAACGCTTAGGTTGTGGGTTGAATTTGCACTGGGACCACATATACTGAAAAATGTATGCATTCACTACTGTAAGTTGCCTTGGATAAAAGTGTCTGCTAGATGGCATATATTATTATACATTACCATTACTTCATAAGTTTGTTGATCTTTCTGAAGGATGTTAGATACAGTATGACAGGGAGAGGGGTGCGTATGTTTAAGTGTTGGGTGCGTGTGTATGTACGTGTGCCCGTGTTGTGCACATATTGAGGTGCCTTAAATCACTTTTCTCTCTTGTTGGTATATGCAGTAGATTTGTTCTCTGCTCTTAGTTACTAAGCAGCAACTATGAATTTGTTGGCAAATGCTGCCATCTTGTGGTGATATATATATATCTTTATCATTATAAATGAAACCCCAAAAATGTTTTAAGTGAGAGGTAATGGATGGCAAAAGCCTGAAAAAGACAGAAACTTCCAACACACAGGGCTTTGATACCTGTACCGTAACTATGTTGGTCTACTTCAAACAATGTACTCACCAGGTTTCAATCAAAATTTCTCTTTGAATCAACAACCAAATAGATCATTTTCAGAGGAATGTAGGACCAGTTGATTGCATTCATTACAAAAAAGTAACAACAAACAAAAAAAGGTCTGACTTCATCTACTGAGTCTAGAAGGTTTTTGTAATAATATGCACCTTAGTGAGACGGGTACGTGAGGGTTGGACCCGAAATGCACGACTCAGAAACAATGACATACAATAAAGACCTGCAAGGGCTTTATTAGAGGAATGTTCAGGAGACGTAGTCAAAACAAAAGCAAAGTCTGATAACCAAAAAAATCAAGCCAATAACCAAAGTACAGTACCGAGGGAGAAGGCAGTCTCGAACTCGGTAAACCATGCAAAATCCAAAACAAACCAGAGTAGCTGTCAGCGGGGCAGAGGTACAGGAGGACGGTAGGCAGGCTCGTAGTGAGGGACGGTGCAAGAGTCAAGACCGAAGTCTGCTCCGCGGGGCAAAGGCACAAAAGACAGCAGGCAAAAACTTGTGGTTCAAAACAGGCAGTGGTAACAAAACGGCAGGCAGTAACAATGGTCAGAAAACAGGCTTGGATCGTAACAAAGAAATCAGACTTGGAAAACGCTCAAAAGTGCTATAGAAATATAGGAAACAAATTTGCAAGAACGTGACAAAAAAACTGAGCTAATATGGAGTTGTAGACAGGTGCAGACACTTCGCTTGAGAACAGAGCGAAACAGAAAAGTCGTTAGTAATGATCCTATCCTGACCTAGCGTTAGTAGATTAGTAAATCTCCAGCACGTCGGCAATTAGAGTTACTAAATTGCCAATCGTGCTAGCAGAAACAATAAACCTATCTAATAGTTAGTAAATTAGTAAATCAGACAAGGGGTTATAAACAATGAGGAAGCGTGAGAGACAGCGAGAGAGAGAAAGCATGAACACAAGATTTGCGGAAAGAACATGAAAAAGTGTATGCTTTAAACATGAACAGAAACGTAACATGAAAACCGAATCAAGACATGACATAAATAACACAAAACGTGGCATGAATACGTGGAACCGTGACAGTACCCCCCCTTAACGACCGACTCCTGGCGGTCTAGCGAGCTTATCTGGGTGGTCACGGTGAAAGTCCTTGATCAAATTGGGGTCCAAAATTAGACTGGAGACGATCCAGGAACGCTCCTCTGGGCCATAACCCTCCCAATCAACCAGGTATTGAACACCACGACCCCTCTTGCGAATGTCCAAAAGTTTACTGACTGTGTATGCAGGGTGGTTATCAATGATACGGGGAGGAGGGGGTGAGTGGAAACAGGCTTAATACATGAAACATGGAACGTGGGATGAATCTTAAGGGAAGCAGGTAGTGACAATTTAACAGAGGACGGGTTGATGATGCTGTGAATCTTGAAGGGTCCAATTACATTACATTACATTATAGGCATTTGGCAGACGCTCTTATCCAGAGCGACGTACAACAAAGTGTTAACCGTAGTCAAGAACAGTTTAGCTGAAAGCCACCCTAGTGGGAAGTACAATTCCTGGGTGCTAGGAGCAACCGCATAGTTAAACTAGGACCCTGTAGGTAAATCTGTAGCCACAATTCAGAGGTAGCAGTAAAGCACTCAATGCAGGAAATAATGCCTAAGCCTAATACAATACATAAACAAGTAGACGTGTAAACTAAGCAACTATGTCCCTAAGTTAACAAAAAACCGGACTACGGGGAGAGGTGCACCCTGAAGAGGTGAGTCTTCAGTCGCCGCTTGAAGGTGGCTAGGTCGCAGCTGTTCGGACTTCCACAGGAAGTTCATTCCACCATCGTGGAGCCAGAACCGACAGGAGACGTGACCGGGAAGCGCAGGTGCGGAGGGGGGGAGGTGCTAGGCGTCCTGAGGTAGCCAAACGGAGAGGTCTGGCAGGTGTGTAGGGTTTGAAGATCTTGGTGAGGTATGTTGGGGCTGATCCCTTGACTGCCTGGTATGCTAGGACCAATGTCTTGAATTTGATGCGAGCTATCACAGGCAGCCAGTGGAGGGTAGTGAGCAGAGGGGTGACATGGGAGTGTCGAGTGAATCGGGGTTGTAGTTTGTGGGAAGTGGATTGTAACGGGATGTCCTTAGTGGAAAGCTAGACGGAGTCACCTGGCTTATAAACTGGGGCTGGTGTGCGGTGGCGATCTGTGACACGACGATTTCGGTCTGCCGTGCGTAACAGCGCGGCCCTGGCGTCCTTCCAGATCTTGAGACATTGCCGCATGTGGGTGGCGAGGGAGGGAACAGCAATCTTTACTTCTTGGTCAGGAAACAGAGGTGATTGGTAGCCGAAGGAGATCTCAAATGGGGATTTACCGGTGGTGGCGCAGGGCAGGGCGTTGTGTACGTATTCCACCCAGGTGAGCATCTTGCTCCATGAAGCGGGGTTCTTGGCGGAAACACAACGTAGCGCCGCTCCTAGGTCCTGGTTGGCCCTCTCGGTCTGACCGTTAGACTGAGGGTGGTATCCTGAAGAGAGGCTAGCGGTGGCTCCAAGGGCCAAGCAAAAAGCTTTCCAGACTTGAGAGATGAACCGGGGGCCTCGGTCAGAGACGATGTCCAAGGGGATGCCGTGGATGCGGAAAACCTCTTTGACCAAGACGTCCGCGGTCTCTTGGGCGGTGGATAATCCGGGCAGGGGGATGAAATGTGCCGCCTTGCTGAACCGATCCATGACGGTGAGGATGGTGGTGTTACCCTCAGAAGGGGGAAGTCCGGTGACGAAATCCACCCCAATGTGACTCCAAGTTCGGCTGGGCACAGGCAGAGGTTGGAGCAGTCCAGCTGGGGCCTGGTGGGAGGCCTTGCTCCTGGCGCAGGTGGTACACGCCTTGAAGCGTCTGGCGTCCGAAACCATGGAGTTCCACCAGAACTTTCTCTTAAGGACTGCTAGGGTGCGGGTGAAGCCGGGATGGCAAGACATGTGGGATGAATGAGCCCATTGGAGAACCTGTGTCCGAGCAGCTGAGGGGACGTAAGGCGTCTGCCGGGAATGGACCTGGGATCGGGCTCCCCGCAGAGCCCTCTGGATCACAGTCTCGATTCTCCATGTTACCGACGCTACAATGTAGGACAAAGGGAGGATGTTCTCGGGCACCTCTTGCTCGGAGCTGGTGTCAAACTGCCGGGACAGGGCATCCGGCTTGACATTCTTTGAACCAGGGCAGTAGGTAAGTGCAAAGTTGAATCTGCCAAAGAACAACGCCCACCTAGCTTGGCGAGAATTCAGTCTCTTGGCAGTCTGAAGGTAAGCTAAATTCTTGTGATCGGGTCCACACGACAAACGGTTTCTCTGACCCCTCCAGCCAATGCCTCCACTCCTCCAGTGCTAATTTAACTGCGAGGAGTTCTCGGTTACCCACGCCATAATTTCTCTCAGCCGGTGAAAGCTTCAGAGAGAAAAAGGCGCATGGGTGAAGACGATTGTCGGAGGAGGAAACCTGAGAGAGCACAGCTCCCACCCCAGAGTCGGAAGTATCAGTCTCCACAACAAACTGGCGGTTGGGGTCGGGGTGCACCAGGATAGGTGCGGAGGAGAACATCTTCTTAATCCTAGAAAACGCCCCTTCTGCTTCGGGACTCCATCAGAATGGCATGGCAGTGGACGTGAGCTTGGTGAGAGGAGAGACAACTTGGCTATAGTTCCTGATGAACCTCCGATAAAAGTTAGCGAATCCCAAGAAGCGTTGAAGATGTTTTCGAGTGGTAGGTGTGGGCCAGTCAGTGGGCCTGAATCTTCTTGGGATCCGCCCTGATCTGTCCCTTCTCCAAGATGAAGCCGAGAAACTCGACAGTGTCAGTGTGGAAAACACATTTCTCAGCTTTGACAAACAGTTTATTCTCCAAAAGTCTTTGGAGAACCTGCTGTACATGGGACTCGTATTCCTTGACATTGTTGGAATAAATCAAAATGTCATCAAGGTAGACAAACACGTGTCGGCCCAGTAAGTCCTGTAGGATGTCATTGACTAGCGCCTGGAAGACAGCAGGTGCGTTAGTTAGGCCAAAAGGCATGACAAGATATTCAAAGTGTCCCAGAGGAGTGTTGAATGCTGTCTTCCATTCGTCCCTTCTCGAATGCGGACTTCAGATGATACGCATTGCGTAAATCCAATTTAGTAAAGATGGTGGCATTGTGCAGAGGGTGAAAGGCGGAGTCAATCAAAGGCAGTGGGTACTTGTTCTTGACCATGATGTTGTTGAGTTCCCTGTAATCGATGCAGGGACGCAAAGAATAGTCTTTGTTTTGAACAAAAAAAAATCCAGCGCCCACGGGTGAAGAGGAGGGACGAATAAGACCATTGGCTAGACAGTCCCGAATGTATTTCTCCATGGCCTCCCTCTCTGGTCTGGAAACATTGTAGAGGCGGCTTGAGGGAAGTGTGGAACCAGGTAGCAGCTTGATCGCAGTCATAGGGTCTGTGAGGAGGAAGCGTCTGTGCCTGTGTCTTGGAAAAGACTGTGCCCAGATCGTGGTAAGGGGTGGGCACATTCTCGAGGGAAGGCTTGGGCACTTGGGGTGGAGGGGTGCGCCCAGCTGGTGCAGGTGCGGATCGAAGACAGGACTGGTGACACTCATGGCTCCAGGCTTGAACTCCAGTCGATGACGGGGTTGTGTTTCTGTAGCCAGGTAACCCCAGAATGAGCGGATCGCTGGGAGAGCGGATGATGCAAAACTGAATGTTTTCATGATGGTTGCCTGAAATGATCAATTGGATAGGTTCTGTGATGTGGGTTATGCGGCAGAATGTCTTGCCATCCAAAGACCAAGCACTCTCGGGTGAGGCAGTGGAAGGATGGTAATGTCCAGTTCCTTGATCATCACTTCATCAATGAGGTTGGCGTCAGCTCCAGAGTCCACCAACGCGTTCACCTGGATCTCTCCCTGGAAGCATGATCAAGGCAGGAAGGGTGGGACGAGGGTCATTCCTGGCAGTTCTCACCTGTTTGGCTAAGGACCTCACATCCACCGATGATTCAGGTTTCTTGGACCGGTAGGTACACTGCTTTAGAGAATGTCCCAGCCTCCCACAGTAGAAACATGAACCGGTCTCGCTCCGACGTTTCCGTTCCTCGGTGAGACCTCATGCCAGCACGAGATAAATCCATGGGCTCGACTGCTTCAGCTTGTCTCTCCTCAGGTCGCGAACTTGACCATTGCCCGCTGATCGGGCGGAACCTGTCTCTCGTCCGGCATTGTCTGGAACGGTTGTCCAAACGAATAGCGGCATGGACGAGTGGGTCGAGCTGAGTGATCGGTTCCTGATGTGCCAACTCGTCCTGGAGTACCTCGTTAAGACTGGCCAGGAACAGGTCCGCTAGAGACGCATAATTCCAATGGGTAGCAGCAGCGATGGTGCGGAAGTCAATCGAATGGTCCGCGGCACTTTTCTTGCCTTGGTGAAGGTCGATCAAACGCTTGATGGTTCTTGGTCGCTGGATGCGTGCTGGAAGACTTTACGGATCTCCTCGGCAAAGGCTGCATAACGAAAGGGAGTGAACCCCCGACCACACAGCAGTAGCCCAGTCCAAGGCTCTCCCTGGGCATCCCCATCACGAGCCAATCCGCACTCGTCATCGTGATAGGTCTGCGGTTGCTGCCGAACACAAAGTCACACTGTAGAAGAAACGCCTTGCATCTCTCCGGCCCTCTGCCGAATCTCTCCGGGGTTGTTGTGGCTCCCGGAATTGCCAGATTCCCATGGGGTTGGAAGGTGGAGGTACAGGCGGCTTAGCAGGTAGTTCCATGAGGCGTGGCTGAACTGCGATGGCGAGTCTCCTCATCTCAGCGCACAGCTCCCTCATCTCCTGGCGAAGGTCGGAGATTCCCTGGGCATGCTGCTGAACGATGGCGCCTGTTGCTGGAGAGCGTGGAACATGGCGGTTGAGTCAGCCGGGTCCATGTTGGCGAAATTGTTCTGAGATGGGTACGTGAGGGTTGGACCCGAAATGCACGACTCAGAAACAATGACATCTAATAAAGCCCTTGCAAGTCTTTATTGTAGGAATGTGCAGGAGACGTAGTCAAAACAAAAGCAAAGTCTGATAACCAAAAATCAAGCCAATAACTAAAGTACAGTACCGAGGGAGAAGGCAGTCTCGAACTCGGTAAACTATGCAAAATCCAAAACAAACCAGAGTAGCTGTCAGCGGGGCAGAGGTACAGGAGGACGGTAGGCAGGCTCGTAGTGAGGGACGGTGCAAGAATCAAGACCGAAGTCTGCTCCGTGGGGCAAAGGCACAAAAGACAGCAGGCAAAAACTTGTGGTACAAAACAGGCAGTGGTAATAAAACAGCAGGCAGTAACAATGGTCAGAAAACAGGCTTGGATCGTAACAAAGAAATCAGACTTGGAAAACGCTCAAAAGTGCTATAGAAATATAGGAAACAAATTTGCAAGAACGTGACAAAAACACTGAGCTTATATGGAGGTGTAGACAGGTGCAGACACTTCTTGAGAACAGAGAGAAACAGAAAACAGCTGAGGAGAAACAGAAAAGATAATTAGTCGTTAGTAATTATCCTATCCTGACCTAGCGTTAGTAGATTAGTAAATCTCCAGCACGTCGGCAATTAGAGTTACTAAATTGCCAATCGTGCTAGCAGAAACAATAAACCTATCTAATCGTTAGTAAATTAGTAAATCAGACAAGGGGTTATAAACAATGAGGAAGCGTGAGAGACAGCAAGAGAGAGAGAAAGCATGAACACAAGATTTGCGGAAAGAACATGAAAAAGTGTATACTTTAAACATGAACAGAAACGTAACATGAAAACCGAATCAAGACATGACATAAATAACACATAAAACGTGGCATGAATACGTGGAACCGTGACAGTACCCCCCCTTAACGACCGACTCCTGGCGGTCTAGCGAGCTTATCTGGGTGGTCACGGTGAAAGTCCTTGATCAAATTGGGGTCCAAATTAGACTGGAGGCGATCCAGGAACGCTCCTCTGGGCCATAACCCTCCCAATCAACCAGGTATTGAACACCACGACCTCTTGCGAATGTCCAAAAGTTTACTGACTGTGTATGCAGAGGTGGTTATCAATGATACGGGGAGGAGGGGTGAGTGGAAACAGGCTTAATACATGAAACATGGAACGTGGGATGAATCTTAAGGGAAGCAGGTAGTGACAATTTAACAGAGGACGGGTTGATGATGCTGTGAATCTTGAAGGGTCCAATTACATTACATTACATTATAGGCATTTGGCAGACGCTCTTATCCAGAAGCGGCGTACAGCAAAGTGTTAACCGTAGTCAGAACAGTTTGGCTGAAGCCACCTAGTGGGAAGTACAATTCCTGGGTGCTAGGAGCAACCGCATAGTTAAACTAGGACCCTGTAGGTAAATCTGTAGCCACAATTCAGAGGTAGCAGTAAAGCACTCAATGCAGGAAATAATGCCTAAGCCTAATACAATACATAAACAAGTAGACGTGTAAACTAAGCAACTATGTCCCTAAGTTAACAAAAACCGGACTACGGGGAGAGGTGCACCCTGAAGAGGTGAGTCTTCAGTCGTCGCTTGAAGGTGGCTAGGAGTCGCAGCTGTTCGGACTTCCACAGGAAGTTCATTCCACCATCGTGGAGCCAGAACCGACAGGAGACGTGACGGGAAGCGCAGGTGCGGAGGAGGTGCTAGGCGTCCTGAGGTAGCCAAACGGAGAGGTCTGGCAGGTGTGTAGGGTTTGAAGATCTTGGTGAGGTATGTTGGGGCTGATCCCTTGACTGCCTGGTATGCTAGGACCAATGTCTTGAATTTGATGCGAGCGAATCGGGGTTGTAGTTTGTGGGAAGTGGATTGTAACGGGATGTCCTTAGTGGAAAGCTAGACGGAGTCGCCTGGCTTATAAACTGGGGCTGGTGTGCGGTGGCGATCTGTGACACGATGATTTCGGTCTGCCGTGCGTAACAGCGCGGCCCTGGCGTCCTTCCAGATCTTGAGACATTGCCGCATGTGGGTGGCGAGGAGGGAACAGCAATCTTTACTTCTTGGTCAGGAAACAGAGGTGATTGGTAGCCGAGGAGATCTCAAATGGGGATTTACCGGTGGTGGCGCAGGGCAGGGCGTTGTGTACGTATTCCACCCAGGTGAGCATCTTGCTCCATGAAGCGGGGTTCTTGGCGGAAACACAACGTAGCGCCGCTCCTAGGTCCTGGTTGGCCCTCTCGGTCTGACCGTTAGACTGAGGGTGGTATCCTGAAGAGAGGCTAGCGGTGGCTCCAAGGGCCAAGCAAAAGCTTTCCAGACTTGAGAGATGAACCGGGGCCTCGGTCAGAGACGATGTCAAGGGGATGCCGTGGATGCGGAAAACCTCTTTGACCAAGGCGTCCGCGGTCTCTTGGGCGGTGGATAATCCGGGCAGGGGGATGAAATGTGCCGCCTTGCTGAACCGATCCATGACGGTGAGGATGGTGGTGTTACCCTCAGAAGGGGGAAGTCCGGTGACGAAATCCACCCCAATGTGACTCCAAGTTCGGCTGGGCACAGGCAGAGGTTGGAGCAGTCCAGCTGGGGCCTGGTGGGAGGCCTTGCTCCTGGCGCAGGTGGTACACGCCTTGGAAGCGTCTGGCGTCCGAAACCATGGAGTTCCACCAGAACTTTCTCTTAAGGACTGCTAGGGTGCGGGTGAAGCCGGGATGGCAAGACATGTGGGATGAATGAGCCCATTGGAGAACCTGTGTCCGAGCAGCTGAGGGGACGTAAAGGCGTCTGCCGGGAATGGACCTGGGATCGGGCTCCCCTCGCAGAGCCCTCTGGATCACAGTCTCGATTCTCCATGTTACCGACGCTACAATGTAGGACAAAGGGAGGATGTTCTCGGGCACCTCTTGCTCGGAGCTGGTGTCAAACTGCCGGGACAGGGCATCCGGCTTGACATTCTTTGAACCAGGGCAGTAGGTAAGTGCAAAGTTGAATCTGCCAAAGAACAACGCCCACCTAGCTTGGCGAGAATTCAGTCTCTTGGCAGTCTGAAGGTAAGCTAAATTCTTGTGATCGGTCCACACGACAAACGGTTTCTCTGACCCCTCCAGCCAATGCCTCCACTCCTCCAGTGCTAATTTAACTGCGAGGAGTTCTCGGTTACCCACGTCATAATTTCTCTCAGCCGGTGAAAGCTTCAGAGAGAAAAAGGCGCATGGGTGAAGACGATTGTCGGAGGAGGAAACCTGAGAGAGCACAGCTCCCACCCCAGAGTCGGAAGTATCAGTCTCCACAACAAACTGGCGGTTGGGGTCGGGGTGCACCAGGATAGGTGCGGAGGAGAACATCTTCTTAATCCTAGAAAACGCCCCTTCTGCTTCGGGACTCCATCAGAATGGCATGGCAGTGGACGTGAGCTTGGTGAGAGGAGAGACAACTTGGCTATAGTTCCTGATGAACCTCCGATAAAAGTTAGCGAATCCCAAGAAGCGTTGAAGATGTTTTCGAGTGGTAGGTGTGGGCCAGTCAGTGTGGGCCTGAATCTTCTTGGGATCCGCCCTGATCTGTCCCTTCTCCAAGATGAAGCCGAGAAACTCGACAGTGTCAGTGTGGAAAACACATTTCTCAGCTTTGACAAACAGTTTATTCTCCAAAAGTCTTTGGAGAACCTGCTGTACATGGGACTCGTATTCCTTGACATTGTTGGAATAAATCAAAATGTCATCAAGGTAGACAAACACGTGTCGGCCCAGTAAGTCCTGTAGGATGTCATTGACTAGCGCCTGGAAGACAGCAGGTGCGTTAGTTAGGCCAAAAGGCATGACAAGATATTCAAAGTGTCCCAGAGGAGTGTTGAATGCTGTCTTCCATTCGTCCCCTTCTCGAATGCGGACCAGATGATACGCATTGCGTAAATCCAATTTAGTAAAGATGGTGGCATTGTGCAGAGGGTGAAAGGCGGAGTCAATCAAAGGCAGTGGGTACTTGTTCTTGACCATGATGTTGTTGAGTTCCCTGTAATCGATGCAGGGACGCAAAGAATAGTCTTTGTTTTGAACAAAAAAAAATCCAGCGCCCACGGGTGAAGAGGGACGAATAAGACCATTGGCTAGACAGTCCCGAATGTATTTCTCCATGGCCTCCCTCTCTGGTCTGGAAACATTGTAGAGGCGGCTTGAGGGAAGTGTGGAACCAGGTAGCAGCTTGATCGTGCAGTCATAGGGTCTGTGAGGAGGAAGCGTCTGTGCCTGTGTCTTGGAAAAGACTGTGCCCAGATCGTGGTAAGGGGTGGGCACATTCTCGAGGGAAGGCTTGGGCACTTGGGGTGGAGTGGGTGCGCCCTCAGCTGGTGCAGGTGCGGATCGAAGACAGGACTGGTGACACTCATGGCTCCAGGCTTGAACTGACTTGAACTCCAGTCGATGACGGGGTTGTGTTTCTGTAGCCAGGGTAACCCCAGAATGAGCGGATCGTTGGGAGAGCGGATGATGCAAAACTGAATGTTTTCATGATGGTTGCCTGAAATGATCAATTGGATAGGTTCTGTGATGTGGGTTATGCGGCAGAATGTCTTGCCATCCAAAGACCAAGCACTCTCGGGGTGAGGCAGTGGAAGGATGGTAATGTCCAGTTCCTTGATCATCACTTCATCAATGAGGTTGGCGTCAGCTCCAGAGTCCACCAACGCGTTCACCTGGATCTCTCTCCCTGGAAGCATGATCAAGGCAGGAAGGGTGGGACGAGGGTCATTCCTGGCAGTTCTCACCTGTTTGGCTAAGGACCTCACATCCACCGATGATTCAGGTTTCTTGGACCGGTAGGTACACTGCTTTAGAGAATGTCCCAGCCTCCCACAGTAGAAACATGAACCGGTCTCGCTCCGACGTTTCCGTTCCTCGGGTGAGACCCTCATGCCAGCACGAGATAAATCCATGGGCTCGACTGCTTCAGCTTGTCTCTCCTCAGGTCGCGAACTTGACCATTGCCCGCTGATCGGGCGGAACCTGTCTCTCGGTCCGGCATTGTCTGGAACGGTTGTCCAAAAGAATAGCGGCATGGACGAGTGGGTCGAGCTGAGTGATCGGTTCCTGATGTGCCAACTCGTCCTGGAGTACCTCGTTAAGACTGGCCAGGAACAGGTCCGCTAGAGACGCATAATTCCAATGGGTAGCAGCAGCGATGGTGCGGAAGTCAATCGAATGGTCCGCGGCACTTTTCTTGCCTTGGTGAAGGTCGATCAAACGCTTGGATGGTTCTTGGTCGCTGGATGCGTGCTGGAAGACTTTACGGATCTCCTCGGCAAAGGCTGCATAACGAGAAGGGAGTGAACCCCCGGACCACACAGCAGTAGCCCAGTCCAAGGCTCTCCCCTTGGGCATCCCCATCACGTAGCCAATCCGGCGCTCGTCATCGTGATAGGTCTGCGGTTGCTGCCGGAACACAAAGTCACACTGTAGAAGAAACGCCTTGCATCTCTCCGGTTCTCTGCCGAATCTCTCCGGGGGGTTGTTGTGGCTCCCGGAATTGCCAGATTCCCATGGGGTTGGAAGGTGGAGGTACAGGCGGCTTAGCAGGTAGTTCCATGAGGCGTGGCTGAACCGCGATGGCGAGTCTCCTCATCTCAGCGCACAGCTCCCTCATCTCCTGGCGAAGGTCGGAGATTCCCTGGGCATGCTGCTGAACGATGGCGCCTTGTTGCTGGAGAGCGTGGAACATGGCGGTTGAGTCAGCCGGGTCCATGTTGGCGAAATTGTTCTGAGATGGGTACGTGAGGGTTGGACCCGAAATGCACGACTCAGAAACAATGACATCTAATAAAGCCCTTGCAAGTCTTTATTGTAGGAATGTTCAGGAGACGTAGTCAAAACAAAAGCAAAGTCTGATAACCAAAAAATCAAGCCAATAACCAAAGTACAGTACCGAGGGAGAAGGCAGTCTCGAACTCGGTAAACTATGCAAAATCCAAAACAAACCAGAGTAGCTGTCAGCGGGGCAGAGGTACAGGAGGACGGTAGGCAGGCTCGTAGTGAGGGACGGTGCAAGAATCAAGACCGAAGTCTGCTCCGTGGGGCAAAGGCACAAAAGACAGCAGGCAAAAACTTGTGGTACAAAACAGGCAGTGGTAATAAAACAGCAGGCAGTAACAATGGTCAGAAAACAGGCTTGGATCGTAACAAAGAAATCAGACTTGGAAAACGCTCAAAAGTGCTATAGAAATATAGGAAACAATTTTGCAAGGACGTGACAAAAACACTGAGCTTATATGGAGGTGTAGACAGGTGTAGACACTTAGCTTGAGAACAGAGTGAAACAGAAAACAGCTGAGGAGAGCATAACAAGGTAACAAGATAATTAGTCGTTGTTAGTAATTATCCTATCCTGACCTAGCGTTAGTAGATTAGTAAATCTCCAGCACGTCAGCAATTAGAGTTACTAAATTGCCAATCGTGCTAGCAGAAACAATAAACCTATCTAATCGTTAGTAAATTAGTAAATCAGACAAGGGGTTATAAACAATGCGGAAGCGTGAGCGACAGCAAGAGAGAGAGAAAGCATGAACGCAAGATTTGCGGAAAGAACATGAAAAAGTGTATACTTTAAACATGAACAGAAACGTAACATGAAAACCGAATCAAGACATGACATGAAATGAAATGAAACATGACATAAATAACACATAAAACGTGGCATGAATATGTGGAACCGTGACACTTAGCACATATTTAATGAGAGCAGCTCATTTGCATAATTTAATTGTAACGGTAATTACACACCTTT
Source organism: Aldrovandia affinis (assembly GCA_029706075.1). Classification (NCBI taxonomy): domain Eukaryota; kingdom Metazoa; phylum Chordata; class Actinopteri; order Notacanthiformes; family Halosauridae; genus Aldrovandia; species Aldrovandia affinis. The sequence goes on along the minus strand of JAINUG010000157.1, from coordinate 912,421 downwards.
AAAATCACACCTTTAATTTAACACCTATATGAAATTAAAGATTGGGATAAATATGCAGACAGCAAATTCACCCAAATACATTCGCTGGTGTAATGTTCTTTACATTAACTCTAGGACTGCTCTTGAAGAAAACTAAGAAACGAACACTATAAGATGGATGTACTATGCAAATTTGCTGTGTCGGTTTAAAGTAAGGTGATTGGCTTAATGTTAATTGTGAGACACAATGTAGCGTGGGTTGGGATGCACGTATATGTATGAGCCATCTGCGCTAAATTCTATGACTAAAATATGAAAGTAGGACCTGACGCTAATATCTCAAGAGACCACAAATCTCACCTGGTTTCTGAAAAGGTGTCTATTTCGGATCAAAAGTGTGACAGGATAGAGGGGCCTCGGGTAGCATAACGGTCAACGCATTCCCCTGCAATGCAAGTTGCCTACTGCAGACGCGGTTCGAAACCCGACTGTGCCAGTCCGACCCTGGCCGAGACCCCCCATTGGCTTTCTGCCCCAGGTGGAGGGGGGAGGGGGAGCCGGCACGAGCTCGCCGAGAAGCGTGAAGGGTGTCTCTAGAAAGCAGGTGGGCGAGTTCCGTCTCGGAGGAGGTGGAGGAGGTGGATCATCGCCAGCCTCTGGGAATTAGCTTGCCCCATAGTGATGGGCAGCGGGTTTGTGGGGGAGGGCGAATCGAAATAAATGGAGGGTATAATCAGCTACCAAATGGGGAGAAAAAAAATATTTTTTTAACTATAAGTGTGGCAGGATGGACTGAGTGACCCACTCAGTCAGGATGTCAACAGCTGTTAGAGGAGGTGCATACAGCAACATCACAAGCATTGCATTTTGAATTAAAAATAGTAGTGGACGACTAGGTGTTCATATTATAATTGTCATGTAATTGTTTTATTAAAATGCAGGACAATGTCCATCGTCGTGGGGCACCGGATGATGAGTGACTGCCTGCATTCTGGTCACCTTATGCACAGCATCACAAGTGCATCAATGAAGCGTAGTTAATATTGTTGATAATCATGTTTTAATATTTTATCACTTTTAATTATCTTTTCACTTTTAATTATCACTTTTCTCATGAATTTAGTTCAGTAATGCTATGTGACATGCCCTCCATTTTACTGTGGTGAAAGCGAGTCTCGTAACTTGCTCTTCGCAAGCCATGGTGCTTGCTCGTCATCAGACTTGGTGAAATAATGAAACCAAACCCTCACCACGCCCACAGGTAGATTATTATTAAACAAACCTCTTTTGCAACTGTGCCACGGGCGTGCTGCCGTCTCTTGTCACAAAACTACTGGAATGCAGTTGGACAAGTCATCAATGTGTGTAACAGCTTGTCAGGTCATGTAGTAGAAGCAGAGACGTTCATGTCCATGCTTGATGCAGCGCTGGATATTCTCTAGACCAGTGGTTCTCAATCCTGTTTCTGGAGAGCCGCAGAGCATGCTGGTTTTCGTTCTTACTCAGCACTCGATCAATTAAAGCAGTTAATTACATAATTAACTCACCTCTATTCATTAACTCACACCTTTGTGTATAAATTGTTTGCTGATTTTAAGATGGAAACAAAAACCAGCACACCCTGCCACTCTCCATGACCAGGATCGAGAACTGAGTGTAGGTAAATGACGAGCCTAGACGGGCCAAATGGCCTGTCCTCATAATGATGTATTCTTATGATCTTGTTACCAGGGTCTTTAAAGATCTTGAATCAAGATCCTAAACAAGATTTCTACCAGGGCTACTGCAAGTGGTGCATATGGACCAAACCATTTATGCATACTAATGCAACTGTTCAAAATGGACTCAAATACGCACAGCAAATTATTATGGGTCCAGCGTTGCCAGAATCTGCTATGGTGCAGACCAGTAGTTCTTAACTTCGGTCCTGGAGTGCAAAATTATGGAATGTAAACACATGTTTTCAGCAACCTTAATTAATCAAGAGATTGGTTGGAATGCAAACCAGAACAAACGGGCCTACTCCAGGACCGAGACGCTGGTCTGGAATGCTCTTTTCGTTTAAAAACCAGAACAAACAGGCCAATTAGTTCCCTCCTTGGTTGAAGAAAGAAGCTAATTAGTGAAATCACCTGGTCTAGTGCACTGGGATGCATACACTGGCTCTTTTTGACACCCTGGTTTATACAATGATTGCAACCCATACATTGAAACTAGCTGTTAATTGTTCTTCATTAAACATGCTTAAAATGTACTGAGGGATGATCTACCCCCAAGATTATGTCAGAAACACCTATGAAAGCATAAGTATAAATGTCCCATATTCACATCCCAGGACTTTTCATCAATCAGATCAACTAATGCTCTAATTTTCTGTAATGTGCTATATTAAATTGCTTTTGTCCAAGAATGTTCTGTTGTCCTCCACTTGATGGCACTGCTGGGCAAACAAACAGAAGAACAACCGGTGGCGATTAACTGAATAGACAAATATTTATGTGATTTGCACTGAAAGAATATGTAACGATGTTCCTGTGTAAAACATGATGAATAGAATGCATAACTAATTAACTGAAAAATGCATCACTAATAATTGTTGCTTAACTAATACAAACGTATTTTACAAATGAAATTGGAATGTTCTCATGATAAATGTTTTTATATATTATATATCTATATATTTTATAATATATATTGTACATGACTTACATTGATGCACATTTAGAATAACCGTCTTTTTCACGTGTGTGGATGTGTGTGTGTAAGTAGATTGTGTGTACATTACATTTTTACATTAAAATGCTTTAAATGTAATGTAAAATGCGTGTAAATACACACGTTGTAAATATTTGAAATACAGGGCCTTTCCTATTACACTGGATATTAATTTATGTTGGGTCATTTGAATTATTAATAGCAAGAGCCTATATAAGAACTCATAAGTGTGCATGGCCTCCTGTGTCTGTTTGTGGCACGTGGTAGGGTGTGTTCAATAGGCGATTTCTCCAGATTTCTCCAGGATTTCTCCGTGGACCAATGGCAATGTTCGGGCGGAGTTCGACAGCGATGATCTGTCACAACTACCAACAGTGAATAACCGCGCCACAAACGTGTTCCGGTGACAAAGAGCCAACAAATACAGAACACTCGGACACTGTAAAATACCTACAGTGAACTATCCTAGTGGGCCATTCGCCTTTTTCTGCTTCTGAAACAGCACTCGCAAGGTAAGGCTTTCGTTCGTATTCGTTGTCTTTAAAATGTGTGGCTACGTCGAAGCATTTCTTATTTTCGATAAATAACATCAGGATGAATAATACATCTCATTTCGATTTATGCGTTAGTTAATTTTGAATTTGGCTGTTCGTTTGACACTGATTCACCGCTTCCATATATGTGTCTGCGAGCGCACAGCGATGCACATGGTCCTCCAGGATCCATTTTAGAGCTGATGCAACCGAGCGGCATCAAGACGTCAGCTGTGACCGATACTGGGTTTCCTAGGTGAGTTGTAGTTTAGCATTCAAAACTCCATAGTTGGTCTTAGTTTTCTTATCATCCGTTTGCTCTAACGTTTACTGAAATTCGGAAAAAAAACTCCGCGAAGGAAGTTTTTGCATACAGTTCTTTGAGTGCCGGAGTAGTTTACAGCACGTGCTGCTCTCCGCGAAAAAAAGGCGTGTGTAAATTGTGTGGCAATTTTACGCTGTCGTTTAAAGAGAACGGCTTAATCCGACCACGGCAACATTTCACTCGCGATAAAAAAAAAAAGTAATGCTAGAAAGCTAGTGAACTGCTGTGACCGGTACTACGTGGCGAATCGTTATTTAATACTACAAGAACTGTATCTGTTCAAGTTCGTTGAATTAGTAGTTGGTGATTTCCAAGTGAAGCATTCGGTGTGTCTTAAGCGTGGCAATAGTATACGGTAGCACAAAGTATACACAATATAGCCTACTAAACCGAATATCTTCACTGTGTGCATTGGCAAGACCTATTGTAGTCTTGATACGTTCATATAAATTGTTTGAGTTAGGTACCACATAACTGCGAATGAGAGGCATAGCTCGAAAGCTGAGAGTCGAACTTGAACCGTCCACCACACTGATTGTGAGCTTTGACTATAGCAAATTCAACCAAAAACCGAGAGGTCTACGTCGACGGCGTCATTTGATGCCAAGGACAGGTTGACGTAATCGTGGCCATATGTTGCACTGTCAGTGACTAAATCAAGTTCTACCCTTTCCATCTGATTTGAGTTTCCATCTAAATTGCAATGTTGAAATATTAGTAATAAAAAAATTATGTCGACTGATTGATTGACTGTAGCGGAATGCTGTTTGGCAGATGCTCATATGCAAGTAATCTGTAAATGTAGATCAAACACCAACAACTGAAAACATTTAACAATATAAACTTTTACCGTGGATACAATGAAAATATAATGGTATTTAAACAATGGAATGTAATTTGTGTTTTAAAAGAATTGGGTGGGGAAAAAAGGAGGCATGTGGGTTATGGCAAACGAGCCAAGAAAATTTGCATTCGATGAAGCATGCATCTTGGAATCGGGATAATACAGTGTATTGTGCTGAAAGAAACAACAGATTGCATAATCATAATGTTTGTGGGCTCCAAACCCTTGGGAACAAGGGAAGAGAAGCATGTTACAAATGTAAAAGTGATGGAACAGTGTCTGCCAAGAAACGATGATCTCACCTAATTAGTATCTATAGCGTAGGATGAATTCATAAACTGAAGATGAAGTGTGACATGGAATGGCTTCCATCATAAACAGTGAATGCAGGAGCATTCTAGGAGAGAATAATGAATATGTTAGTAAACTCTTGCATCAATATTTACAAGTGTTCAGTAATGTATTTTACATTATTTACCTCATTATTTTTTTTTTTCTTATGATAGATTGTGATGCATTATGAAGTCATTTCTTTATCACCCCTTCATGGTACACAGTTCTACAATTAAAAATGAATTGGCACCATGTGAAAAATTTTACATTAACCAACTGATAAATGTCATACTTATGATTATTAGCATTCTGTAGCTGACTGGCTTTTCAAAAGGCCAAAAAATATATCATTTTGTAGAAGTAGAAGACAGGACTTTCTAACATTGTTTTAAAAAACTTTTTGAATGTTTATTTTACAACGCCTATTTTTGTATGCAGAATATGCGTGTGTGTGTATTATACAGTTTTATTCACACCTTTGATAAAGATGAACAAAATAAATTGTATAAAATAAACTAAGTAATGAGGTATATTTTATGCTCAAAACATTCATACAATTATATTCTTTAATAATAATGTATTGGCACGAACCACAATCGAGCGGGTCACAATTTATTTGTTTTTTTCAGAAAAATCAAGAATCACAAATATTCACACTCCTGTTATCAGTATTTTGTGGTTCCTCCCTTTGCCATTATAACAGCAAGTAGTCACATTCTGTAGTGTCATATGAGGTTATGAAACTTCTTGGGGGGAACCTCAACCATGCAGAATAGTTCCTTCAGATTCTTGGGTTGACATTTGTGGACTGCTTTTTTTTTTTTCAAAACCACAAATGTTTAATTGGATTCAGATCTGGAGACTGAGATGGCCACGTCAGGACATTGTTTTTGTGCTCTGTCAACTATTTCTTTGTTTCTTTGGACGTGTGTTTGAGATTGTTGTCTTGTTGGAAGATCCATCGGCGGCCAAGGTGTAGTTTCCTGGCAGAGGGAACAAGGTTTTTGGACAAAATGTCTTGGTACATGCTGGATTTCATGGTTCCATCAATTTTAATAAGGGCCCCAGGGCCTGTGGATGCAAAACAACCCCAAAGCATTAAAGATCCACCACCTTGTTTCACCATAGGCATGGGGTGCTTTTCAACATTACTTGCATTCTTTGGACACCAAACATAATGCTGATGTGCATGTCCAAAAAGCTCAATTTTTGTTTCATCTGACTGCAAGACACGGTTACAATTGTAGTTCAGATGTAGTTTGGCGAATTCAGGATGCCTTTTTTGGTGAATTTTCTTCAAAAGTAGCTTTAGACACCTTGTAACCCCAAGATGCCAGGTTGTTTTGGAGATCTTGATTTGTGCCCCTTGGACTTTGAACTGCCCTTGAACTGTGCCCCTTTTGGCTCTCGAACCATCCGTCACATTACACGTGGAGTAAGATACAGTGGCTTTACACTTCCTAATAATTGACACAATAGTGGAAAGCGGTATCTTTACATTTTTAGTGATTTTTTTTTTGTAGCCATCTCCTGATCTGTAGAGGTCAATAACGTTTTGTCTGACGCTTTCCGGGAGTTATTTGCCTGACCATAGTATTTCAAACGTGTGTTCCCTCCTTTTTATACCCTAGGGAAACAGGAAAATGTTGTAGGCCATTATATAAAACATTTCAATATACATTTAAAAGAATAGTTAGGGGTATGAATAATTGTGATCCATATGTTTTCTGTAAAAAAATATTATTAATAAAACAAAATACTTTTTTCTGAACAATTGTATTAGTATTGTAGGTTTGGAATTTTCTGCATTTTTTGAGCATAAAATATACCTCATTACTTATATAGTTTATTTTATACGATCTCTTTTGTTCATTTGTTTCAAGGGTGTGAACAAAAATGGTCTACTGGATATGGATATACACACACACACACGGTGCCCCTTTAAAGTCTACACCCTATCTAAAAAAAGTCACTTTTTCTTGCCTTACAGCCTGAAATTAAAACATTACTTTTTCTTATTAAAAACAACCTTTTCCACCTTTATTTCCACATTTTACCCTATAACTTCCAAGTGACAAATACTCAATTTCTGAACATTAATTAAAAATAAACTAGAATAACTTGGATTGATAAGTCTATACCCCACTGAGCTAGTACTTGGTCAAAGCACCTGCTTGAAATCCAGCCATGAGTCTGTTTGGATAGGTCTCAACCAGCTTTGCACACCTAGATTGGGCAACATTTTCCCATTCTTCCCTGCACAACTGTTCAAGCTCTGTCAGTTTGTGTGGGGACCATCGATGGACTGCGCTCTTCAAGTCATTCCACTGGTTTTCATTAGGATTTAGGTCAGGACTCTGAACTAACCACTTGCAGTGGGCAGCATGGTTTCCTCAAGATATTTTCTTTATTTTGCTCCACCCATTTTCCCTTGTATCCTGACAAGTGCCCCAGTCCCTGCTGATGAGAAACACCACCATAACAGAATGCTGCCACCACCATGCTTTACAGTAGGGATGGTGTTCTTTGGGTGATGTGCTGTACACCAAATGTAACATTTTGCATTTAGGCCCAACATTTCTATCTTGGTTTCATCTGACCACACTTTTTGGCACATGGCTTCAGAATCTTCACTGTTTTTTGCATACCTCAAACGGGACTGAATGTGGACCTTTTTGAGTAGTGGCCTTCTTGCTAAGGTAACAAAAGGTGAAATTTGAGACTGGGTGTAGATTTTAAAGGTGCAGTGTGTGTGTTGTGTGTGTGTGTGTGTGTGTGTGTGTGTGTCACAAATGGTCACAGAACTGTCCTACAGGGTAATGACACATGCTGTATTTCCCACCAAATGTACTTTTCATTCCAAAGTTGAGCCCACTGCAATGGAACCTTGTTCGTTACGCAAGTGTTAATGAATGTTAAGCATGTGCCACAGTTTAGCCTGCCTCCATCACATAGCTGGTTGTGAGTGGCTGTCACAAAGTAGCCAGAATGGGAAGGTTGAATTCAAATTCATGTCAATACATGAGTGCTGTGGGAACTTGCCTTAATCCGTGAAATCGCAAGGGGAAAAAAAATGGCTTGCTCTGGTTGTGTAAGACCGCATGAGTCACCCTGAATGAAAGAGTGGAGTGATTGCAGCTTTTGCTCTTCTATGAAAACTGTCATGCACTTTAATGGGCCTGGCCAGTTGTGAGTGGAAATGGAAGAGCACGTTCTTGTCTGATGAGTGTGAAGTGAAATCGGTCTGTAGAATGCAATGCGCCGCTCCAAACACGGTGATTGAGCATAGAGCGCTTCAGTGTTGGGCAAATTCATCCTACACTGGTACAGCACTGGGCTGATCCGGGTTCGAGTTGCTTCTAGAGTAACGCATGCGGACACGGATAAGAGACCATGACGTTCAGCAGCGAGAGACGTGAGAAAACAATCCGGTCTCCTCGTCGACGTTATTCGAACGCAGCTCGGACAGGACCACAGGTTAGCACTTTCATCCTATCCTATTGAAGCACCAGAGCTTCATTTGAAACAATGCAGCTTCGTATTTTATTTGACATTTCTGGAAGGCCCAGAAATGAATCCCGATGTGCCTCACATCACCTCAAATGGGGCTGAGGTTGGCATGAAGCTTGCACATCCAATTTGCTTCGTATCGATCGTTATGCCGCAGCACTGTTTTCACCTCCAGTGCCAGTGTCCTCCACTTCCAAGTGTTTTGTTTGTACTGAGTTGAGCGGTTGTCCTGTCGCGGCTTGATGGGGCGCAGAAGTGAGGGTCAGGGCACCTGGCGTTTGTGTGGGAAGGTCAGAGCCGGTCGCACAGGTGTAAATCTGGCCCGGGTCCCAGAGGTGCCAGCCAAAGAGCCTCGTGGTCACATGGCCCCTTGTTTTCAGTGTCCTCTGCTGCGTCATGTGGGATTGTTTGTTTATGCGCCCTTCGCTTTAACCCTGGCCTTCGTTTTGATGTCTTTTTAAATCTCTGAAAGCCAGTGGCCTTGTCCTTCTCATTGGCTGTTTTCTTGCCACCCCCCTCCCACTATTATTATCATCGCATGCCTGCAGGCGTGGAGTGTTTGGGCCTTGCTGGTTTGGGGTGAAGTGGGGGGGGGGGGCGTGGGTGGCCTTGAACCCGGGCCTCTACATATAAAGAAGCTAGGGTTGGAATTTTGTTAATACTGCTGGTTTATATAATCCTCTGGCTGGACATAAATTCCTTGGCCGCAGCTTTGATGCCATTACCTATTTTGCGAGGCCCCACAGAGGATGCTGACAATGGTCTGCTTCACCTGGGACATCTGAGACATTTTGGAGAATTTTGGCATTGGTGTTAACTAAAGAAACCTGCATCCTGTGGCAACAAGTTCTTCTGAAGCATTAAGAGAATATGTAATTCTGCCCTCAGGACAAGACTGATAAGTGTGCCAGACGTCGTTATGTTCTGGGTGGTAATTTGAGAAGAAAAATTTCCCACGTGTTTAAAAAAAACTTTGGCCTGAACGACCCCACAATAGATGCAAAAATGGCGAACGATAACTAATTGCATTCAAAATGCCTCCTGGAAATGATTTAAGATGCACATGTGAAATTCAGTCTCATCGCAAATATCATCAGGCCAATTTTGAAAGCCTCTGAACAACACGTGTAGCATAGCTTAGCATATCCAGCACATATTAACCCACAAGTGATCAGCTGCACCACTTTTGGTATGCCTGTTGGATTCTATGTTTGGTGATGCTGCTGTTTTTCAGTGTGTGTGTGTGTGTGTGTGTGTGTGTGTGTGTGTGTGTGTGTGTGTGTGTGTGTGTGTGTGTGTGTGTGTGTGTGTGTGTGTGTGTGTGTGTGTGTGTGTGTGTGTGTGTGTGTGTGTGTGTGTGTGTGTGTGTGTGTGTGTGTGTGTGTGTGTGTGTGTGTGTGTGTGTGTGTGTGTGTGTGTGTGTGTGTGTGTGTGTGTGTGTGTGTGTGTGTGTGTGTGTGTGTGTGTGTGTGTGTGTTGGCAGGACACGCTGTTCAATCAGGTTACAGCATAGTAATATTTCAATCGATAGTTTTCCAGAGAAACCCCGTGTGAACAGTGCATTGGAATAAATGAGACCGGCTTGTGCCACACCATGCCGCCAGCGTGCGTTCTCACTGCTGATTGGAGGGCGAAGGGGCTGTGCCCCCTCTCTGCCCACCTGCCTAATTTAGCCAGGCGGTGCTGGAGGCGCGAGTGGGTGTGAGCGCCGGCCCCCCAATCTGCGCCGCCCCTGTGGGCACTCCTCTAAGGTGGTGCATGCCACCACCCCCCCCACAGGGAGGAATGTCAGCCACCACAGCACTCCGACCCCACACCTTCCACAACCTTGATGCGTGGCCATCGAGAGAGGGCAAATGTTTTATTTATAATGCCTCAGATTTTCCATGTTCCGCCAAATGCCTGGCTGCCAGTGACCGAGGAAGGAAGGGAGGGTGTGCCTACCCTCTCCCTGTGATCGGCTCGTCAAGGACCATCGCTATCCCGTACGGTCGGCGTCACAGTGCTGTGGAACTGCGCCTGTCGGTCGGAAAAGTATGGCTTTTCGCAGAAAACCTCCAAACAGGGTTAATCCCGCTAAAGCATGCTGGGTTTCTGTCCTGGCTTAGTGGAGTTAACATCATCTCCATGCTAAATACATATTTTGCAGTGTAAACCTTTTTCTCCCATGCCCCTCCACATGCTCATAATGGAATACTCATGTTGGGAAGCCACATTAAAAAAAGAAGATTTTATGTATGTGTATGTGTATTTTTATATATGCATACATACACATACATACACACACACACACACACACATATATATATATATGTGTGTGTGTGTATATGTATATTTATCTACATGGGCACCTTTTTTTTTGTAGCTACTGAGCGATGTAGACTTTGCATGATTGAGGTTCTACCATTTCAATGCTGATCTCAGTCTAAAACCTCCAGAATCCAGAGAAAATGATTGTGCATAGAGATTCCATCTTGGCATACAGTTTTGTGTTTAAAGGTTCTGAACAGTTGAAATCACATTTTTCATCAAATCAGATGATGTTTGGGTGAAGCCAGATGGAATGTTGAAAGATTGAAAACTGACTGTTTCAAGTACGCCAATAAAGTTAGGTCAGGCTCCTCCTTTGTGGGTAAAGAGAAAGAAAAAAAAAAAAAGTTCTGGCATTTTTTATTGGCTGACATTGGAGTAATCAGAAAACCCAGCCCATTTTAATACACCAATGAAAGCTTAACAAAAAAATGTGACAGACCGCAATGGGTGTGTTACGTCACTGTCATGCCTGGGTGCCAAAAAACAAATGTGTCCTTCCACATTTTACCAAAAAAAAGAGGAATGAGATAAATGTCTGCAGTGTATTAAGGCTCGGCACACTCTTCCATCTAGTTCTCCTTTCAAAACACAGGACTCATTGCTGACGTAGGCAATGGCATGGAATGTAAAATGATGTGAGCTCGTGAATATTGGCTCCTTGCCTTACAGCCATGCTCATAGTCAGAGTTGAGAAGTGAGACATGGAGTTCTGAGCAGTTTAATTGGTGGGGGGGGGGGCTATTAAGCATGATTTTTTGGCACACTCCAAGGTAATGTACATGCGAAATACAATGACTGCGCAGGGCCTTATTAGACAGCGCTGCTGAAGAACTGCCTGGTTTTTCCTGATGTCGTCAGCCAGGTTCTGCACTTTATACCACATTAAGAAGACCTCCATTTGCATTTTGTGCTCTGCGCCATGAGTTCTGTGGTCTCTGAAATGAGTGAAAGTGGGAAACGTCACTCACGTAGAACAATTAATCAGAGTTGGGTGGAAAGTGCATCACGATTTATATGGGGGGCAAAGTCTTTCAGCCCTGAGCCACCCATGACATGGTCTTTTTTGGACATACCCTGTGCCGGCCAGAAGAGGATGGGCTCCCCCTTTTTTTAGTCTGGTTCCTCCCCCTTTCTCCCTACCAAGGAGTTTTCCTTGCCACTGTTGCCTTTAGGCTTGCTTTTGGGGGTCTAGGCCTGGGTTCCCCCTCTGTTAAGTGTTTTGTGACAATTCTATTGTGAAAAGCGCTATACAAATAAACTTGATTTGATTTGATATCTGGTTGAATCTTTTGCCATTGTTGTGTGTTATGCTCTGATTTGAGATTATGCTTGATGATGCCACCGAGTCCATTCAGTGATGTACGGTAACACAGTATGGGGGGGGGGGGCACAAACACTTTTCTCTCACGATTGTGGGTGCAAGGGCCGCTAAAGAAGCCGTCCACCTTCTACTGAACTTCAGCTGACGACGTGAAGAGGCAGCATCTTGTTTTCTAGCTTCCCGGCTTCACGGGAAGCTGCTATAGAGTTACCAGTGGTGTCCAGGAAGCAGGGGGCGGGGGGCAGGGACAGTTTTGGAAGTCTAGTGGAGAGCAGCTGGAGGGTACGGTGCATGGCATTGGTCACAGCTGCTTGGAAAAGTCGGGCCATGTGATGTGTCATCGTTCTATTTGTAGGCCAGTGTTCTAAATGGGCTGGCTGTACTTGTAGGGGTATCCAAGGCATGCTGTTTGGTGACGAACCTGGAAACCTTTCTTTTCCCCTCTGTCCCGACGTGAAACAGGGAAGTGAGGTTCCGGTGTCTCCCCTTGACAGAGTGGGTATTCATGTCTGGACAGGAACCAACAGGAACAGAATCTTTGCATGCAGCAGCGTCTTTGGAATCACTTGGCATTATCGAGAATCCAAAAGGCCTGTGAACGAGGGTGTGTTTGATGTGTGTAAATACTAGCTGACAACATGTATTATGTTTGTCAGTCGAAAGTTATTGAACAGTGAGATGGATTATCCCCTACACGCTCCTATGTCCACCTTATGGATTTCTGTGTGTGTTATACTGCAGAAAACAAGGATCAGGGGAAAGAGCCTTAGCTGTAAAACCTTTCACCCTTGACCACGTTATGATTTGTTTCTGCTTTTATGCGTATGTGTGTGCGCGTGTGCGTGCATGCGTGTGTGTGTGTGCGCGCAAAAAGCCTGCTACTCTGACATTCCTTTGCCGACATTTAGCAGGCGCTCTTATCCTAAGAGCGACTAAGAGTTTACATTTCTTTGCATACTGTCCATTTATACCGCTGGATATTTACTGAACCGATTCTGCTTAAGTACCATCCATCCATCCATCCATTGTCTATAATAATAATAATAATCCATCACAGCTTTATTTGGGCAATTTAGCACCTTTCACTGTGGGAGGAAACAAACTGGAGCTCAAAGTGCAAACTTTACCCCCGGGGAAAGTAGACCTTCTTGCTGTGAGGCGATAAAACCGTGCCGCCTATATAATAATAATAATAATAATAATAATAGCTTTATTTGTATAGCACCTTTCATACAAACTGTAGCTCAAAGTACATAAGGCATAAAAATATATATACATATATATATACACATATAAATACATACATACATACATACATATAAATACATAAGACAAAAGGCATAAAAAAGTAAAAAATAAAAAAATAAAAATCAAGAAAATACACACAACAATCATACTCAATTCTAAGGTTTAAAACATAGAGACAATAAAAGTATAGTCAACCTAATAAATTAATTAAAAGCCAAATTAAAAAGAAAGGGTTTTTAGCTGCTTTTTTAAATTGTCAACTGAGTCTGCTGTTTTAATGTTTTGTGGGAGAGTATTCCAGAGTTTTGGTGCAACATAACAGAAGGCACTTTCACCACTTTTTCGTTTGGCCACAAGTACAGTGAGTAAGTCCGCTGTGGATGATCTAAGTGCTCGAGTTGGTACATATGGTGATAAAATATCTTTAATATAAAAAGGTGCTAGGCCATTTAAAGCCTTATAAACAAGTAGTAGGACTTTAAAATCAATTCTTGCTCAACAGTACAGCAGCAGTGCCCCTACCTGCGAATGAAGCCTGCAACTCTTTGCCTTAGTGGATTTGATGTACAGTGAGGAAGGTGTCTGTGTGAATGAAGAGCTCAACAGAATATGTGAGTGCATCTATAGACTCACAGATGGGCAAAAGACTTCAGCTAAATGAAGGGAGCCCATAGAGCCCATATAGACATGCCTGGTTTTTGGTTTTCCTCCTGCTCTGGCTACGTTATGTCATTGTGTAGCGGGGAAATCTCCATATTAAAACATTTGTATTCCGTTTTTTTCATTGTCGGCTTTCACGCATGCAAAAGGTAAGGCCGTGTCCATTTGCATCACGTTCGTTTCTTTCATGCGTTCATTTGTTTCATATTTTTTTTTTCGGGGGTGTTAATACTGGTGATTATGATCAACTTGCCTGACTTGTATGACCTGTTTGTATGAAAAAAACTGGGCTCGCACCATTTAAATGGGCAGGGATTCAGAATTATTCCTGTAGAGGGGGAAAGTATTAGAGATGGTCTGAGTGTAATGTGTTGACATAAATCTATTCCCAATGTTCATTTTGATTAATTAGTAGAATGTTATAGACATTTTCTTTTTAGCCACCCCCCTTCTGAGGTATAGGTTTATTTGTATACTTTAGCACATTATCAGGTCTGGTTCTCTTTGTAAGTGTTAATTTGTTTGTATGTTTATATATATACACGTGTGTATCTCACTGTAAATGTCATCTCATCGTCAACTTAAACCGTAAATATGCACATGCCTTTTCACCTTCGCTTTTGGACTCCTGTGTTTCCCCTTCCATCTCCATTGGCCATTAACATCACGTTACATCCTGACACTTCCTTTTCCCCATATCGCCAGGTTTCTTTGTATTCCGTGCCCCTGACCTCGGACCAGCGTGACCTTCCGCCATGGCTCTACAGAAGCTGATGGGCTTCGGGAAGCAGCTCCTGCGTGTGAAGGTGGTCGACTGCAACATGGAGGAATCCCGCCTCTGCCGCTGCCTCGGGACCTTTGACCTGATCGCCCTGGGCGTGGGCAGCACGCTGGGCGCCGGCGTTTACGTGCTGGCGGGAGCCGTGGCTCGCGAGAACTCCGGGCCCGCCATCGTCCTGTCCTTCCTCATCGCCGCGCTGGCGTCGGTGCTGGCCGGGCTGTGCTACGCCGAGTTCGGGGCGCGGGTCCCCAAGACTGGCTCGGCCTATCTGTACAGCTACGTGACCGTGGGCGAGCTCTGGGCCTTCATCACGGGCTGGAACCTCATCCTCTCTTATGTCATCGGTGAGACTCGCTAGCATAAATGGAATAAGAATATATTTTATTTGTGTGGCGCCTTTCTGAAACCCAAGGACGCCCAGCGTGAGTCACATGAGAAAATGCCTCCCAATACAAAAAACACAAAAGAGAAAAACATGGTAGCAGTGCAGTCAGGGTAAAGATAAAACAAGGACACTCCACACAACGGGTTAAACTGGCCACTGTAGCGACTGGCAGCAGTTACCTCTCTATCTCTCTTTGTATGTTCATTATAACCGGCTGTGAGACAGGCAAGAAGCGACTCCGTAAGACATATTTTAATATGGTGTATTTATTTGCTAGTACAGCTTTGTAAATGTTTGAGCTCCATGACAGCATGAGCTCTTAAATGACAACAAAAACATTGTCATTTAAGAATTTGAACAATAATTAGGTTACGAATTAGTCAAACTACCATTGCTGAGGGTCTGCTGGGTGGCTCATCCTGTTAAGGCACTGTTTCGGTGTGTGCATGGGTCCTGCGGTCTGGTACCGAATCCAGAGTGTGAAAGCGCCAACTAACCAGCAGCCCCACAGGGCGATGCATAATTGGCGGTAGGATTGCTCAGGGAGGGAGGGATGCAGTCGGCTGGGTGGTCCGTGTCTTGGCCGCACACCAGCTGACCAACCAGGCACCCACAATCTGCCAGTGTAAAGCTGTGCACAACTGCTTCAAATAATTATTATTAGGTGTGTGAATAATTGTGATATGTGAACAAATTAGGCATGAAAGTCCACCGGTAGGACAGTGGAACATCTGGCAGTGTAGTGTAATGGTTAGGGAGCTGGGCTTGTAACTCAGAGGTTGCAGGTTAAATTCCCAGGTGGGGCACTGCTGTTGTGCCCTTGAGCAAGGTACTTAACCGGAATTGCTCAGTAAAATATCCAGCTGTATAAATGGATTGTATGTAAAGAAATGTAAACTGTGTAAGTTGCTCTGGATAAGAGCGTCTGCAAAATGCCTAAAATGTAATGCAATGTGTGAAATGGGGATCCAGACATGAAATGACAGATGTTTTTTTTTTTTTTTTTGTCTCAGGGACATCCAGTGTGGCACGGGCCTGGAGCGCCACGTTTGACGAGCTGATCGGGAAGCACATAGAGGAGTTCTGCAGGCTCCACATGACCATGAACGCCCCTGGGATCCTGGCTCCGTACCCCGACATGTTCGCCGTGCTCATCATCCTGATTCTGACCGGTACGGCGCGGCTGTTCTGTGGGAGGAGAGCGATTTGTTAAGTGATGGAGGTGGACAGATGTTGCAGTGTAGTGTAATGGTTAGGGAGCTGGACTTGTAACTCAGAGGTTGCAGGTTCGATTCCCAGGTGGGGGCACTGCTGTTGTACCCTTGAGCAAGGTACCTAACCTGAATTGCTTCAGTAAAGTATCCAGCTGTGTAAATGGATTGTATGTCAAGAAATGTAAACTGTGTGAATCGCTCTGGATAAGAGCATCTGCTAAATGCCTAAAATGTTAAATGTAAATGTTGCACACACGTGTGTCCTTACACACACACACACACACACACACACACACATGTGTGTGTGTGTGTGTATATATATGTATATACACACGTGTTTGTGTAAATATACATGTGTGCATGTGTGTATATGTGTGATTGTCAGGGGCCAATGGGAGTGGAGGGATTGTTTAGGGGCACATGTAGGTGGAGAGATGTTACACACGCTCTCACACACACGTGTGTGTGTATATATATACATGTGTAAATGTATAGATAAGTCTGCCTAACTTCCAAGGATGTGCTTTTCTAATAAACCAATGGCCAGTTACTACTTCTGTTACTCATCCACTGACATATAACTCAACGCTAGCTAAAACTTTCTAGAATCTAATTGCAGGATATTTAGTGGAAATCAGTCTCACCAACTATAACTGCTGTCTAAAAAGGTAGAACTGCAAAAGGGTAATGCAGACATTTGTGGGGGTAAAATGGCTGACAAAGGTATTCGGAATCAGCCCTGGGCCTTTTGAGTGTGATAGAATGTTTACCGCTAATGAGTGAAAGGATATGGTCATATAAATATTTGTTCCAGGTCATTCGGTGGTCTCTTTCTGAGCTCAGACGATGTCACAGAATGCATCACATCCCAGCCTGTCCCCCTTCTCCCAGGTCTGCTTGCGTTCGGAGTTAAAGAGTCCGCCATGGTCAACAAGGTGTTCACCTGTATCAACGTGCTGGTGCTTCTGTTTGTGGTGGTATCCGGCTTTGTCAAGGGCTCACTCAAGAACTGGAACCTGGTGCCCGAGGAGATCCTCAATGACACCAACGCCTCCGCCTTCAAGTGAGTGAGCGCATCGGAGCACGAGTTCCATTTTTTTTACTTGGTAACTTTCACTTTGAATCTGTTTTTTTCGCCTTTCATTTTGTATACATGGGTTGTTTGTAAATGTGAACAAGTTAGCAAACCAGACTCAGTATACAGGTAACTGCCAAAATAAAGGAAACACTTGAGTAAATTAAGGGTTCTGGTGGCTCTGTTATGGTTTCGGGTGCATTTTCCCGGCATGGTTTAGGTCCACTCAACCCCTTAGAGGGCAAGGTAAATGCCAATAAATACAAAGCCATTCTGAGTGATCACCTTCATCCAGTGGTTAAGCATTTCTATCCTGATGGGAGTGGTCTCTTCCGGAATGACAATGCCCCCATTCACAGGGCACGAGTGTTCAGTAAATGGTTTGATGAGCATGAAAACGATGCAAACCATATGCCATGGCTGTCACTGTCACCAGATCTGAACCCAATTGAGCACTTGTGGGAGATTTTGGAACGGTGCCTGAGACCGTGTTTTCCACCACCATCAACAAAGCTGTTCTGGCAGCTCATGGTGGCGCAACACCCTATTAAGACGCACTGTTGGGGTTTCCTTTATTTTGGCAGTTACCTGTTCATTAAAACCGATAGTATTGTTGTTGCTGAAATGGAAATGCTTCTTGCTGTATCTATGACAGTGTTTTGGAGCCTGTGAGGGAAAGACTGGGAGTCGGGGGCTTCATGCCCTTTGGAATCACAGGGGTTCTGTCCGGGGCGGCCACCTGTTTCTACGCCTTTGTGGGGTTTGACTGCATCGCCACCACAGGTGAGACCTGACCCAACCCGGTGCCCCCCCCCCGTATCGGTCCACAAGCAAGGCCCAGGGACCATGCCTGAACACGCATGCGCGCTGGAGCATGCGTTACCTCAACACAAGCTCACGTATGAGTAACCGCATGCTTGCTAAGTTGAGTGTTCAGCATTTGTTGCTGCCACTTTTTTATCTGTGCTGGACTACGGTGATCTTTTATATATGCATGCCTCTGCTCAATGTCTTCATAAGGTTGACACAGCTTATCATGCTTCCTTGAGGTTCATTACCAACTGTAAAGCTCTGACTCACCACTGTGAGTTATACTCTCGGGTGGGATGGCCTGCTCTGGCCTCCCGTAGGCTCTGTCATTGGTACACATTTATTTATAAGGCAATTCTTGGTCTGCTCCCACACTATGTGTTTTTATCACGCAGAAAAGTGCCGGACAGTACTCCTTGCGTTCTCAGGACTTATTCTTGCTCAATGTACCAAAAGCACGCACCGAAAATGGAAAAAGGGCATTTGTGTATTCTGCTCCTCGGCATGGAATAAGTTGCAGAATGTTTTGAAACTTGATCGGTTGATGTCGTTGAGTGCTTTTAAGTTCAAAATGAATGAATTAGAGGCAGACTCCTTATGTTGCCAATGTTTTTGATGTACCTGGTTGATTCCTTGGAAACTGCTGTGTTGAAATGTTCCCCATGCTTGTTTTATTCTTTGTAATTTTATTTCCTTTTTGTGTTCGTATCTGAAACTGTTTTTATTTATATGCTGCTGCCTGTCTTGGCCAGGTCTCCCTCGAAAAAGAGATTTTTAATCTCAATGGGATTTTTACCTGGTTAAAGAATGGTTAAATAAAAAATAAAAAATTGGGTGACACATGGGACAGAAGTTGTAGGGCATTTTGGGTCTGCATTTACGGCACATCAGACAAGCCATCAAGACCGCCGTGCTAGCCAGAGAAGGAAGAGGAAGGCACGGCGCACATTTATTCATGAGCTGCATATATTAAAATCTTGTTTTTTTAACTGTATTACTTTTTCAGTTACCAGGCTATGATACCATGATCCCAGATGAGGATGTATGGCACCAGACGTGATACATATTCCCAATGCAATGTGCGCTTTGCCTCTCCAACACACTTGCACTGTCAGCACATGCAGTTCTGAAAATGAATGAATGAAAATGGACTCGTGTTTTGAAGTATCACAAAAGTCTACACATGCTGTTCATATTAATGCCAATACTAATTACCAATATGTTTCTGCTATGAAAGACGTTTTAAAATCGACACTTTGTTAGTGAATATGTGAGTTTCTAAAGCGGCATGAGAGATGTAACGGATTTGGAAAGAGGTCAAGTATTTGGTCCCCAAATTTCAGGCGCGTCAGTCGCAGAAATGGCAAAATTATTTAACGTGTCAAGGGGAACAGTGTCAACAGCATATGCCAAACAAGGAAAAACTGCATTAGGAAAGAGGAACAGTGGTCACAAGTTGAAGCTCGCCGACAGCGATAGACAGACACTTAACAAGATAGCTGTTAAAAAAAATAATGAAAAAAACACAAAACCATGGCCTCAAAAATTACCACAGAACTAAATGTACACCTCTGTGACCTGGTTTCAACAAAAACTGTACATTGTGAGCTTCACAAAGCGGATATTTATGGTCAGGCTGCCATCCGGAAAACACCTGTAACCAAGGCCAATGCACAACAACATATAACCTGCTGTAATGAGCACAAAACCTGGGCTTCTGAGCAGTGGAAGAAAGTAAAATGGTCTGATAAGTCATCTTTTACTATTTTTCCTACATCTGGACAGGTTTATTTTTGGAGAAAGCCAAAAGAAGCCTTTCCTCAAGGTGTTCCCATATTCCGAGGCCATAACCCCCCATACACACTGCTGAACGGAATGGTTCCATAAACACCAGGATGAAGTCCAACGCCATCCATGGCCTCCCAAATTACCAGATGTACACATAATCAAACCATTATGGGAAGTTCTGGAACATAGAGTGCAGAGTAGATTTCAAACACCTTCATCTCTCAAAGAACTGGAGGCTTTCCTTCTTGAAGAATGGTCCAAGAAACAGTTCAAAAGTTGTATAACAGCATTCCAAAAAGGACTGAAGTTGTTCTGAAGGCAAAGGGTTACCCAACTTCTTATGTAAGGAATAAACCACAAGACATGCGTTCTCAGCATACTGTATATACATACTCCTAGGGTGGAGTTCGCACCTTAGAAGTGCATATATATCCTGCAATGCACGACTTGCAGTGATACCATGGCTATGTGCCACAAAAATATATTAAAATGCAAAAGGATTAAAACTTCAAACTTATCAATTAAAAATGATCATATTTTGGCAATGTGTATTGTCAGCAGGCCTGGAGAAATGTGAAGAATTCCTTTCCGTAACACTCATACATCATATCTTTCTCTGTACTATACATATTGTTCAACAGTTCATCATGGCAAATACCAATATCAAAAACTTTAACAAATGTGAACGTTTGGAAAGGTGCATTTTAAACTATTGCTTAAAAGTCATGCTAACTTTGGGGGAAATAAAAATGAATCTGTTTACATCTATTTAAGAACTACATTTAGAAAGTGTTAGGTAAATTTCAAAAATTCTAATATTTTTCTTGAACAGCCCAAACAGACCCCCAAAAAGTTTGCCACCTTCTCATGTAGTTGTGTCAACACCGCCCACCCCCTGCCCATGGGCCCCAATGCACAAGTGTTACCATAACTACGCCCCTGCGATAAAACCCATCGTGTTTAACCCTCGGCACCCCGTTCTTCTCTCCTCTCAGGGGAGGAGGTGAGGAATCCCCAAAGGGCCATCCCCATTGGCATTGTGGCCTCTCTGCTCATCTGCTTCGTGGCATACTTTGGTGTGTCGGCCGCGCTCACCATGATGATGCCATATTACTTGCTGGATAAGAACAGCCCGCTGCCCGTGGCCTTCAAGTACGTGGGCTGGGAGGGGGCTACCTACGCTGTCGCCGTGGGCTCCCTTTGTGCACTCTCCACCAGGTAAGCCGAGCCCTGCACAGAGGTGCCGTCTGTTAGCCTGTGTGCCTGTGTCTGTGTGTCAGTGTGTGTTTGTTTGTTTGTTTGTTTGTTTGTTCCTCTCTAATGCTGCAGAGAATATCGAGGCTATGTATGGTCAAAACCTAGCAGGAAGTGCATATTGGCGCATATACTGTGTCCTGTCCAGAAATTGATTGTGGGACTGATTCCAAAATGCTATAATACTGTGGAGCTGAGTTCCTCTTCCTGTTTAAAATGTGTCTTGAGCTAATATTTTTAGCTACTCTATAGTAAATTGTTGGTAAGTGTACTATGTACTATAGAAAATTGGTGATTAGCTTTTCAACGACATTTTGTTCCAGAGCGAAAATGCTCAATAGCTCATTCATATATGCAGTACACCTTTATCTGTAGCCTGGATTGCAGCAATCAGAGACCTTTCTGCTGAAAAATATAAAATATGCTGTTGCAACTTGTCTGGGGAATCATTTGAGCAGGGGCTAATGTCCTTACAATGTGGGTGTGTGGGAATCGAGACCTTCTTCCAAATAATAGAACTGACCACTGATTTCAACTTCCTTTCTGCTGTGTGTTTTGACATTACTGTGTACCAGTGGTGGCTGGGGAGCTGGGAATAGAGGAGACCGAAACCTTGCCTTTAAATCGACCATTGGCCTCAACCTGTTTATTTTGCTTTGTTAACAAATTAATTGAATAATCTGTTGGCGACTAATCACAAAGCTTCCTCTTTGTTGTGTCTCACCTTGTAGCGATCTCTTTTTTTACATCACTTTAGAGAACGTAATTCACAGTAAGTGGCTTAATTAAGTAAAAACAACTGAATCAAAGAATAGGCTACACTCTTAACTTAAATCCCTCCGTCTTTGGTGAAAACTTTTCTTTTCCGTGAGCATTAAACTGCCTAATCTGCACAGATATTTATGCTAATATTAAGTCAATATTGAATTCGGGCACGGAGAGCAAAGAATACATTTATCCACAAATTCAGATCATTTGTAGATTTAAGAAAATAGGACACAATTTTGTAATGTAAAGAAAAATACTATCACAAAATAAAATTGGGAAGCTATAGCCTACCAATTGGTATTGATTATTCATGGTCAAAGGTGTGGATTTTCCGCCTCCTTTATGTCTAGCCAACAAATATGTACTGCTGTTTACTGACCTGCATGGGGTGCGATTGTTTTCTCTCTTCCCCCCCCCGTTAGCTTACTGGGCGCCATGTTCCCAATGCCCCGAGTGATCTGGGCTATGGCAGAGGATGGTCTGCTCTTCACATTTTTGGCCAAAATCAGCTCGAGAACCAAAACCCCCCTAATTGCTACTCTAACATCGGGCATTGTGGCAGGTGAGGTTTGCAACTTAATGCCACTAACCAACTGGATTCCCTCTGCACTTACAGGGGACGCTCTGCAGGGGGCCCTCTCAACACCAGCCTGTTTTGAGCGTGCACACTCCACTCCGTTTCATAGGCTTGCACTTCAGGGTTGGGATTTTTCCTGATTAATCAGGAAATACTGATTTTTATTTTATTTATTTATTTCACCTCTGGGGCCACTACTCCTTGGCTTCGTTGCCTGACGTTCTTTCCTGTTTTTGATCAGCTGTCAAAGAGTGCAAAATAAATGTATATATATGCCATTTAGCAGATGCTTTTATCCAAAGCGACATAGGGTAGTGAGTGCATACATTTTTCAGTATATGTGGTCCCAATGGGAATCAAACCCACAACCTAAGCATTGTCAACACCATGCTCTACCTACTGAGCCACACAAAGCGCAACAAACGCTTGATGTGTGTGTGAGTGTGCGTGCTTATGATATGTGTGTCCCAAGTCCTCTGCCTCTGGTTGAGACATTTGGGGTCTTAAAATCGGTATTTCCTGATCTAATCGGGTGTATTTCCTCAGGTTCACTCGTAAGCTCAACAGGTGAGACCATGTCTCTGAGACTACCATGAAGGTGTACGCTTTCTTTTCTTTTCTTTTCTTTTTTTTTTTGTTATTAAAATCTGTACCCATCCTCCCTCCTCCTCCTCTCCTTCACCCCTCCACCCCCCCTTGCCTAGTCTCCTGGGGTCCATGTTCCCCCTGCCGCGCATTATCTATTCCATGGCGCGGGACGGGCTGCTCTTCTCGTTTCTGGAACGGGTGAGCGAGAGGAAGACTCCCATCGTCTCCACACTGGTGGCAGGGGTAATGTCCGGTAAGCTCGGTGTCGAGCAGCGGCACTTGCCACTTCCTGCCGGTGGGCGGAAAGGGTTCTGTACAACAGTTTTAGTTTTTTTTGTTCAGTACGCACTGGCCAAATGAAAACCTGCCCTGGTTTCGTCTTTTTTCCTAAAACTATTTTTTGGCACACATGGGAGGGGAAAAACACAAAATCCAGAACATTATTGGGGAGGCCTGGGAGTGTTGATTTGATTATTTAAAATGTGTTCATGTGAATTGCCTGTTTAGCTTATTTCCAAGAACAGGTTAACCAGATTAGGGTTGTCACCATGTGTATGGTTCAATTATGCAGCTGACATGCAAGAATGTCTTTACTGAGAGCTTTATGGTGTTTATCCAGAGACAAGGGGGTGGGAAAAAATCATAATAAACCTTAAATCATGTTTTTAAAATGCCAGAGGGAAAACGCCTTTAGAAATGTCCATGAATTGTATATAATGGATTATAATAGAGATAATTAGTTGTGTCTCAACTGCTTAGCTTTGAATGTAAGTCTACCATTTTGAATGAATGTGAAACATTAATGTTTTCTTCCAGGCTGAATCATCTTTGCGGAATGTTGCATTATGTTAACTCTCTGCGCAACTTTTATGGTCATGCACAGCCTACAAATACTTGTAATCTCAGCAACCGAAACCAGACACGGTTGTATGAAAAAGGTTGGGCACCTGGTCAAAGTGTGTATTACAATTAATCTCTGAAGTGACCTCCACACGGTACGAAATTAAATATGGCATCTTTCTGCAAATTTTAATGCATCATTACTATTTATTTGCATTTCTTACACATTCAAAATGATAAAAACGTGGCATGGAAAAGTTTGGCCACCTTTTCAGATGAATCTTTCTTACATTTATTACAAAAGATTATTACTAAGACCCAGAGAAGATTCACTTGTTAAGGCTTCAATTGGTCCAGTGACAATTCCAGGGTTGAACTTTGAACGTACTCTGAATACAGCGTAACTTACGCAACGATGTGCATGGCAGAGTTGTCAGCAAGCCTTTTCTACAGCCTTGCCACAAACCAGCGTCTAAAGTATGTGAAGGAGAACCTTGGTGAGCCTGAAGCTTTTCAGAACAATGTTCTTTGGATTGATGAAATTAAAATGTAACCGTTTGATCGCAACAAAAGGAGACACGTTGGTAGAAAAATGGATGAAGCCTTTGAAGAAAAGAACATTGGGAAATTACGTTCTAGTATTTGTTGACATCTAGTGGGATCCATTTTACCTTCCACCCACACAATATTTCCTGTTCCACGACCCTAAAGCGTAATAGATCCACCACCCCCGGCAAGGAATCAGTCAAGGCATTGAAGTAGAAAAGACGTCGGATATTTCAGTGAGACAATGATCCAAAACCTACTTTAAGATCAACCGTGAAGTACTTACAGGAAAGAAAGATGAAGGTTTTGGAATGGCCGTCAGTCCCCAGACTTGGATATTATTGAAAATCTGTGGGGAGATCTCAAACATGCAGTGCTTGCAAGGAGACCGAAAAATATGTCTGAGCTAGAAGAGCTTTGAAAGGAACAGTGGGGAAAAAATGACAAAAGTAAGAATAGGAAGTCACTTAGCTGGCTACAGGAAATGTTTGGAAGCCAAAGGAGGTGCTACTGAGTACTAACTGACCGGGCGCCCAAACCTTTGCATGTGCCATGTTCTTTTTATTTTATTTTATTTTTCAATATGTTAATAGATGCAAATAAATGGTAATTGTGCATTCAAATTAGCAGAAAGGTGTCATGTTTAACCATGTATCAACGTTGTACCATGTAGAGATTGGGTCAGCTTCTGTTCACGTACAGATTCATTGTAATATACAATTTTACCAGGGGTGCCCAAACATTTGCATACAACCGTATGTCTATCAGAGGTATAGAATTCAGTGTAGGATGTTTGCCCTGTTCCACAGTCCATTGAATGCTTCTAATATGCAGTAACTACCACTCAAGCTTAGAATACACTTACAATACAGTTTCTCAAAATCGTAAAATAAATCTTCAAAGTCTTGTTGCTATCATGCAGAAACCACCATTGGCATGTTGCGCTGTGAATACTCACCAGAAATATAGCCGCATGTCATAGGTTCTGACGAGCAGTTAACATTGCCCAAAGGCTCCATACGCCATGAGATATGAATCCGTAGCATAAATACAATTTGAGCATACACATTCTGAGTTTCCTCAGTAATTGTCACAAATTCATACGGGCTAACCTTAGTACTGCCCTGGGCCTGAAATTGTACAGTTAGCTCTAGGCTTCACTGTGGCACTTCTTTTAATTTTTGTATGTATTATTCTTTTTTTTTTTTAATACCTTCTTTGTCATGCTTAAATAACGATGCCATTCCCTTGGTCTTTCCACAGCAATTATGGCTTTCTTGTTTGATCTGAAGGATTTGGTGGATCTCATGTCTATTGGGACCCTACTGGCCTACACCTTGGTGGCGGCCTGTGTCCTGATTCTCAGGTGAGTGCCTCGGAATTTGCGGGGATGCCCATTTATGAAAGTATCATGGCATTCTTTAGCTTATTTTAATATATATTCTGCATGGGGAAAAATGTACCCCATGCATAAACATTTTGGTTGATAATATACAGGCAACACTTTGGTAGCCCAGGCACTCAAACGGCCTTTTTGGAGTCCGGGGGGGTGGGGCGAGTATTGCGTGGCACCCGCCTGACACTTGCGGTACTGCACCCATTTAAAAAGATCCCTCATTTACTCTAGTGTTGCCTTTATTTTTGCAGTTGCCTGTACATTGTGTTTTAACAAGTACAGCTACTTCAAGCTGAAATTTATTTTATTTTTCATTTTTTTGCATAAAGATTTATTCGAAAATTAACCTCAGAGAAAGTGTTTAGTTGGCTATAACCAAGAGCACTAAAAATCAGGGGCCTTCGAAAACTGATGCTTGAATGGCATGCCCAACTAACCATTTCCCCTGGGTTGTAATTTTGTCATTGAACTACCTTTGTCACCACAACTCTCAAATAATGCACGGACCAGCTTGCCAGGTCATGTACAGGAGGCAAAGACCCTCGCGGTGTTTAAATCCAGGCTGGACGTTGAATGGCCTATTCTCATCATTATATATTCCTACGTTCATCTTGCATTGCTCTATATGTTTGACGCTTGACCTGGATGTTTCGCTGCACCCACAGAGACTGGTGTTCTCAATCCCGCCCTTTAACCAGCGAGGCGCCAGTTTCGTGGTCCAGGTGTGTTCTCATGTTCCGTCAATCCCTCCCATGTCGCCCAGGTACCAGCCGGAGCAGCCCAGCATGGCGTACCAGATGGCCAACACGCAGGACGAGGGCGAGATGAGCGAGTCGGTGAGCGAGACTAGCTCGGGCATGCTGCCAGGCGTGGAGGAGCATTTCAGTGTGAAGAATCTGCTCTTCCCCGCCAACACCGACCCCTCCCGCCTGTCCGGCTTCACTGTCAACATGTGCACCAGCTCGCTCGGTAAGACCGAGTACCCCCAACTGCAAGTGGCTACACACGCGCACACGCACGCTCATACACACACATGCATATATACATATATACAGAGTCAACATGTGAACCAGGTGATCACTTGGTAATACGCAGTACTCGTCTTCAGTCTTCAAAACAGCTGTTCACACACACACCCATACACACACACACATCTGTGCCAGCTCTCTGGATATGAGGGTATGAACTTGCTGTTCCTGGCTATCTACTAGCTTGCAAGCTAGCTCTGTATCCAATCTCACAGACACACACGCGTGCATGTGCACATGCAGTGGGTATAAAAAGTGTTCACCCCTTTGCCATTTTTCACATTTTATTTTCTTGCTTCAGGGAATCAAAATGGATTTAATTGGGATTTCTTGCCACTGATGAACACAAATTACTCTAGAATCTTAAATAGAAATACAGAATACTAAAGCTTTTTCTTAACTATATACAAACAAACACAAAAAAATCTAAACTCAAAATGTAATACAAGGCGCTGTGGGCAAATTCACATTGTGTTTTGTTATTCTTATTTGACATGACTTTTTTGACAATTTGCCATAATGCACACTGTGTGTCTGTTCTTCACCTCTACTCTTCCTCCGCTCCCCTCTCTCTCTCCCCAGGGGTCCTGATATGTGTATTCTGTGTGGTGGCGGTGCAGGGCGGGCTGGCGCTTTGGTCTGTGGTGATGCTGAGCATCCTGGCCTTGGTCAGTCTCGTCATCACCCTGGTGGTCTGGAGGCAGCCGCAGAGCAAGACCAAGCTCTCTTTCACGGTCTGTGGCTCTTCATGCCTTCCTGACTGAAATACTGGGCCAGACCTGCCTCAAATAAACTAACACACAAATAAAGTAATACACACTTTAACTCTCTAGATGCTGGTAAAGTTTAAAAAATGTATTTTAAAATATAAATTAATTATTATTTATTTATTTCAATTTTCAAATAAGGATGTTTCTTTTTTTCTGATTTTATCCAGTTTTTCTCCCAATTTGGTAGCCAATTACTCCCACTGTGCTTAGTTCAGTCCACTCCCTCATAGTTCACTGCCATAGCCCTGTGACCGGCAGTGACAATGGCGAAGCACTGCCTCCTCCGAGACAGCACTCGATGTGCTGTGGACTGTAATTCCGGCACCCCAGAACCACTCCTGCATGCAGCTGTGTCGGCTTCCCTCCCCCCTTCTTGGGGCGGACAGCCAATTGCCGCCCCGGTGGCACTCCCGGCCACAGCCGCCTCTGGCGTGACGGGGAATCGAACCCCAGTCGCCGTGGCCAGCGTCGGATGTTGAAACCACTAGACCACCCGGGGGGGCAAATAAGGATGTTTCTAATCATATGAAAGAAGAACTAAGTTCTGAATATTGGTGAATATAGTTGTCAGTAAAATTGATAAAAATGTATAAATTGTCAGTAATGTTCAGGAACTGTACAGGTGTCTAAAGGTTTTAAGTGTTTCAGATGGTTATTTGAGACAGGCCTGTGAATAATGCAGTTTTTGCACAGGAGAGGTTGCAAAGAGCAGTCTGTGCCACTTTGAATGTCTGGTGGGGGGGTTCACACTTCCCCGTCTACCTTATCATGCAGTTGACCTGCCAGCATTCAGGTCCTCTGCAGCGCTACATTGTATAAAAACCTCACTCGTCAAACGTAGATCCCTGACATACTTTGGCTTAAGAAGCGTTTGTGACGATCGTTTCACGGTCATTCTGTAGGTGTGAACGATGGCATGTGCCGTGCTTATCACTGTGAGAGAGAGACTCCCCTTGCAGCCTTGGGCTGATTTCTGCAGCTGACGTTGAAGACCAAGAAAGAACGGTCGGAGAACAATGGGTTATTTCAGCTTGGGCGAGGGGGATAAACGATTCAGTTTCAGGGCAGCCTGCTCAAGTCTGAAGCTTGTTTTTAGTGCTTTTGATATAAGGTGCAGTGATCCTTCCATTATTGTTGTACAATGTAACGCATGGACAGCCTTGCATTGTTCTACTTTTGGTTGGAGAAAGCGCCTTATTTTCCTTGATGCAAACATCAAATGCAGTTGTAGCCAAATGTATCCATTAGATAAATCAGACATGGCTCAAATTCATTTTATTCAATTATTTACGCAGTAATAACACTCCTGCTGATCCCAACCAACCAGAACACACGGTCCTATTAAATACTTTTCCCTTCTGAATATCAGTGAAAATAGATGCTTGTTTTTCATTGTGAGCAATCAGGAGGAATTTTACTGAAGTCTGAAGGGTTAAAAAGCCTGTGCGTCTGTGGTAGTGAGGCTGTCCCTGTGACAGGATGTGTGTCTGTCTCCCAAGGTTCCCTTGCTGCCCTTCCTCCCCGTGGCCAGCATGTTCATCAACGTCTATCTGATGATGCAGCTGGACAGAGGCACCTGGATACGCTTCGCCTTCTGGATGCTCATAGGTGAGCACCGCACAGTCGACACTGGCATTCAGTGCACACCCTTATCCAGAGCCACTTACAAGTTAGTGCATGTAACAAGGCTAGAGGAACAGTGCTAGACCTATACATTTGCCTATAAAAAGTCACAGGTTTATGTGTGTGGATTATATATATATATATATGCATATGAATTAACTACTAGCTTGACTCTTGATTTTACATATATTTTATGTGTAATAAATGGCTTGTGACTTTGCAGTGTGGATATCTGCCGCTAGCTCATTCCACCACCACCTACGTATCTACAGTGTAAAAGGAGAGGGCCAATCACAAGCGACCACTAATATGGACTCAAATCCTGCTGCTTAGAACTGTTCATCACCTTAGCATATTTCTGACACGTATCTAGCCATCATGTAAAAAGGAAACGCTTTAGAAAGGAAGTCTTTTATTGTACACACAAAGGGGTTTCGGATGACTCCCTTAGCTAGGTTTAGCTGGCTTCTTAGCTAGCTTTCTTTAGATGGCATCAATATTTTGTCAGAAATGAGGAGGCACGGTTCTGATGTCATTAGAAGGTTGAGAAAGTTTTATTTGACACCCGAACAGTTGCAGGGAGAAAGTTGGCAATGAGCAGCAAAGCGTCACACAAAGCAGCCTCTTTGTGTTTGTGGAGTAACTGACCAACAACCTAAAAACAGGATGGCTCTAAATTCCCTGTCCCCTGTCCTTGGAGGCGAGAAACAGAAATGCATATTCTGAATTGGACATTCACACCTTGATGTCTGACAATTAGTCTTCAAACAGTCACATTCCTTCCATGCAAATGCTTCATGTCACACCCCCCCACTGCCAACTGCCCCCCTGCTGGTGCCCCTCCATCCATTTAACATAATGGCAATAGGAGCACCACCACTTTCTGTCTGAAAGGATATTTGTATATTCATGAGCTCCTGCTGTTCTTTAGGGAAGAAATCTAGTTTGTGACGTATTTGGTGAAAGGGCTTTTTGGTACAAAGACAGGTGTGGGGAAAATGGCATTCCACTCTTTCTCACCCGGTGGTGTTTTTTTCTTTCTTTTTAAACCATTGTTATGGAGCTATGTGACGAACCTACTCTGTCCCACAATGCGTCCTTTAAACGGTAACGGTCCTGTTCTCGCCCGCCTCCTCAGGTTTTGTGATCTACTTCGCCTACGGCATTCGCAACAGCACGGAGGCCGCCGCCAGCTCCGAGGACAGCCGCGGCGAATACAAGCCGGCCTGCTCGCTGAGCGTACCTCCCGAGAAAGAGGCCTTCCTCTGCAGCAGTCCCGATGCCAGGGAAGAGGAGGACGGCGACCCCTAAGGGTCCCGGGGGTGGTGGCGATACGGCACCGAAAATCTGTCCTTTTTATGTTTCCACTCATAGGATAAGATTTTAAATGGCGTGCAAATCAAAAGGGACCCCCATGCCCCCCCAGGTAAACTTAAATTCCGGTCCATGACAGCCCTTCAACCGAACCACAGAAGCGGGCTTTTCAGGAACCGGTGGCTGCTGCGCGATGCCTGTACCACGATAGCATTTTGTAGCTTGACTTTTAATATATTATTGAGAGAATGGCAAAAAAAGGGGAAAGAAAATCATAAAGTAGGCAGCGTATAAAAACAAAAACCAACTGGCCTTTGTTATGTGAGCATTTTTGTGGGCATTTTGACGTAGACGTGCTAACCGTATCCAGTGACGGCAGAGTTTTCCTGCCTGTCCTGTGCTGCGTGCGTATTCACTGTGTTCTTGGGAGAACCTGTCGAATTGCTTGATGTTTGGCTCTGTTGGAGATGCCCCTACTGTAGCAGTTTTGAATTAATTGTCGTCACACACACTTTTTCCAGGGGCAGTTTTGACAACGGCTCAGAAACAGACCAAGTTTCCAATTCTTCTTTGACATCAAGTCAATAGTGTTGATCCTGACGGTTGGACAGCAGTGCCAAGTGTCTGTACAACCTGTCTCGTTTTTTATTTTTTTATTACCGTGCCGTAGGTGACAGTGAAGTTGTCTGTCAGTATGACGTCCGCTTCAGGTGCTGGATATATCGACTAGGAAGCACGTGACGGAAAAAGTACGTCTGTGATTTGTAATGGTTTTGTTCTGGGACGGGAGGTCTTTTAACTTCCATTCAAGTAAGGTCACATCCCTTCATAAAGTCTCTTTCACTACGGAGTTGATTTAGTCATTAAATGTAATTTAATCAATGTTTCCCCCCTAATGGAAAAGCATGTATATGATGAAATTATCACGTCTTTCCCCATGTAAAAATTCTGTTTAACTTCTGTTGTTTCCAATGACAGTGCTTCATTTGACCCAATCCCTTAATCAAGGAAGATATGTGTATCTAACAAATTACTGTAGTATACTTTTGACTTCTGTCCTCCCCATCGTTTCAATCTTTTAAAAATGTTTTACCGAAATGTGAGGACCTTGGTGACCACAGCAGTGCAGGAACCTGAATAGGATCTATGGGTATGGATTAGCACAACTATGTTGACTCAGCTGAAACGTGGAGACGTGGAGAAAAAAAAATGCCAGTGAGCAACCCTGTGCCCTTTAGCTTGTGCAAGGCCTAATAACGATCTTGTGTTCAGCAGTGCCCCCTGGTGGTAACTGAATGTATTTTAATAGACAGGGAAAGCTCAGTCGAGTGTCACAGTGCTGGATACTGTATCTCTGTCGAGCTGAATCCATGCCGATTCAGTTTCGCTTAGCTTAGCTTAGCTTTGGGTTATAGCTGTTCTTTTTGTCCTTTTCCTTTAGCATATTTGTAAGAAAGAACGGATGATATTTGGTTAGTTTTCATGTTTTGGTAGTATTGACATTTCCTGAGCTGTACTGAGAACTGGTCTTATGTGTTATCAGTGGACATGGAGGCAGATATTAATATGGTCTCTTGTTTAGTTTTGTATGATTTCTATGTCTAATTCGTAAAATTTCAGGCAAGTTTTTTTCCTCACGTTCCAACAAATCTATCAATCCAAATATGAGTAAGTCAGAACACAAGGTCAAAAAGTCTGCATTTACCTAGCTGGGTATAATTTCCAAACAGGTCATAGTAGTTCTGATTCACTGAATTTCATTGATTGCTCTGCAAAAGGCACTAGAATTTATGTCCATTGGCAGTAAGTTGTGCAGGATTTATTGCCCAACAATTCAATTCACTACAATATTCAAATCCCAAGATCAAGCCTTTCATTTCAGGTTTGTCTGTCTGTGCCATGCCAAAATTCGATGTGAAATGAAGACATTACCAAAATAGGTATGCCTGTGTTAGTGTGCATTTTACTAGATCGGGAGAAATTATTGAATGCATGATGTGGTCTGAAATGTTTATTGAAATGTTTTGTGTTAATCATTGTATAATTGTACAATGCAATGTACACAATCAATTGCTTGTAAATAATAACCTGTATATTTTTCTTGCGGTAAATTATTTCAATGCAAATTCTATTTTAAAATGCTGTGCTTTATGCACATGGTTTATTTTTGCACCAAAATCGTGCGCAATGGATCATGACCTCAGATGGTTGTGATCGGTGTGTTGAGCTACAGTAAATGTCTGTGTGTTTCAGGGTTGGGGGTCTATTCCGTCTCAGTTCAGTCAATGAATTTCAATTCGATTCAAGAATCGGAAAGAAAGAAAAAAGCCCATAATGTTCTGTGAGGATTTTTCAATGAATTAAATAGATTTCAATTCATTTTCTTCTAGTCAATTAACTCAAATGGAATTGACTCCACCTCTGGCCTCTGTAAAAGGGATGCTTGGTTAAGGGTTGTGACATTTATTCAGTGTGTAAAGTATTTTTGCTTCAGGAGACATGTAATAAATTGTTGCCTTTCTAACGCAGACCTGAAACGCCTCGGGCTAATGAAGGCTTTACTCGTTGCACTAATTAAGGAGCTTGTGCCACCTGCATTCTGCGAACACGACCGTGCCAAGTATGCAATATCACCACGTTCGCAGGCTCGGGTTCGATACCTAATCTGCTTGTCAGGATCTTTTTTTTAATAGCAAGATTTTAGCTGTGCCTTGAATGCACTAATCGGCACAGTGTTTTTCTTGCGGCAAAGGAAGTTGAAGTTGAAACCGGTACTCATCTTTGTCCACATGTTTTTTTGGTTTGTTTGTTTTTTTGTTTTTAAAGCGCCATTTTCACTGCTCTCCTACTGCTTTCTGTCCTTGCATACGAAGCAACGTGAGCTGCTGCTGCCGCTGGTTGTGGAACGCTGCGTGTGATTTTGTGATGCCTATTGGCAGTACCATGAGATTGTATATAGGTACGTAACCGAGGGGTGTGTGTCCAACAGTTTTTATTTTTCTGCAGTTATCCCCATGTTAACATCTTACAGGGCCACGGTGAGAATGAACTAACGTGCCAGTAATATAGTCACAGAGGGGTCTTGGGGTCATTCAATTTGCTTTGACCATGTTTTTATTTTTTTTTTTTTTTTATATTGTTGTGCTGGGGCCCCAAAAACCACAGGCCTTCTACTTCAGGGGCCCCATGGCTCCAAAGGCCCCAAGGCCCCACAAAACCCAGTGATAATAAGTGGACCTTTGTATTATCTGTAACATTTTCAGCCATTCACTTCTTTTTTCATCCTAACATCAGGTCACAGGATCTGTACATAATGTACTGTATGTATGTTCAGCCCAGAACCTTATCACTGCTACACAGGTGTGCATATAAATATATATGTTGCCTTGTACACCGTATTTTGAGAGGTGACATCTCAAAAGGAGAAACATATTTTATTTAAAATGTTATTTTCATATGAAATGCATCTTCATATGCATCCTCTGCCTGTGCATACATACGCATTCCCCCTCTGGACCATTTAAAAATATACCATGTTTGTATTTGTGTGTTTATCTGTGTGAACATGTTTCCCTTGAAGTGATTTTATTTCTTAATTTAACTGATGATTACGCATTTACTGTTATGTGTTATCTGCTGCTGTTAATAAATGCTTTTCAAGATTTGTTTTATAGAGGTAAAATTTTTTCAAACTTTGCACAATATCTGCAACTGTAGAAACAAAGAATAAATACTATTAATTGTGCTAGACGTATTAATTGTAATCTCAAATATGGTACCTGCTACACTATTTAATGTGTGATTGCTGTTGCAACTTGTGTAGGGACACTAGGTATACTTCCTGGACACATTCCCAATGCACACAACTGTTTGCATTACAGATCACTATTGGCACAGTGTTTTTCTTGCCAATTATACAAAGTAATATGGCCAATTTGCATAAGGGAAAGTTTGTTTTCCTTTTGACACATCTCAAGTCAGCCTCCTTGTTTGCATACAAAGAAAACAATGAACGCCATGCTTCCATGTCGGTTTAGAAATAAATAGTAAAAACTTGGGATAGCATACATTTTTTGGTCTTGGGACGGTGCTTTGGCCATATTAATTTATTTTTTGTATTGATAACCGATTTGTATGCAAAACACAAGCCAGTTAGCTTGTTATCGTAGCCAAGTTAGCCATCAGTAACTTGTAAGTAGCAGTACCTCTATCCTTTTGAAAAGCAAGCACCAGTGATTTGAATCTGATGCGTGCTGCGATGGGGAGCCAGTGCAGAGAGGAGAGTAGAGGGGTGACGTGGGTGAACTTCGGTTGGTTGAACACCAGACGAGCAGCAGCATTCTGGACTGGTTGCAGTGGCTTGATGGCACAGGCTGGCAGGCCTGCCAGCAAGGAATTGCAGTAGTCCAGATGTGAGATCACCAGGGCCTGGACCAGGAGTTGTGTGGCCTCTTGGGTGAGGAATGGTCGGATCCTCCGGATGTTATGGAGGGAGAATCGGCAGGTCCGAGTGATCGCTGCAGTGTGGCCCGAGAAGCACAGCTGGTTGTCCAGGGTCACTCCAAGACTCCTGGCAGACTGGGACGGAGACACTCTGGAGCCTTCCACGGTGATTGATGCATCAATCATCGGGGAGCCCTTCGCTGGGAGGAAGAGCATCTCTGTCTTCCCCAGGTTCAGCTTCAGGTGGTGGGAGGACATCCATGCGGAGATGTCAGCCAGGCATGCAGAGATCCGTGCCAGGACCTGGGTCTCAGATGGAGAGAAGGAGAGAAAGAGTTGAGTGTCATCGGCATAACAGATAGGAAAAACTGTGAGCAGAAATAACGGAACCGAGTGACTTGGTGTAGAGGGAGAATAGGACGGTGCCTAGCACCGAGCCCTGCGGGACTCTGGTAGAGGGTGTGGGGAGATTTTATTTTATTAAGGATCCCCATTAGCTGGTTGCCTTAGCACAACACATACAAATACAATCACAAGTAAAACCAACAATTATCAATACAAAAGAGAAAACAGCCCAAAATCATCACACAATAATTAAGGCATCAACCAACATGAAAAGAAATAGCACATTAATCAGGAATATAAAAAGAATTTAACTAGTTACAAATAAAACTAACAACATCCTCTCCAGGCCACCTGGTAGGACCGGTCAGCCAGGTAGGACTCGAACCATGAACTGGATATATTGCAACTTTAATTAGGTTTACTGCTTTTAAGCTATTTCAATAGCTAATTTAGTGGCATGATGCATATGCTGCATTTATTTATTCAAGGAAAAACTTGGTTAGACTTCCCTTTATTTTATTGCTTCCAAGTTTTCAACGTTTTATTACCATGTCAATTTTATTTACTTTATTTTTTTAAATTCAACAAACGTATGCTAATACATTTAGAATACATCCGAATGAAATTTATAACACGTCCGTGTTATACTACCAGGAAAAATCTGCTGCATGGGAATAATTACAAAACTCAAGGGTCATTGTCATTGTTACTTGCCCTTCCCTTGATTTAGAGTCCCGCAACACCTGTGCTAGCGTGTCAGTTTAGCTGGAAGCATGCTCAAGCCAACAGCGTTATGGTTATGTTTCACTTGTCTGGATCACCACAGTTTGGCATGTTCATCTGTTCAATGTAAGGAAACGGTATTTCCTTGAGGGCTGGCTACCCACCTATAATAGCCCCCGTGGCCATCTCCATTTTCTCTTTCTACACCTCAGCATTGATTGGTAAGAGCCTCCGTATTTAACGTGAAAGGTACATTCACTAGCATTACTAGTTAAGTGAAGCTTACTCCTCTCCGAGTGCCTTGTTGTCCCTCCGCCCAACTTAGCTTGTGCCATTTCGTTGGGTATTTCTCTTGTTAAACCTTTTAGTTTAAAAATCCTTAAAAATGGCTGCTGGGTACTCATCCTGTTACGGGATTGTTACTGTGGCTAGCAGCCCCGCAGTAGGCCTACACATAATTAGCGGTAGCGTCACCCAGGGAGGGATTGGGTGAGCCAGACTTTCTGTCTTTCGTTGTACAACAGCCACCTCCACTGGCGCTGTGATGGCAATATCAGTCCGGATGCCAATATGAGCCCTAGGTGATGTAATCCGGGTGAATATCAGTCCGGGGCGATGTCATCGGGTGATGTCATCGGGATTTTGGACTGCAGTTGCTATGCCAACATGACGTGCTCGCATTCCTGAGTGAGAAAACGGTAAAGAATGTGTCCAACGCTAAAGAATGTGTCCGGGTGATGTAATTTAGCTACGAATAAGATGTACAGCTAAGTTAGCTGCCTTGCTACGAACATAATATATGAAATATAATATATAATTATATTATAATTATATAGCCAGCTAGCTACGGACATAACAATATGCATTGTCTGTTCAGCTGCACAGTTAAGTTAGCTGCCTTGCTACGAACATAATATATGAATTATAATATAGAATTATAGGCTATTATAATTATATAGGCAGCTAGCTACGGACATAATAGTATCCTTTGTCTGTTCAGCTGCACAGTTAAGTTCGCTGCCTTGCTACGAATATAATATATGAATTATAATATAGAATTATAGGCTATTATAATTATATAGGCAGCTAGCTACGGACATAATAGTATCCTTTGTCTGTTCAGCTGCACAGTTAAGTTAGCTGCCTTGCTACGAACATAATATATGAATTATAATATAGAATTATAGGCTATTATAATTATATAGGCAGCTAGCTACGGACATAATAGTATCCTTTGTCTGTTCAGCTGCACAGTTAAGTTCGCTGCCTTGCTACGAACATAATATATGGATCGCCTGCTTAGATGGCTAGTGAAATACTTGCTAGTAAAATAAAAATCGTGATAACAGATAACCTTTATCATTTCCTTTTTGTATAGGAGTGTATAATATAGCCATGGATGGATTTAAATCCCAGCAACAGTATTCTGAATTACTGAGTTATGTTACACCACCTCATACAATTGTGGGATGGACTAGCTTGCTATGTATACAACGAATAACACTGCAAGGTTTAAAATGATGGTGTGTGTGTGAAAGAAATAGTCTTGTCTTGTGGGTACTACAGTAAGTTAATATAGCAAACTAGTCCATCCCACGTTATGGCCTGTTATCTGTGAAATGAACTCTTGTAACGTTACCCACATGAGTTGAGCATAAACACTGTCGGTGACGTTAGCTAGCATTTACATCCATTAAACGCGAAGGCTACTCAAGGAATGTCAGGATATATGATATATCTATTATTATTATGTGTGAAACAGCGAACTCCCCCCCCCCCCCCACTAGCATCACTAACACAATGTAAAATCTAAAACAATTAACAATATAAGCACAGCTCCTATACAAAAAGGAAACTATAATGGTGTTATCACGATTTTTATTTTACTAGCAAATATTTCACTAGCCATCTAAGCAGGCGATCCATATATTATGTTCGTAGCTAGGCAGCGAACTTAACTGTGCAGCTGAACAGACAAAGGATACTATTATGTCCGTAGCTAGCTGCCTATATAATTATAATAGCCTATAATTCTATATTATAATTCATATATTATGTTCGTAGCAAGGCAGCGAACTTAACTGTGCAGCTGAACAGACAATGCATATTGTTATGTCCGTAGCTAGCTGGCTATATAATTATAATATAATTATATATTATATTTCATATATTATGTTCGTAGCAAGGCAGCTAACTTAGCTGTACATCTTATTCGTAGCTAAATTACATCATCCGGACACATTCTTTAGCGTTGGACACATTCTTTACCGTTTTCTCACTCAGGAATGCGAGCACGTCATGTTGGCATAGCAACTGCAGTCCAAAAATTCGATCACAGTCTGCCGGTATAAAGCTGCGCAACAAGTGTCTTCCTCCAACTAATGTCTGTGCAAGCTAGTGATGTGCAGTTCACGAACGATTCAAATTGAACGACTCTTTCTACGGACTCGGTAGTAAATATTCGTTTTCTCAGTTGAGTCGTTTAATTTACTCGTTCGATTGACCGAGCGACTCCGCCTACCTCGCACTCCGGTTCCAACCATCATGTTTCTAAACATGATAATGTAGCGGTGGACGCCACGGAATCTAAAGTCTAGAGACTTTACTTTTCCATTTTAGTTCTACTTCTTTATTTAAAATAAAGCGTGTGGCACAGAAAAG
This sequence comes from Aldrovandia affinis, assembly GCA_029706075.1. Lineage (NCBI taxonomy): Eukaryota > Metazoa > Chordata > Actinopteri > Notacanthiformes > Halosauridae > Aldrovandia > Aldrovandia affinis. Next base: position 873,711 of record JAINUG010000157.1, on the reverse strand, counting down.
GTAAAATACAGGTATCGGAATCATACGGGTGTCATTCTCAACGCATACACACTCAGTGACGGTGATGTCATCACACACTCAAACACACATTATTCTTACGAGGGGAAAAAGGGGCTTTCACTCAAACAACATCTTGGTTTTCATACTTGTTTCATACAATATTTATGAATATAACTAGCCGAATAGTTTAGCTGGCCGCAAGGGCCCCTGGGACATGTGATGACCTGGTAGCCAGTGGCCTACTTCTATCAAATCAAATCAAATGTATTTGTATAGCGCTTTTCACAATAGAATCGTCACAAAACGCTTAACAGAAGGGGAACCCAGGCCTAGACCCCCCCAAAAGCAAGCCTAGAGGCAACAGTGGCAAGGAAAAACTCCCTTGGTAGGGAGACAGGCTTAATGACTTTTATGCACGTTTTGAGGCTAAAAACAGCAACAAGGCACAGATGCTCCCACCATCACCCAGCGAGCAGATACCTCAGGTGACAGCAGCTGAGGTGAAAAAAGTATTCGCCAGCGTCAATCCACGCAAGGCAGCGGGGCCGGACAACATCCCGGGGCGTGTGGTGAGGGAGTGCGCCGAGCAGTTAAAATATGTTTTTTCAGACATTTTTAACATCTCGCTCACTCAAAGAGTCGTGCCCACCTGCCTCAAGAGTGCCACTATTATACCTGTGCCAAAAAAGTCAAACCCAGCCTGCCTAAATGACTTCCGCCCCGTGGCTCTTACACCTATAGCCATGAAGTGTTTTGAGCGGCTCATCCTGCAGCGCATCAAGGACCGCCTCCCCGCAGACTTAGACCCTCTACAGTTTGCATATAGAGCTAACCGCTCAACAGAAGACGCCATCTCCACTGCACTCCATCTCACTCTGTCACACCTGGAAGAGAAAAACACCTATGCCAGACTCCTCTTCATCGACTTCAGCTCAGCGTTTAATACCATCATTCCACAGCAGCTGGTAGAAAAGCTGAGGTGGCTGAATGTGGACGCTGGAACCTGCAGCTGGATCCACAACTTCCTGTCACAGAGGCAGCAAAGAGTCAAGGTGGGCAGTCTGACTTCAAGAACCATCTCAGTGAGCACAGGGTCTCCTCAGGGCTGTGTACTGAGCCCCCTGTTGTTCAGCCTGCTCATCCATGACTTCACTGCCAGATCCAACAGCAATCACATCATCAAGTTTGCAGACGACACAACAGTGGTGGGTCTGATTAGGAACGATGATGAGTCTGCATACAGGAATGAGGTGGAGCAACTTACATCATGGTGCAGCTCACACAATCTCTTCCTCAACACCGACAAGACAAAGGAGATGGTGATTGACTTTAGGAGGGCCGGCAAGCTCCACCACATGCCGCTGACCATCGGAGGCACCGCAGTGGAGAGAGTCAGCAGCGTCAAGTTTCTGGGAATCCACCTGGCAGACGACCTGACCTTCACCACCAACACCACGGCCATCCTTAAAAAGGCTCACCAGCGGCTCCATCCCCTCCGGCGTCTGAAAAAGGCAGGCCTCCCTGCCCCCCATCTCACCACCTTTTACAGGGGCACCATTGAATCTGTCATATCTTATGGCCTCACGTCCTGGTTCGGCAGCTGCAAGGCACTGGAGAAACATCAGCTGAGCAGGATTGTGAAGTTAGCCAGTAAGATCATTGGTGCCCCTCTCCCGTCCCTGCTGGAGATCTACAACCAGCGCTGCACTCGCAGGGCCACCAGCATCATAAGGGACCCTCACCACCCTTTCCATGGACTGTTTTCCCTCCTGCCATCGGGGAAAAGGTACAGGAGCCTCCGTACCCGATCCCAAAGGATGCTGAACAGCTTCCTTCCACAGGCAGTCAGAATGGTGAACAGACTGTGCCCTCTCCCTCTGACATGCCCCCCACCCCCCCCCCCACCCCCACCCTTACACACACACTACCTGCCTGACTGCACCGGATGTGACTGCACTACTCATTTTAAGACACTGCTGCTACTGAACTGAACCTGCACTTTACACTACATTTCACTACATTTTAATATACTGTGTAATTTAATATGTGTAATTTTGCGTAATTTAATATACTGTGCTGCCACTGGGCAGCTGCTGCTCCATTGTTGTTTTTATGCAAACTGTTTTATGTTTTTATATTTGAGCCTATTTGTGATTGTTGTCTTTTACTGTAGTACTGCTGAGGGCTGGGGGGAACGATATTTCGGTTTTTTTATGCACGCAAGTGTACAAAGACAACGACAAATAAAGAAATCTTTGAATCTTTGAATCTTTGAGAAACCTTGGGAGGAACCAGACTAAAAAGGGGGGGAGCCCATTCTCTTCTGGCCGGCACAGGGTATGTCCAAAAAAGACCATGTCATGGTCAGTCCAAGGTGTCTCAGGGCTGAAAGACTTTGCCCTTCCTTAGTTAGGTGGGGGGGGGCTAAACCACGCGGAGAGGGTCCAGATCCAGGAACTTGGGTTGGCGTGGGGGTGAGGGTTGATGGGGGCTAGTGCCCCCGAGGCAGAGAAGAGAACATGCAGTCAGAAAAAAAATGCTATAGCCAGTAGCATTATGTAAGAGCAGGGGAGCACAAGTATAGGAAATATACAGATAGCCCCAACAGGTGTAAGCTATGGCAGCATATCTATTAGGAGAGGGACAGAGAAAACACGCAGCCATGAGAGAGTTCCAAACCATCCACACCTGATCAAGGATAACCAGCATAACAGTGGTGGTAACACATTGAGGAGGTGACAGTATGGAAAGTTTCTCACTCCATAAGACACTAGGGCACGGCCTTCTCCATCTCTCCACCTAGACTATGTTTGGCAGTAGGCTAGGCTGAAAATATATGTTTTTAATCTACACTTAAAAATTTAAACTGTGTCCGAATCCCTAACATGCCTTGGTAAACCGTTCCACAACAGAGGAGCTCTAAAAGAGAAGGCTCTACCACCAGCTGTGCTTTTCAAAATTCTAGGGAGTAATAGATGGCCGGCTTCTTGTGAACGAAGCAGTCGTGTCGGCTTATAGAGGGCAATCATTTCAGTCAGGTATAAAGGTGCAAGTCCGTTCACTGCTTTAAAAGTTAGCAACAGTACTTTATAATCAGCCTGATATTTAATAGGAAGCCAATGTAGTGATGCTAACACTGGAGTAATGTACTCATACTTCTTGGATCTAGTCAAAATACGTGCCGCTGTATTCTGTACTAGTTGAAGACTCTTTAGAGAGCTACTAGAGGAGCCGGATAATAAGGCATTACAATAGTCTAGCCTCGATGCGACAAAAGCATGCATCAAGGTTTTTGCATCCTCTAATGACAGAATGTGCCGAATTTTAGCTATGTTTCTTCGGTGAAAGAAAGCTACTCTGGAAGTGTTTTTAATATGAGTGTCAAATGTAAGGTCCTGATCAATAATAAAACCAAGGTTCTTAACCATAAGACTTGATGTAACTATGCAATCACCTGCATTTAACTGCAGATCCAACTTGTTCCTTAATTTTTTGGGGCCCAAAACCATCATCTCTGTTTTATCTGAATTTAAAAGCAGGGAATTTACTGTCATCCAGTTCTTTCTATCAGAGATACAAGCCTCTAATTGAGTGAGTTTAAGTATTTCACCTGGTTTCATTGATATGTACAGCTGTGTATCATCTGCATAGCAATGGAAATTCACACCATGTTTACGAATAACATTACCCAGTGGTAGCAAGTATAATGAGAACAGTAATGGTCCCAGCACTGAGCCTTGTGGAATACCATATTTAACCTGAGAGTAGAGAGAACTCTTGATCTAATTGCACAAATTGAAACCTGTCTGATAAGTATGATTTAAACCACGAGAGTACCCGTCCATGCAAACCAAGCAGGTTTTCTAGCCTATGAAGGAGAATCTGGTGGTCAATAGTGTCAAAAGCAGCACTTATGTCAAGGAGCACTGGAATAGAAACACAACCAGTGTCCAATGCTAACAGTAAGTCATTTACAACTTTAATAAGTGCCGTCTCAGTGCTATGGTTTGGTCTAAAACCTGATTGTAGTGTTTCATACAGATTATTCGTTTTTAGGAAAGCAGTTAATTGTTGAGCTACAGCTTTCTCTAAAATTTTTGACAAAAAGGGAAGATTTGAAATGGGCCTATAGTTCTTCAGATTAACAGGATCAAGATTTGGTTTCTTTAGAAGAGGCTTGATTACTGCCACCTTTAAAGACCTAGGTACGCAACCCAATAATAGGGATGTATTTATGATATCTAACATGGGCTGGCCTAGCACAGGCAAAAGCTCTTTAACAAGCTTTGTTGGTATGGGGTCTAACAGACATGTAGATGATTTGGAGGACATAACCAGTTTACTAAATTTGTCCAGATCCAAGGGAGTGAAAAACTCAAGGGTCTCTACGCAACCCTGCTCCTAATAGCCCTGTGCTATCTCGGGAGTTGGAGTGCTAGATATTGGAGTCATTTTCATAATTTGTTCTCTGATTGTCTCAACCTTATCAGTAAACGAGTTCATGAAGTCATTGGAATTATAGTTAGAAGGATAACTGATGGAAACTGAAGACTGTTTTTTTGTCAGTTTAGCTACCGTGTTAAATATAAATCTTGGGTTTTTATTCTGGTCAATACATTTTGTGAAGTACAATGGCCTAGCTGTAATAAGGGCGTGCTTGTATTCTATGAGGCTGTTCTTCCAAGCAGAGCGAAAAACCTCTAAATTGGTGGAGCGCCATCTGCATTCCAATTTCCTGGAAACTTGTTTAAGGGCACGGGTATGGTCAGTAAACCAGGGTGCAAGTTTCTTCTGACTGCATTTTTTCCTCTTGAGGGGTGTGACCGCATCAAGTGTATTCCGTAAAATGTGATTTAGCGCATCTGTTTGATGATCAATTGACAAAAAGCTATTTGGGTCCTGACTTGATACTAACGATTCGGGAAGTAAGTTTATACATTTTGAAGCCGTCAATGAATTTATAGAGCGGCTGGAATAGTATCTAGGTTCCGATTTAATAGGAATATTTACCTGAATTTCAAAAGTAATCAAAAAGTGATCCGATAGTACAGGATTATGGGGAGACACAATGATATCGATCATCGATACCATAGGATAAGACTAAATCTAAGGTATGGTTGTGGCGGTGGGTTGGTTCAGATATATTTTGAATAAAACCAACAGAGTCAATAATAGCTGCAAAAGCCAGTCCTAAAGGGTCACTGTCATTATCAACATGTATGTTGAAATCTCAAACAATCACAACTTTATCTGCCATAGTTGCCAAGCTTGATAAAAACTCTGCAAACTCAGAAAGAAAGACAGTATATGGTCCAGGTGGTCTATAAATAGTTACTAAGAGGAAGGATTGCACTGAGGTAACTATATCTTTTGACCGTCCAGAAAGCATAGCAAGCGATTCAAAAGAGGAGAACTTATCCCCACGTTTAGGTGTGAAACAAAATTTTGTTGAAAAAATCACAGCAACACCGCCCCCTCTACCGGACAGACGCGGCGCTTGGCAGCTGGCATAACCATCAGGAGACGCCTCATTGAGTGTACTGTATTCGTCAGGCCTAAGCCAGGTTTCAGTTAAACTAATCAGGTCAAAACTATGGTCCGTGATTAGTTCGTTCACAAGAACCGCCTTGGGGGAAAGTGATCTAACATTTAACAATCCACATTTAAGATGCGTCTTATTACAGGCAACACTTACTGCAGGCTGAGAGGTTTTAATATAAATAAGTCACAAATGCCATGACAGCCAGTGTGCTCAGATAGCTTTTTACTTCTAAAACCATTTCCAAAACGAGGGACAGACACAGTCTCAATAGCTAAGCTAGTCACAGGTTTTTGGAAGCTAGCAGACAGTAGTTTAGGACCAGAAGTCTGCTGCCTGGCTAGCGCTCTGAGAGGTCATACATTTTGCGAGTTTATACTACGGGAAAAATGTCTAGATAATAGAAGAGCACCTCTCCAGTTCGGGTGGAGTCCGTCTCTCTTCCGTAAGCCAGGCTTTCCCCAAAAAGTGGGCCAATTGTTTATGAAGCCCAAGTCGTTGTCAGTACACCAGTTAGCCATCCAGCGATTTAGCGACGTGAGTCTACTGTAGACTTCATCACTCCTACGGGCAGCCAGCTAGCATGCTACACACAAACTAAATGGAGGGCAGCTAGCATCCATGTGCATAAAGCATTTAAATGACGCGATGTTGCAGGACATAACATTGTAAAACCAAAAGTAAACACATTAGCTGCTGACTGCCTAAACTCCTGTCAAATCAGACTGCCCATCACTAGTGCAAGCTTAACTTGTAGACTGCGCGTGAAAACGAAAGCACGTGCTTGTCTACCCTCTCCCGAATTGACAGTGGAAGTTACAGTTTAGAATACGATTGGGCATACCAAATCGGGAGAAAAGGTGGGAAAAAATGTACCTGAAAATATGACGACACATGGTGTGGTCAACCGGTGTCGGGGCCACAGGGCTATTGTCGCTATCCGTTTAACGCGTGTGTGCTCACGATGTGTGACTGGCGGCACTGGGTGCCATCTTCTGACTTCCGAAGCCACAGAGAGCTGACTACCTACACAGTAATACTCCCCTCCTCAGGACAGTGAGCACCTTGAGTGAATTATTGACACACCATCTGAATGCCGTATGTTTGGGAGTGCAGTTTAAGGGTGTGCTGAGTATTGTTTCAAATACATTATTGTAATACTTCTATATACTGTAGTATATGTTCTATGATATTTTATAATGTTATTTTGAATATTATATTGTAAGATATTATATTGATTACACCTGCACGCCACCTTTACGCACTCTATTCTCTTCTTGAGATAAATAGTGACAGTACTGATATGCTTCACTAATGTGAATCGTGAGGTGCCATTGGCTGCAATGGACGCCCACACACTAAGTGTTCACTGCCTTGGGCTGGACCATGCTGTCCAGGCTGTGGAGGCCCCATCCAACTGTGCGTCTTGTGCTATTCTTGGTGTCCGCTTATGTGAATCATGCTTGGCAGCATTAAAGGCTTCATTGGGGCACCGTCTGACAGCCTTCCTCCCTCAGGCACTGTCTCTTTGGCTCAGGGGGCAGTGCCAACTCTCTCCAACTCTCTCTCTGGGGACAACTCTCTCCCCTTGGCTTCGGGGCTCGTCCCACCAAGCTGCCCCCATGGCCTCAGGTTTGCCTAGCTAGTTTTCCTAGGTTGGAGGCTCAGCTTGATAATATGGAGCTACTGGCCACTGCCCTGCATTAGCAGGTAGCCCCTTGAGTGACAATGGGGAGGAGGATGTCTCACCATGTGAGACATCCCTATAGTTCATTTGACAACATGAAGACACAAGACTGTTGATATGTGCAAAATCCCTTGAATACATTATTCGCATTTTAAAAAATGGTAGAGAAACAGAAACAGAGAAACAGTTTGAGATGTAATCAGGGAAGATAATGTAGGACAGCTGTGACGTGGTTCCAGGACTTGATGTTTGTCTAGAGGTTTGGACTAATTGGATCTTATTGCGTGATCTTGAACTGATAGCATGGAGAAATTAATTGCAGTTGTTCAGTCGAGATATGAATGAGTATATGGGTTTCTGAAGCTGGATGTCCAGCTGTCCAATATTGCCTGACTTGTGCAATGTTGTGGAGGTGAAACATGATGTTTTTACAATACTACTGATGTGGAGGTGCAGTGACTGGATGGAGTCCAGAGTAACACCAAGGTTGTGTGGATGGGGGAGGGGGGGCAATGCCGTCAATGAGGTTTCCTACTTTACTGAGGGCTTATTTGGTGCACATGAGGAGGAGCTCGGTCTCGTTGTTTATTTTGAGAAAGTTGTGCTGCTTCCATCTTTTTATTGATAAATGGCAGAATTTCAGTAAATTGTTTTGAAAGTTATTGACCAGTTTGGTCAACAGGTTTGATGATGGCCCCTGTAAAACGAGGTAAGCGAGAGCTTGATAAAGCAGAGCTGTGAAAAGCTATGAAAATGTTCCTATTTTCCCAATTTTAGTAAGGATTTGCATTTGAGTGACACTGGACAGTGATAAGAATTTAACGGATAGGGAATTTTCCCCGAAAACATTCTCTATGTGTATTTCTTTTAAAAAGAAAACATTTAGTCTGGATGGCAGCCCACCTGTCAAGTACACAGGTACACAGTTACACTATGCAGACGGTAGGGGGCATTCCTGGATTTAAAAATACACCAGGAAGCAGACCAGAGCCTGGTTCAAAACAAAAAGAAGGACAGCCGCTTTACGTACCATGCGAGGGGTTTGTTCCTTCCTCCTCCTCCTCCTCCTCCCCTCTTCCCTCCCCTTTTCCTCATGATGCTGCGGATTATTGGTACCTTTCAGCGTACAAGGTGGGAAATAAGACGCGCAGAATTTTTCACACGGACATAGGCTACTGAGAACACAAACAAGGTAAGTAAGCAATGCTTTTTACATAAGAGGTTGCGCGAAATAATAATGGCGGTAATAGTTATTTTAATAATGTTGTTTGCCGCGCGACTGCTTTAGGGATGAAGGTATATTTAGTATGTTATCTAGCTTATTTGCATGATGATAAACACAGACATTACGCATATCTGGCAAATGGCAAGACTCAGAAGGAGCTGGGATTGCAGGATTGGACAAGCATAACAAACCTACACGCTGTTTATGTTGTCAAGACATACATTAAAAAATATATACTAAGCTATATATCAGAATGAAATAATGAAAAATGCAACACGCATTTTATTTTATTCATATGGATCGTAGGTTAGTATATAATGCCATTTAATTTCTCGATTTGGAAGATGGGAATGTTATGATTTGTAGAGCCTCGTGCTGCTTTGAAAAACAATATTATGCTAGGTCAACAAAGGGTTTAATCAAACGATTAACGACCCTAAAGGGTTTAATCAAACGATTCGTGGCAATTTGCCCGATATTTTATTGACATTTCTATGCATAATATTTGTTGTTGCCTGATGCATGGGCTATTGAATATTGACGACGCGCGCGGACGTGTGTACATTATGTGTGTGGAGGAATATGTGGATTGTTGCATCGAAAAATATATCACAGAATATTATTGCAAATATGTAGACTAATTGTATGTAGAGGCATATTCTTGTTTAGTTTATTAATATCAGTTATCTAGATAAACCATATGCCAGCCTTGCTCGTTTCTATCCGCTGATATGACAAGCTGGCTGTGCTGTCTTTTCCCACATGGCTTCGCAGTAGGCTACTGTTAGAGAAATGCTCCCATCTCGTTGCGCCACTGACGGGGTGTGTAGTTGTTGTGTAATAGTGGATATGGGAAATCGCTTCATGCATCGTGCAATGAGCGACCGTATTATACGACATTGGGTTTCCACCATGATTAGCAAAACATCGGCTATTGCTTTGACATGGTTGGCAATTTGTTCAAGATAATGATATTAATCAATATCAGAAAACTGAAATACGTCTCTCGTGTCAATGTTTGGACTACATCCATAGAAAATTATCTGAAAAACCTGTTTCTGGTATATAATTAGACAAACTAAAATTGGTTTTCTAAGCCCCATTGGTTTCTCATTTCCAGACTTCCTTTATTTCAGTTTCTAAGAGTTGACTTGAATGCATTTGTTTTTAGCAAATAATGAGGAACTAAGAAGTCAAATTTTTGTGCCAACCATTTGGGCTAGAGAATAACTCCACAAACAACGTTACAGCAAATAAACGAATACTTTAAACGAATAATGTTGAATACGATCAACATTTTATGAGCTGGCAGACAAAAAAAATGCACCGTAAAAATGTAGTGGATTGTACTTAAATTTTGACCCCATAAATTGTAGCCTATTTTTATTAATTTGCAAGAGCAATTCACAATTATATTTAGATTATATATCTATGTATGTATGTATATAGGCCATATATATATATACACACACACACACACATATATGATTATAAAGTGGTATAGACTGTCGATTTATCATTTATGTTCATAATGTAAAAACTAAATTCTGTAATACTTTTATGATTATTATATTACTCTATATAATCAAACTAACATGTTGATTTAAATTTTAGATCAGCTAAAATTGTTCTATAGAAGCTACAAACATCAGAAGCTGGCAACCCCTAGATTTACTGTTTGACTCAACAGGAAACGTCCCAACTTAAATAATTGGGAGTTAAAATTTGCATAACATAACATGGAACTGAGGAATGGCGATGCAAAACCATTGGTCCCATGAGAACCACAGAGTGTACCTGATGCACCATCCATAGACAGTGGCTGTGTCCCAATATTCCTTTCTCGTTTACCTCTTCTTGTCCTGAAGTTTAATGAAATTGTTGAGGAGAACGAGACAAGGGTAGAGGATGAGGAAACAAGCAGCACAGAGATGCGGTAGGTAAGAAATGGGACACCGTACACACACCTACATCACCTGATGCGAGGTTGATAAGCAATTACATTGATCCAAGCTGCATGCTCAAAAGTGCTTAAGTAGGACTGGACCTCTGGCCGCATTATATATTGTAGCAGTGGGTATGTGCGATTATCTTGTGCCACTGTCTTTGTCTTGTCATTGGTTGTTGTTGGATGTCCCCCTGACTTTTTTTTGAACTATTCAAATGTGGGTAACCATGGGTGTGTGTTATATGGTGTTTATAAAAAATCCTCAGTATATTAGTACATATGCTTTACTAATGAGGAACAGCATGTAATAAGTTATGAAATAATGACATTATGTCTATTTTGATGATTTCAAGATTCATACAAAGACAGCTCTGTTTTAAACACCAAATCCTTATTTCTTTATCCACATTATCAGGTTTACAATACAATGCAACAAAACACAGACATAAATAAATATAATTATATGCGTTTCATCTTTTGTGTTTGTTCTGAAATATGTTTTTTTTTCCTCAAATTTCTTTGTTACATTAATTATTTGTAATATATAAGGGAAAGTATAATACATCAAGTCCTTGGTTTAATTGTCACTGCTACGATGCTGATCAATACAACTGTGGCGGCAGTGTACTATAATGTTTAGGAAACTGGGTTTGTTACTGAGAGGTTGCAGGTTTAATTCCCAGGTGGGGCACTGCCCTTGTACCCTTGAGCAAGTTACTTGCTTCAGTAAATATCCTGCTGTATAAAGGGATTGCATGTAAAGAAACATACATTGGATAAGAGTGTCCAACTTTGGGAAAAGGCTACCAATTCAGTAACATTCATAAACATATTTTGCAACATATCCCAGTAGCCTTAACCATGCATCCAGTGATTCATTTCCATTTCATATGCACAAAAATGGAATAATGTATTTTGATCATAGACTGTATAGTGGATTTGACATTATTGTTGATCTTTCGAAAGAAAGAAAAAAGAAATGTTGTTTATTTCAACTTTACAGTATTGTACTGTGCACCTGTCGGTAAAGGGCAGATGTCCATACTTGCTTCGCTCAAAATCTCATAGCATTTCCCCTTGGTTCTATCCCAGTCTCAATGAAAGTAATCAGGATGAAAGGTGTTTTTGCATTATTTGCACCACCAGGTTAGGTTACATAAGCATATTGAGTAGTGGCCATGTGTGACTCATGATGCCCTCTTCTGTCGATCAAAACCATTTGCTTGGTGCTAACCCCAACTCAAGTGCTGCTGCCTCTGGAAAGGTTAACCTGCTGCACTGGATGCTACAAAAAAAAAGCCTGTGTGACCTTTTGCTGTTGTTCATAGCGTTTACTGCATTGTAGAACAAGGGGGTGCAATTCTGTGCAGGTTTTCCAGGACACATTTGGCAGAGAGCTTGTGCAGCAGGGTTTCCCAGTTCAGTGTAATTTGCCTACAAACTCCGCCCCCAAATTGTTGTAATATGAACTGATAAAAACTAAAGTGTAAATCAGGAAATTGTGAAATCAGAAAACATTGTCCATTAAAGTATTTCACAAAAGATGAGTGTCAGAAAATATAGGCCGTGAAGGTGTCAATTTAGTTTTTATTAGATCGTATTGCAACATTTCTCAAGTGAGAATAGCCCATACCTTCACTGGGAGCAGGCAGGACTTCCTAAACTAAATTATGTACACAGTGCTTGGCGCTACATCACAATTATAACTACAGGAGCAGCTATGAGACCACTGCAAAAATCTAAACACATTTTTTGAAGCAAGGGAAAACATTCTAGAAATATGGGAGTGTTCCCCCTTAACCTTAATGAATCCTTTTATTGTTGGGGTCTCACAAACGTGAAAGAAAGGTTTCATCTGTTGTGCGTCCTAGCAGAGGTTGTAACATGATCTGCTGTGCCCGTAAGAAAAGGAGAGCATCACGAAGACTCCTAATACTGCCTATCTACAGCAGATGGTGTCATAATTTGAATTTTGAATCTAAGTAATTTACACCCAGAATCTGCAAGTGGCTTAGAGTCACAGTTAGGAATTTCAGGTAACAGCCTGCTTCTATTTTTTGCCCTAGAGAAGCAGATTTCAGAATTGACCCAACCTCCGCCATCATGGCACTGTGGCAACCATGGTAAATCCCGAATGTGATTGGTTATTGAGACTGACACAGACTCGGTTAGGACCAGTTTAGACACATTTAGGTGATGCAACGGTCTTGAGTTACGGTCAACCTAATGCATTACAGTGTGCATATTCCACTGGGGTACTCTCTCTGGAGGCTTTAAGGTCAGGCTTCTCTACTCTGCAGATTACGGCTTGCAAGCATTTTCCCTGCAAGCAACGGGTTCCCCCACAGAGGAAGCAGTTACGGCAGATTGCTTCCTCCATAGCAACAGGGCATGCCTCTGATCTCCGGCATGCATCGATTCCTCTCCCTCTCGCTCGGCGGTGCCACAGTTTCTTTGGACTCACCAGATACTCGGCTCCTGTGTTCCATCCTTCCTCCCTGCTTCTCAACTACAGGAGGTTTCCGGTGCTATATTACAGTACTCAGCGTCCATTGCGACAGTATTGTACTTGGTCATGCCCCTTAATTGATTTTAGAAAGATGCATCAAATTGGTATGTTTTGGCATCAACAAAAAGAAACAAAACTTTCAATGCTAAGAATACGGAACTGAGTATCTGGTGAGCCCAAAGTGTTTGTTACTGCACCTTCTAGTCTGGGACTATAGCCATCCATTACACATTAATTAATGTGCATTATTTAGATTTGGACATTGCTTTGGTTTGTTATCATAACCTTACCTTGAGTGAGGAGTCACCCTGAAATTTTGATTTCAAAATCAGTGGATCAGCGGAGTGATCTTCCTCCAGAGACTAACATTGGCTGGGAGTTGTAGTTGTAGTTGGGGCGGCAGTGTAGTATAATGTAGTGGGGCACTGCCCTTGTACCCTTGAGCACAACGGTACTTAGCCTGAATTGCTTCAGTAGATATCCAGCTGTATAAATGGATTGTATGTAAAGAAATGTAAACTGTGTAAGTCGCTCTGGATAAGGGCATCTGCTAAATGCCTGTAATGTAATGTAATGTTGCAATAACGTAATGTAATGTTGCTGAATTGTGCCCCACTAAGATGCACTCCCCTGCTCTCAGTTCTAATGAGAGATTTGTGTCGGGCTGAGGCCTAGTGCATGATGGGAGCGATTTCTCTATTACCCACTTGCACTTATATCACAGATCAGTCCTGTGTTCACGTGTCTAAAGATGGAGGTTATAAGGATGCTGAATTGCACTGATGTTATTGATTACCTGTCCCGCTGTCTGCAAGGAGAGAACGGGATTAGCTTGCGCTCTCTGATGATTGAGTGCGCCTCTGATATTTCCAGGATCGTTCAGTAATAAGAGCCCTGAGACTTCCGACCTCAAGTGCCCTCCTCTCTCCTTCAGAGCAACCAGAACATCTTATACATGCACAGGTTAAGGAATCTGAGAATATGCAGTGGGTATAAAAAGTATTCACCCCCATTGGCATTTTTCACATTTTATTTTCTTATTTCATGGAATTGAAAAGGATTTAATTGAGATTTATTGCCACTGATCAACACAAAATACTCTATAATGATGAATAAAAAAACAACTCTGAAGATTTTTCTTAATTAATTGCAAATAAATACGGACAATAGTTGATTTCATAAGTATTCACCTCTTTTGTTAAAGAGTCCACCTTTGTACAATTAAGGTGTTTCAAATGATTTCAAATTGAATACACCTGTCTGTGAGAGGTCCCACAGCTGGTGACTGCATTTACAAACAACAATACTTTTTATACCCACTGTGTATATCACCCAATGCGGTTCCTGTATGTTTGACTCTGAGGAAGATTTCATAAATGTCAAAACGTCTGTTCTATCCTGTTCATTAAATGTGCTAAATAGCTCTAAAGTTCTCCCCTTTCCTTGGATTAGTCTTTTTGATGTTACCTGGGTAAGGGTTCTTTTTTATCTGGAAGGCAAGTACTGTATGCCATCAGCCAAGTTATGGGTTCTGTATTGGTAGCCCCATACCAATACAGGAGGTTGGGGCTTTTCAGGGTTTCCCACAGAAAAGACCATAATGGCCACAGACTCTCAGTCCTTAAAAACATTAATGCATGTAAACACACTAAATTCAGATAGAACTTCACACAGCCACACAATAAATCCCCAATGGTTATGTTGTGCTTCTTCCTTAATCTTCTTCTTCATCTCCTGCTTCTTCTTCCACTTCTTCATCTTCTGCTTCTCCAAAAATATCTACTTTAAAATAGTTTTTTATAAGAACATAATTAAGGACATAATAACTATGTACTACTACTACTACTGCTAATAATAATAATAATGTCATTTTTTCTCATCACAGGCACATGCAGCTATTCTTAAAGTGAGGGTTGTATAATGTTAGTATACACCCCGAATCGTCCAGACATCTGAAAGGCATAATAACACAATGGCAGCCAATGATTGAAAGTTTTCGAAGCGGCCTTGGAGTTATGTGTCACGTCGTCTGGAGGCTTGGGATCACGATTGTGACCAATTCTACTAATGGCCACCTGTGAGATTCTGTAGACAGTTGGTGATAACGAAGGAGCTATGCAGACCGGGGATAATCAGTGAACGCATATGAAATGCGGCATTTTGAATCTCAATCTATCTGCACATTGGTAGAACAGGCCATCTGGCATTAACATTAACACATTATGGGCATTATGGAGTGATGCAATTCCTGTCGCCCGTACACCAACAGGTGTAAGACAGTGACGATACGAATTTGACAAGCAACATATCTCAGAAAGCAGTAATTGAGAAAGATGGAGCTTGTATAGGCTTAATGGACTGTTGTAGCAATACTTAAGTCATAGATCTATAACCTGGCTCCCGGAGTTCATTTATTTCTATGGGCTGCTAAATGACGGAGCAGTTTTTAAAGATCATAGAATAGTTTGCTGCTGGGTGGCTCATCCTGTTAATGCACTGCTCTAGTGTGTGGATGAGTCCCACAGTCTGCATGCTGTTAAGGCACTGTTCTAGTGTGTGGATGAGTCCCACGGTCTGCATCCTGTTAATGCACTGTTCTAGTGTGTGGATGAGTCCCACGGTCTGCATCCTGTTAACCCCTTCTGCTCCACCCCCCTTTTCCCCAACATTCCATCCCAGTGCACAAATTAAATCCCCTATAACTTTTCAAGTATGAGGGGCACATGAATGAAATTGGTATCAAATGAAAGGGGAGAATTGAGAGATTGTGTGATAGCATCCAAGTCTGAGTATAAATTACTTACCCCATGTTATTGTTAACTAAAATATAGAAAATATAGCAATTTTATATGAAAAAATATATTTTAATGTACAATACTTCAAAAATATTAAAATAATAATATGGATAGCGAAGCTATATAACACCTCGATTTGTGTCTATGTGATGTCATGAACTCCTGTACAAAATTTGGAGGAGATAGAACAAATTACTCAAAAGCTACAACAGCTTTTGTAATAATAGATTTGTGTATCAAAAATAGTGTTTTTTGATACACAAATTTCCCATATTTTTCCAATATATGCATGTTGCCCAATTGTATTTGCCTATAATTTCTCAAATATGAGGGGCAGGTCCATGATCTTGGTATTAAATGAAAGGGTACAACTGGGAGATGTATGTGCATCTATGTGATGGCATTCTAGTCTGAGTATTAGTTAGGTACACCATGTTATTGTTGACTGAAGTACAGGAAACAACAGGCGTTTTTACTAAATTTATTGAAATATATATATTTTTTCATAGCATATGTCAATAATTGTATGACTGAGTACCATGTAAATACCTCAGATTGTATGTTTGTTATGTTCATAAACCCTGGGGAAAAGAATGGAGAATACTGAAGATATTACTCCAAGGCCAAATAGGTAATTGTAATCATAGTGTCAGGCAAAGTAGTGGCAATACAGCCACAGAAGGAATGTGTGACGTCCAGTTGAATCCCAGGTGCACGGTTGTGCATCCCAGGTGCACGGTTGTGCATCCTGAATGATCCTCATCTCATGAAATAGACCAAAACAGAATCATTTGCATTATTATATGTATAATCACACTGCATAAAAAATAAGTATAAAAAGTATATAAATAAATATGTAAATGATATGTGCTACTGTTCATATCTGTAGGCACCGGAAGTAGTGGTAAAATGGTTTTGTTCATAGTACGAATGCAATCCAAGGGGGCTAGTTAGCAATGAAACTATATTAGCATTGAAAATAAAACCAAAAAACAGCAAACACATACTTTGCTTTGTAGCTAGCTAGCACAAGACATAATAGGAGTGAATATAAACATGGATTTACCATAAACGTGTTCGCTACCCGAATGAAAGCGCTTCTGTCTTCACTCAGTAAACTATTTTTGATTCGGTAAACGAACCTCCATGTCTTGACATTATCAACTTCTGGGGATTTATTTTCCAACTTTACAAAGCAATGTACATGTCCTAACAAAACCTAGTAATACATATATCGAATTGGTGTGTGTTTGTATTCACAAGCACTGAAAGCTTTCGTGTACTTTACACAAACACTAAGATTTCGCCACAACCACAAATGGCTTCTTGGTTTCGCTTTACTTCCACAAAAAGTCACTGAAACTGATTGGTTATAAGATACTTGTCTTCTATCTGTATAATAGGATATAAAAGCTGTCAATCAGTGATAATCAGGTTTCTTTGTGACAAATGAAAACCACGAAGAGTTAGGGCAAAGACAAACCCTTTTTTTCTTCTTGTTCCGGTTTTTAGCAATGTTTAGTTTGACGAATCTTAAATGAGGACAATGGTGGGATGAGGACAAAATACAAAATTATTGCTATAATACTTATGACAATGTATATGTGTTTATACTGATTTCACGTGAACAAGTTTGTATTTGACAATATATCAGTGTTTTGATTACTTTCTCAGTATTTGGTGTATTACGAGTGAAATTACATTCGGTTTTTTCTAACGAACAGGAGTTCGCGTTATTGAAAGTCAATGGGAAATGCATGTAAAACTCGTCGTAACTTTGGTAATTTGTATGTAAAACAGGCAACTTTGGTCTTATTTTAATCCTTAGAATATTTTGTATTTAGCTATGTCCAATATGACCGTGTATTATATATGATTGTATATGAAAACATGTCAATATTGTCAACACGCCGTAACCCAAAAGGTCGTTGGCCGTGGTGCAGCCTTTAAGTTTTGCCCGTTTTAATTAAAATGTGTTAATATACTTAAAAACAACGCATGGGGTTGGATTCGGGGCAAAAATCCCCATCGTTTGATATATTATATGTAGGTATTGTTAATATCCATATTTTTATGATTTTATGATGGGGGGCGTGGCAGAGTGTCCCACCAGTGGGACACCGGAGTAGAAGTGGTTGCACTGTTCTAGTGTGTGGATGAGTCCCACGGTCTGCATCTTGTTAAGGCAATGTTCTAGTGTGTGGATGAGCCCCATGGTTTGGTATCGAATCCAGACCACACCAGCTTTGACTGTGGCCAGCAGCCCCGCGGGGCGATGCCTATTTGGCGGATCGACATGTGAAGCGTCTTCCTCAAATGTCAAGCTTAACCTGTGGGCTGCGGTATCACCACATGCTTTCGTAGGAGAGTGCTTGTCCGAGCTCTCCTGGGTCACGGTGAGAGCGCGGCTTAAGAACGCGATTGGGGAATTCCAAATTGGAAGAAAACGGGGTAAAAAGAAAGCTCTTGCCACCATACTGTACGTACAGCACATTTTGGCGAGAACTTTAACTGAGCACAACGTTCCACAAGGCGACAACGCTGTTGTGCGGAACGTTATTGCAGTCTGTTAAAACACTGCTACACCATGCCTTCGCACCAGTCCGCACCTTCGTATGACGGACCCAGCCCCCTTTACACACACCAGGCACTGAAAAACATGGATGAAAATACCGAACTTGACGTCCAATACCAAAACCCCTTGTGCCTCTCTGCGCCACTCCAAAATATCAGTCTCCCCTTGTGACCGCTGTGTTTGTGCTAGTGAGGGGCTTTTTGCATCCTCAAAACAGGAGCCCTAAGAGTATATGAAGTACCCATTCATATCTGTTGGTACTCGTGCAATATACTGTGTCAGTATTGTTTGTAATGTTTTAGGACTCCTAAGTATCAGTCGGCATCATAGGAAGGATTTACATACGCATCGTGGAGTATGCTATTTTCGAACACAGAACATGAAGGTCATACAAAAGATTTGAAGTCTACACTTTGACTTAGGGATTTGTATCTCTTTGATGTGATACAACATTTGAAGGAACAAAATGAGAGTGAGATGAGACCACAAGATGAAGGAACACAGGACCAACTTACTTGAAAGAATGTAGGGAAACATGGTAAGCGATGTTTTGGAATAGCGTATGTATAGTTTCTGAGAAATGTTATTGTGATATCATTTTGATATCAGTAATTATGTACGCAGTCATATTTTGGGTATTGTGTTTTTTACAGATGTACAGAGTATATGCTTTGTATATGTGAGTGCCTTGGATTTTTTACATTGAAAACACACATATATATATGTATATACTGTATATATTATAATAATATATAGAAATATATTATTGTCCTGGCTGTTGAACACAGTTCTACCCTAGCTTACGGTACCTAAACAAAGATTGAAATATTGAACATAGAGCTGGGAGAAACAATCCCTAAACAAAGATCTAAATAAATGAATAACTTCCATCAGCATGACGAATTCTCTCCAAATGATTTACTTCACAAAATTAGTTAAAGTATTTGTTCTTTTTTCCTGACAGCAAGGTAACTTCAGAATACCAAACAGACAAGGCAAGAAAATGTCAGGCTTTCAGGGCCTGTCAATGTCAACCAACCTCGTCAGTTTTGGGGAGACGGATAGAGCGGATGGCAAACACGAGAGAGTACCTGCTACTGGGCCAATGAATGTCTGTCTGCCGTCTGATGGGATTCAACACTGCTTTTTTTCAGAATGGCTTGCCATCGCCAGTCTTGCATAAGCAATGTCTAGGCTGTCCCTGCCTGTCCTCTGACATTTCAGCAGCTCCTCTGTCTCCCTCTGTGACTGAAGTAAAAATGAAGGGAAGGCTTTTTCTCTCATTAACGACATGGTTACGATGAATGGTCATAATGGATCGGTCAGAATGAATAGAGGGGCTATATTTCAGGAGGTAATCTTTGTAAAGCACAGACATGGGACTGCGGTATCCACAGCCATAGCCCTGGGCTGCCCCTTTTCCTCAACTGGCAAGCCACGCCGAAATGCCTGTTGGCCATGACCATGTGTTTTCATTGAATAAATGACCAGTTAATTTATTTATCATTTGAAGTAATACTGAAGAAGGGGTTCTGTAGATTTCATCCTGCATTGGAGAGGGGCAGTTATGCTTCTGGTAGAGCGCGAAACTGCACACAAGGCATGGGAGACGGAATACAGGTTTTTTTTCGGCTTTTACTCTGTGGTTTGATCTGTGGTTTTGTCTGGCATCTGATGGGGATCTGATGAAATATTAAACATTATTCCAATATTCAAACTATGGCATCAATAATAGATTACAGGAATCAGTCTTTGATTTCATGTTAAGAAGGAAATGAAGAAAAAGCCAGTTTTATTCTTCCTCATCAGTATTCACGAAGGGGAGCCTGCACAAGATAACGGATAAATCTTTCATTATTATTCATCTTCCTGCTTGAACGTGCGATTGGAATCGGATGTCTGCAGTGAGTCTGCGTTTACGCAGTGAGTTGTCATTTGCACAGAACATTCGTATGTATGTGTGTGTGCGTGTGTGTGATGCGTGCATCTGTCTGTGTGTGTTTGTGTGTGCGTGCGGGCATCTGCGTTTGTGTGTGTGTGCGTTCGTGCATCCGTATGTGTGTGTGATAGTGAATCACGCTGGGCATGGTTTTCGAAGATAAGGCTGGAGCAGCTGCTTGAGTTCAGTCTGCCCAAGTTTAGATTCCTTTTTTCTCATGGCAGAGCCTCCAAACCAGTCGCTTTAAATCGCGTGCGCACTTGTCGTGCTCTTCCATGCTGGCTGTTTTTCAAACGAGATACATTTGGTGCCTCTGCGTCTATCGAAGCCTGAAGGAGCCTATGAACAGACCAGCTGAACCAAGACAGACAAAAACCGTGGCACAGCGTGACAGCATTTGGGCGACTAGCCGTCCAAAAACGCCATTGTCAAACTGATTGCACTGAAAAAGATTACAGATCTATTGTTATAAAGAAAAACTCTGTGGCACATGATTAATAACCTTCTGTAGGTTTGTGGAACCTGTGGGTTTGTTGTGTGTGAAATCAAGGCTGATAAGAGCTTGATATCTGAGCAGGACCAATACCTGCTTTTTGGGCCCGATAACCAATTTATCCTGTCCTAGTCCACCAATGTCAGTGTATTGATAGCTGTGTATATATATATATACAGTATATATATATATATATATATATATATATATATATATATATATATATATATATATATATATATATATATATATATATATAGAGAGAGAGAGAGAGACTGATATTTTGACAATAAAATGATTCTCTCAAAAATCCTTTCCATTTTCCAAAGCCAATGCAAAGCTTATGTTACAATACTAACATCAATTATACGCATAAAATACAGGGGCATATCGGTGCTATAAATGCAGATGCAGATTTTCCAAACCCAAGTATGGGGCAACATAGTGATGAATCGATTGAGTTCTACTACTTCTGTATTTAGATGTTGGTGTTTGGGATCCAGCGCTAGGTCAGAATACCTCAAGGATAAGATATGTATTCCTGAAGTCCTCCTGAAGAAATTATCATTAGGCATTATGGGTAATCATGTGTATCCCCAATGCTGGCTAGCTTTCTGCCTCTGACTATGGAAAAGGCAGAGTTTAGTATAGGCCCTGCGCCTCAGTAGACAGAGACAGCCCTAAGCTGAAAGCCTGGGCGTCTGTTAGCACTCGGGCCTGATTCTGACACGTCCTGTCACCAGCATGTTTTTCTCTCACGAGTCATGGTTCCCGTGACATTCTCAGACGCTGTCCATAGAAAAGCTTAGATTAAAACAGTTCCTATGTGTCTACTTCATGACTATGTTATCCTGTTAAATGTGTATTCAGCGGAGTCTCGTGTTTTGGGAATATTCATGTAACATAGATAGGTATAGGTACTGTGTGTAAGTTTGAATACATTGCATCAGTCTTTTCTTTCTTAAGGGGGTGGGGGGAGGTGTTTGACAGTATTCTGTTTCATGTTTTAGAACTGACAAGCCTGGGTAATGGATGTCAGATTCTGATGGCTCATCACACTTGTGTGTGTGTGTGTGTGTCTGTGTGTCTGTGTGTACTGTATATTTGAGTGTTTGTGTGTGTGTGTACTGTATGTTTGAGACAGTGTTTGAGTGTGCGTGCGTGTGTACTGTATGTTTGAGTGTGTGTCTGTGTGTCTGTGCACATGTGTTCTGTGTGCTCTATGTTTGAGTGTGTGTGCATGTGTACTGTATGTTTGAGTGTGTGTGTGCGTGTACATGCATGTGTATTGTATGTTTGAGTGTGCATGTGTTTGCGTGTGTGTGCCTGTGCGTGTGGGCGTACTGTATGTTTGAGTGTTTGCGTGTGTGTGTGCCTGTGCGTCTGTGTGTGTGTGTGTGTGTGTTGTTTGTGTGTGTGCTCGTGTGTACTGTATGTTTCAGACAGTGTGTGCGTGTGTGTACTGTACTGTATGTTTGAGTGTGTGTGCGTGCGTGTGTACTGTATGTTTGAGTATGTGTATGTTTGCATGTGTGTGTGCCTGTGCGTCTGTGTGTACTGGATACTTGAGTGTATGTGTGTGTGTGTACTGTATGTTTGAGTGTGTGTATGTTATGTTTGTGTGTGTGCAGATATGTGTGTGTACGTGTGTACTGTATGTTTGAGACAGTGTGTACGTGTGCATGCACGTACTGTACTATATGTTTGATTGTGTGTGCATGTGTGTGTGTGTACTGTATGTTTGAGTGTGTGTGTGTTTGCGTGCCTGTGTACTGTATGTTTCAGCGTGTGTGTGTGTGTGTGTGTGTGTGTGCATGTGCACTGTATGTTTGAGTGTGCGTGCGTGTGTACTGTATGTTTGAGTGTGTGTGTGTGTGTGTCTGTGTGTGTCTATGCACATGTGTTCTGTGTGCTCTATGTTTGAGTGTGCGTGCGTGTGTACTGTGTGTTTGAGTGTGTGTGTGTGTCTGTGTCTGTGTCTGTGTGTCTATGCACATATGTTCTGTGTGCTCTATGTTGGAGTGTGCGTGTGTGTGTACTGTATGTTTGAGTGTGTGTGTGTGTGTGTGTGTACTGTGTGCTCTATGTTTGAGTGAGTATGCCTGGAAGGCATGGTCAGACATCTCTCGGGGAGGCTGCAGTTTGTCACCAGCATGTTTTTCTCTCACGAGTCACGGCTCCCGTGACATTCTCAGATGCTGTCCATAGAAAAGCTTAGATTAAAACAGTTTCTATGAGTCTACTTCATGACTATGTTATCCTGTTAAATGTGTATTCAGCAGATATTGTGGGAATATTCATGTAACATACACTATATGGCCAAAAGTCAGTGGATACCTGATCATCACACCTACAGTATATGAGCTTGTTGGACATCCCATTCTAAAACCATGGGCATTAATATGGAGTTGGACCCCCCTTTGCGGCTATGACAGCTGCCACTCTTCTGGGAAGGCTTTCCACAAGATTTTGGAGTGTGTCTGTGAGAATCTGTGCCAATTCAGCCAAAAGAGCATCTGTGAGGTCAGGCACTGATGTTGGACGAGAAGGCCTGGCTTGCAATCGGCGTTCTGATTCCTCCCAAAGGTGTTCAATGGGGTTGAGGTCAGGGCTCTGTGCAGGCCAGTCGAGTTCCTCCACACCAAACTGGTCTAACCATGTCTTTATGGACCTCGCTTTGTGCACAGGGGCACAGTCATGCTGGAACAGCAAAGGGCCTTCCCAAAACTGTTGCCACAAAGTTGGAAGTTGGCAGTTGGAAGTTGGCTAAGATGTCCTCGTATCCTGTAGCATTAAGAATACCCTTCACTGGAACTAAGGGGCCTATCCCAAACCCTGAGAAACAGCCCCAGACCATTATCCTATTAGGGGTGTCCACTGACTTTTGGCCATATAGTGTAGGTAGGTATAGATACCGTGTAAGTTTGTGTGTAAGTTTGAATACATTGCATCAGTCTTTTTTTTTTTCTTGGGGGAGGAGTCATACTTGTGTGTGTGTGTGTGTGTTTTGTGTCTGTCTGTGTGTGTGTGTGTGTGTGTATTGTGTGCTCTGTTTGAGTGAGTACGCCTGGAAGGCATGGTCACACATCTCTCAGAGGGGGAGGCTGCGGTTTGCCTTTTCAAACGGCTCCAAACCGCCCATAATGTTTGTCAGATTGTGCTGATGTGTCCGCAACAAAGTCCTAGAATGACACCTTCACCAGGACAGGGATCGCGTTGGTATCTGACATACTGACCTTCCATCTGTGGCCGTGCATAATGGTGAGTGAGGATAGAGCGCACATGCATGCCCACATATCGATACTTAGTTTTATAAACACAGATTTTTATACAAGACAGTAATGTGGAGAAATGGCCATGGAAAGGGGCTTAGAATCCTTGGGGACGCGCCATTGTTGTACCCTTGAGTTAAGGTACTTTGCCTGGGTTGCTTCAGTAGATATTCACTGCGTGAATGGATAAAAGGTGAACGTGTGAGTTTGCCAGTGACGGGAATAAACGGCGTACTGGTACAGAAGTGTGAGTGTGATGCTTCAATGCGTGCAAGCTGGGGCCTGGGTAATGACTTTCATGGAGGATGGAGATGCTTGTGAAATAGGATACAGCCCTCAGGGCTCCGACACTACAGGTCTTAAGGCCTTTCCAATTAGAGGAGAGCAGAGGGAGAGAGTGAGAGGGGGGGAGAAAGAGAGAGTGAGAAAGAGAGAGAAGGGTGGAGAGAGAGAGAGAGAGAGATAGAGAGAGAGAGAGAGAGAGGGGGGGCAGAGAAAGGGAGACGAAGTGGGAGAGAGAGAGAGAGAGAGAGATAAGACTACATTGTGATTGGCTGAGGCTCCTCTACCCACCCCCAAACACAGCAGGCATTAACCCTTTCTATTCAGGTGCCTTTCTATTCAATAATAACAACAACAATTCAGGATGATTGCAGCCAGGGAGAAGCCTGTATCTGTGTGCTTGGTCACAGATGATAAGGGCCACAGAGAGGAAAGAATTTTAAGTGCTGTTCCACAATAGAAGTATTTCAAGTGTAAAAATACCACACAACACAACACAACACAACACGTGGGTCTATTATTAGGAGAGGCAGGAGTTAAGATTTGGGGGGGTTATTCTCTGGCCATCAACTCTCTCTCACACACAGACACATTCACACTCTTTCCCCCCCGATCTCTCTCTTCCTCTCCCTCGTCTCTCTCTCTCGTTCACTCTCTCTCTCTGTCCCTCACTCTCTCTCCAGCCTTCTCTCATGCTCTTCTTCTCTCTTTTTCTCGCCCTCCCCCTCTCTCTGTCTCTCTCTCTCTCTCTTGCTCATTACAGGTACAGCACTGAGGGTAAAAAAAGCAAGCGAGAGGGTACAAACCCAATTAATCACTGTGCATCTGACCCGAGGAAAAGCATCAGGTTAATTCATACCACAACATTAAAATATTAAGGAAGGGGGGCGGCGGATAGCGTAGCAATCTAGCACACTGTATCTTGGCTGGTCTGCTGCCAGTGTGCGCTGCCTATCAGGGACGCGGTTCAAAACCCGTCTCTACCAGAACGGCCCTGGTCGTTCACCCCAGGGGAAGGAGGGAGGGTGAGCTGGCTCGAGTTTGCCGTGAAGCACGTAAGGGGTGTCTCCAGAACGTGGGTGGGCGAATTCCATCTCAAAGGAAACAGAGTTTGCTGCCTTTGGAGAATTAGCTTGACTCCTAGAGATGAGCAGCGGACTCGTGTGGGAAGGGCAAATCGAAAGGGTGTAATTGGCCACTACATTGGGAGAAAAATGGAAGAAAAAAAACTGAAACATGTAAAAAAAGAACTATTAAGGAAGAGCTGGCTTTCCAATCAGCCACCGTTAACTTGAGCCAGCCATGTAGCGCGCACCGGTGGGTCTGGTTAAGCACGCTTCAGGCATCATCAGGGCGGCACATTCAGACTCTTTTTTACATGCAGTTCTTTACTTTGGTTAATTTATAGGCTTGATTTGGAACTCAAGGCTAATGTTGTGTTTCATCACAAGACATGGGAGGCCCAGCCAGTTGAAGAAAACAAGTACTTTATTAAAAGCTACATTTGAGAATACCCTTTCCTACCCAGCCAATCTATTCAATACTGTACATGAAAGTACAAAGTGAATGACTACTACAGTGTCAATATCTATGAAAATGCCTCATAACACGTTTGTACAGATTGATCGCCATGTTATAAACATTTTACAAGACAGAATTGTCCTGTCTCTGATGAGAGAATGTAGCACGCAAAAAATTGGATACTGGCTGAAGTGTAAATTTTGAAATGAGTATTTTGTCCAAACAGTATTTTGGCCTATTTAAATAAGGTTAAGAGTGTGTATGGTATGTACAGTATAGACAGAGAGATAGATTGAGAGAAGGGAGAGAGAGATGGATAGCTAGATGTAACATTGAGAATTCCAAATAGGGGGAAAGCATTAGATTTAAAAAGACAGAGGGAGAAAGTGGTTGAATTGTCACTGTGGAGGAGTCTGAGGGTAGCCCTGGATTGGCTGGCTGTTGTCACTGCCTGCAGGAGGGAGTCATCTCAGTCGCTCTGCGGTGAAACAAAGCAGGCATGGAGGGGGTGGAGCCAGGGCTGCACTTTTACTGGTTCTTTAATTTTTGATGAGGATGCCGGTTCAGGGCAGAGCACTGGGCTGTGAAGTGACAGCAGCCTTATCAGTGTTGCAGTGTGCAGATGGGGGCACAGAGGAGGGGCGTGAATGGAGCAGGCACACAAGCACACACACACACTCGCATTCTCACACACATGCACACAAAACCACACATATGCAAACGCTCACATTCTCACATGCATACGAACACACGGAGAAACATTCTCACACACACGCAAACATACTCACACACTCGCACTGTTACACACACTTACACATGCACACGCAAACATTCTCACACACACATGGACGCACACACATTCTCATACACACACACTCACATTCTCACACACATGTAGAGTCACACACTCACAAACACACATACACGCATGCACAAATGCACACGTCCGCATGCGTACACACACATATACACAGAAACAGATATAACACTCTGATCATGGGTTCTCCACAGATGTGTCACTTCATTAGGAGATGTGGGGGGTCTGGCTTGAGGCTGATTGAGGAGGTGTGGCTTCGTTTCTGGTTTTCCCAATGCACCGCGTGCCATAATGGCTCTGAGCGAGTGCTCTCCACAGTAGGAGCAGGTCGAATGAGCCAGAAAGCTGGAGGGAATGACAGGAGCGAGGCCGCTGGCAGGGTGAGTGTATTTCCCATTGTGTGCACAGACAGGGGAGCTGTCTGTTGGCCTGTCTGTGGTAGAAACAGGGACAGTTTGTTGTTCCCTGCTGACAGAGAATGAGCGAGGAATCCGGGGTGACTGGGAACTCACCGTAAAACTGACAACCGTCCTGAATATGTTTTTGTCCTGTCCCGCTTCCTGTAATTATCAAGCCTGTTAGTTAAGGTATTATTTAATCAATGTTTATTTGAGTAGGGACAGATGCAAAAAACATAGACACATTGCATTAACAACACGCTGATGCTCTGTATCAAAACATTTGTGGCTTGCGTTAATTTTCAAGTAGGATCACTCGTGAGCAGAATCCTTGTTTGCAACGACTGCATCGACATTGCAGTATCTTTGTGCACTCCACACCAAATTATTGTCATTACAGCAAAACGATTTGGCTTACCTTAAATCATTTGGTTTGTGATAAAGAAAAGAAGAAGTTGGTTTTAACTGATGCGTTCAGTTCAAAGGACAGCATTGTGGTTAGCAGTGTAGTAGTATAATGGTTATGGAACTGGGCTTGAAATGCAGGTTGTCTAGGTTTCGATTCCCAGGTGGGACACTGCCTTTGTGCTCTTCAGCAAGGTACTTAAGCTGAATACAATTTCAGTAAGTCTAAATGGATTGGAATGGATTGCATGAAACCATTTTTTTTACCTGAACTGAAATGAGAGAGAACTCATCGTGTGTTATAAAGTCGTGTTTCAGGTCATTCCAGTGGTTAATATGTGAGGCAAATAGTCAAAAATATTTACATGCGTATAATAATATTACCATGGTGCTACACTCCAGATCAATGGTAGTCACTATTTCCTTTGCTGAGCCGCAGGGCACGCTGGTTTTCGTTGTGACTCAGAGCTTAATTTAGATGGTTCCCGATTCCTTCCCGTTGGGACGTTTGCGCTGGAGGAACTGCGAATGGCACACAATGGAATTATTGGGTCCCTCTGAAATTAAACGAGCGTCGGTAAACTGCATGTTTTTAACTGAAACCTGGCTCAATATTGATGCATCGACTGCCCTTATTGCTTTTTATAGCTTTTCAAATTATAGCTTTTTCCATTCAATTAGACAGTGATAGAAAGGCATGGGGGTGGCAGCTACCATATCCATTGATGCTCTGGATTGTGGGGGCATATCTTTTGGTAATTTTAGTTATTTTGAATATCTCCCATGCTTGCAATTGTGTGTAGACCACCGAAGCAATGTCCCAATTTCTTTATTCTATTGTCAACGCAAACTATGACAAGATCATTATTATATGTGATTTGAATCTACACGTCAACAATACGATGCACAAAAAGGCCATTGATTTTATTACACAACATGTTACTGGCCCAACTCATAACTGTGTTCATACCTTATACCTGGCTATTACGCGGGGGCTTACTGCTAACATACGTATCATCAGTTATGGGTGTTGGTTTGTCTGATCACTACTGTATTGGATTTACTATGTCTATGCCCATACCACAGCGTAATGCTGAGACACTGACGTAAAGCTGTCTCACACCTGAAGCGGCTGGTAATTTCATCACGCACATTAATAACTTGTCCCTGCCGACCTTACCCTCGTCCGTTGATGAATTGGTGAGCAACTTCAATGCAAAATTACAGACAGCCATTGATTCTGTTGCACCAGTCAAATTGAAAAAGGTTTCTTCAAAACGAAAGCCTCCGTGGAGAAACGCCACTGTTAATGAACTAAAAAGAAATTGCCACAAAGCCGATGTAGATGGAGAAACTACAGGTCCACTACGATATCATACGAGAGCATCTAGCCGAGTATAACAAAGCGATCAGGAATGCCAGATGGGCTCATTAACTCACTAAAAGTAATCAATTGAATGTGAATTTTTCTCAAATATTATGTGCAACAAATTTTCAACCTACCAGATAAGATCACGACGATCAGAATGAATATCAGTCAAACAAGGTCGGATAATATTTTAGAATGTACTGTTGCACACTGTGAATGCACTTTGCACTCTTTTACTCTGGTGGATGCAGAAATGATTAGAAAAGTGGTATCTGAGTTGAAATCCTCTACATGCTCCTTTGACCCCATCTCCACCAGCTTTTTAAAAACAGTTTTTAACTGTCTGTCAGAGGAATTATTAGCTATAAAAACACTCATTCTTGAAGCAATGAAAACTGCTGTGGTTAAACCATTTATCCAAAAAAGCCATATGGATTTCTCTCTTCTTAATAAATACAGACCCATATCTAATCTCCCATTCTTGAGTAAGATTTTAGAAAAACTGATTTTTAAACATCTAAATGACTTCCTCTGCAGCAACAAGGTTGTTGAGACCTTCCAGTCCGGTTTTAGGGCAAATTAGCACTGAGACTGCACTAGTCAAGGTAGTGAATGAACTTAAAATGAACACAGATGCCAAAAAGCTCTCTGTCCTTGTTCTCATGGACCTCAGTGCTGCCATTGATACTGATCATATTATCCTACTGGACAGACTTGGAAACGGGCTTAGTCTTTCTGGCGCTGTTCTGGTTCAGATCTTATCTGACTGGTCGAGAGTTCTTTGTTGCTCTCGGTGACCATATATCAGAGATAGTAGAGACAACATGTGATGTTCCCCAAGGCTCCATCTTAGGCCCTATTCTCTTCAGCCTGTACATGTTACCACTTGGCAGTGTCCTCAGAAAGCATTTTGATTTTCATAGCTATGCAGACGACACCCAATTGTATATTTCTGTATCCCCATGTGGTTTTAGCCCCATTAACACCCTATTGAAGTGTATTTATGATATAGATGTGTGGGTGTCTAAAACCTTCCTCAAGCTGAATCAAGATAAGATTGAGGGTCTAGTCATTGGGTCACACTCATACCTTACAGCCCCTTGCACTTTTTGAAGCCTACAACAGACATGTGACTAAATTATATTTTTATCATCTAAGAAATATTGTTTGACCGTTTCTCTCTCAGGCTGATACTGAAAGACGAATGCATGCTTTTATTACTAGCAGTCTTGATTATTGTAATGGTCTCCAGAAAAATGCTATTGTTCAGCTACAACTTGAACTTTGTTTCTGTGCTGACAGAAACCAAACAGAGAGCACACATTACACCCATTCTAAGTTCCCTGCATTGGTTGCTTGCTTGTTTTAGAATAGATTTTAAGATCCTCTTACTAGTTTTTAAATCACTAAATGGCCATTTAAACCTGCCTATTTATCTGCTTTTTAGTTATGTGTCTGGCAGACCCCTTACATTTTCCGATGTTTAACCTTTTAACTGTTCCAAAGGCTAGAACAAAAATACATGGAGAGGCAACATTTTGTTATTATGGCCCCAGTCTTTGGAACAGCCTACCGGAAGGTCTACGTAATTTTAGTACTTGTATTTTTGTATTTCTATGATATATGTACGATATATACAAGGGGTACTATCAGGACATTGGGAAATTGTTAAAATGCTCAAATGAATCAGCCACACCTCTTTCTCTGTAGCTGTGATGGTATTTCTGTTTACGCTGTCACACATCCTTATCCTTCACCATCATAGAACACCATCACCTCAGTGTGTGGGGGTCCTATGCTTTATAAGGACAGTGGTTCCCAACCATAACAGCATCCTCTGAATTTTAACTACTATCTGTTAATTGCTCTTAATTAGACACTTTTAATTTACTCTCTTAAGGTCATATCATGTCAGAAATAGCTATGAAAGCCATGAACAATAGATGTCCCATATTCTCATCCCAGGACTTTAAATCACTCCGATCAGCTAATGCTTTCATTTTCTGTATTGTGCTATATGACGCATGATCCCTTTAGAAAGAGGTTACCTTTTTTAAATTTTTATTTCCGATTTTCTCACATTTTTCTCCCAATCTGGTAGCCAATTACACCCGCTATTTTCAGGTCAATCCCTCCCTCATAGTTCGCTGCTATAGCCCTGTAACCGGCGGCGACAAAGGCAAAGTATTGTCTCCTCCAAGACGGCATTCACCAAGCCGACAACCGTAACTCCGGCACTCCAGAGCCTCTCCTGTGCAGAGCAAACATCTTGTCAGCTTCTCTCCCCCCTCCCTGGGGCGGACAGCCAATTGCCGCCCCCGGTGGCACTCTCGGCCAGAGCCGACTCTGGTGCGGCCGGGAAAAGAACCGCGGTCGCCGTGGCCAGCGTCGGACGTTGAAACCACTAGACCACGTGGGAGGCCAGAGGTTACATTTTTTAATTGATTCAGTTATTATTGACTGGCAGGTGAAATCAGTGGGGGCCTAATTGTTGAAAGTGTGTACACCTGGTCATTGAATCATTTGTGGAAAATGAAGGGTTCAACAACAATGAAAATAGCAATGAGACAAACCTGCATTGTTAAAATAAGTTTAAGCTAAAAATTATGGAAGAACTTCAAATGATTTCAACAACCTTAATTGATCAAGTGATTGGCTGTAACAAAAACCAGCATACACAGTGGGTTCCCAGGACCATGTTTGGGAACCACTGTTTCAAGGGAAAATCAAATGCACTCACTGTGCAACACCCCACCTGCTGTCTACTCTTTGTACTGCACTCCTGGTCAATGCTCAATTGATCTTCTATGCCAGTGGTTCTCATCCCTGGTCCTTCAGGGCCGCAGGGTGTGCTGGTTTTCGTTGTTACTCAGTACTTAATTAATTAAAGTGGTTGATTACAGAGTTAATTCACCTTACCTGGCTTGAGTCAATTTGTTGCTGAAAACAAAAAAACTGCAAACCTTACAGCCCACCAGGACCGGGATTGAGAACCACTGGTCTATGCACTCCTGTTGATGAGGAAATCCCATCTGTCCTCACTTGATTCTGAGCATTATCCTGAGGTATACATTGAGTGAATGGAGACTTTTAGAGTAATACATTGCTGTTATATATCTTTTTTGTACCTGATTTTATCCCATTTTTCTTCCAATTTGGTAGCCAATTACACCTGCTATTTTCATGTCAATCCCTCCCTCATAGTTTGCTGCTCTAGTCCTGTGACCGGCGGCGATGAAGGCAAAGTATCGTCTCCTCTGAGACGGCATTCGCCCAGCTGACGACCGTAACCAGATTTGAGTAACCCTGCTGTACAGCTCTGAGCCTTGTAATGCCCATTTGCTTGGTATGTGCTGTGATGGCCAAACAGACACTTTTCCTGAGGTTCACTTTGAAATATGTATTGACCTTGCATCATACATGTACATATTAAAAGGTTATGGTAACACCATATACTACAGGCTTACTATTTGTTTATTAGCATTAAAATAATCCAATTATACTTAACAGGCAGTCGCACGTCTGTTTCCGTATGACCATTTCTTACAGTATGAACAGGCCTTTAATATAAAGTGTGGCAGATTATTAAGGTCAACTAAAGTACATTTGTTGGGCCTGAATATAGCCTTAGGTGACCTTTAACCTTGGGTGATGGTGGAATCACTGCAGAGGAGTGGGTGAGTGCTGTGGGTGAGGATGATCTCATCGTAGGAATAGTCTGTGGGTTTGCACCAGGCCTCTAAGCATTTTTGGGTTACTGAAAAGCTTATATAAATAAAACACACACATTGTAATGCACTATTAATTCATTAATTCATTCATGATCTAATCTGCTTATTCCTGGTCAGGGTTGCAGAGGGGCTGGAGCCTATCCCAGCATGCATTGGGTAAGAGGCAGGGATACACCCTGGACCAATCCTTTGCAGGGCACACACACCATTCACACACTCATATCTACAGGCAATTTAGACACTCCAATTAGCCTAACGTGCATGTCTTTGGACTGTGGGAGGAAACCCATGCGGACATGGGAAGAACATGCAAACTCCATACAGAAAGGCCCCAGCCAGGATTCGAACCCAGGGTCTTTTTGCTGTGCGGCGACAGTGCTATCCCCTGCACTATTAATAATAATATTTTTGTATTATTATTATTACTGCATCCCCTCACAGCCATACACACACTTCACTGTGGCGAGTTGCCCAGCCCACAACTTCACTCTCATCAGAACATTCTGTGACCTTTTCAGTGACCCGCTAACTAATGGAGCTTCCAAGCTGATGTATTTTGATGAAAGCACTGAAAAAAGAGGTGGACCCCAGAAACATAAACATTAACAAAATTATGAAATGGCCACTATTAAGCATTATGATTAATTATTTACTCACAGTCTTACAATTACTTTCTAATTTTAGTTTTAAAATGAGTGAGAATGATTTTCAATACTGTACATTGATTAGAATGAAAAAAATAAAGTTGATAAAACAGTTTAATGAAGTAACCTTTAACCCTTTAACTTGTAAGAACAAATAACAATATAAGGTCATTCCGCATCATTGACTTAACATTGAACAAATTACCTTTTGCTCTCCTCAACCTCATTATGCCCAAATGTCTTAAAATATCTATGAGAACAGATCAATATTCACACAATATTGTCCATTTTGAATACAAATTTGCATTTAGATGTATTTTATCATTTACTTTTGATATTGATCTGTTCCATTTTGACAATAAATACTCATTTATATCTATATATGCAAATAATAACATTTAAATATCATATTAAATGGTAAGTTCATGGATTTGTATTTGTTTTAAAGCTTTGACCATTGTGTGGGATTGATTCTATTACCCAGTGATTCCTTTGTGCATGTCTGGTGTTTGTGTGAGTGAGGACCGGAAAGTTCTGGAAAGATTTGGCCTTTTATGGAACAAGATACTGGAGCTGGGAAACTTCTTATCTCAGCTTCCCTTCACAGCTGTTACCAATATGAACTTTTCTGTTGCTGAGTCAGACACCAAGCTGTAATTTTTCTTAATCTGTCACCGATAAGCAATTTCGCAGTCGGCAGCTACCAGCGGTAGTCTCTCAGTGTTTTTAATACGTTTCATAATTAAAAAATCAACATGCAGCAATAAGCAGCACGTAAGCAGGCCCAGGAAATGCTGCAACGCTACAAGCCTCATCCTTATTTCAAATTATAATGTGCCTCACCAGGTCGAAACTTCTTTTTTTTCTTGAAACTGGATTTTTTCCCCAAAAGCGAACTATAAGGAGATATGATGACTGTCTAAAAATGTTCATAGTTCCTCACGAAATGAAAGTCTCTAGTTTCCTTGCGCTTTACGGGTCTCCCAAACTCAAAGTTTGCTTGAGACAATGAATTTATGCTGCGGCTGTCACATTGTGCTTCCACGCCAGACGCGCACAGCGCTCACGAGGTTTGACGGGTTACTGACGGATGGTAGAAAATTGCAAAGCCGCACCGCCGACTACATCCCGCTGGGCTGGGAGATCACACAGACGGGAGATTCCCATGGCTCGAGCAGGGGTGGTATGGAAGACACTGTGGACTGTAATGGATTGTGACTGCATTATTTATTTATTTTTTGAAAGCCATGGGAGGCATGTTAGACAGTGGATTCTGAATTAATGCATTTTCATGAATGCATAGCTGGGCTTTAGGGACCAATGGATGTATACCTGATGTCAGTGTGACATGGTTACAATAAATGCAGAGGCTCACAGTGAGATGAGCACACGCAGTGTTCCACTCTTGCCTCGGCAGGTGGCATCGGTTGCGGTTTTAAGAGGCAGGCATAAAGGAACAAAAGATAGGTGTGCATTTGGGAGGAATCTGTGGGAGACATTGTGACTGTATTCAGGTAACCTTTTCAATATTTGTTTACATTATTTTGCTGTGGCAATTGGCTTTCCTAGTCAGTGGAGCTTATACCGTAGTTTCGGAACACTTTCCAAGCTGGTATTTGGGAGCT
This sequence comes from Aldrovandia affinis, assembly GCA_029706075.1. Lineage (NCBI taxonomy): Eukaryota > Metazoa > Chordata > Actinopteri > Notacanthiformes > Halosauridae > Aldrovandia > Aldrovandia affinis. The sequence goes on along the minus strand of JAINUG010000157.1, from coordinate 838,937 downwards.
ACATCTATGGGCATTTACACTCAGAAGTGTAAATCAGGACCAGAATTCCTTTTTTTAAATAGTTTTCAGAAGGAAAGTGGCCTTGTTCTGCTGTATACCTACTGTTTGAGGGGTTTTCTGTATAAAGTATGTCTACAATGTTATTTATAAGAGATGGTATTTTGACAAGGTCACTGCCATAATGAGTGAGTTGATTAGCTGATTCCTGAACCCTCTCTCAGCAAACAGTGTCTTTATATATATATATATAATTGTATTTTTTTCAATCTTGACCAAAGTTGACAGTTGAATGTATATAGCATTCACCATAGCCATCTCGCTCTCGCTTCCTCACTTCGCATCATTTGGCTCCACTGGAGAACTCTGGAGGGGTGGATGGGATCACTGCTGTCTCTATTTCTGGGTAATTGAAACATCTCGCAGGCCTCTGTGGAGCTCCGCATTGTCCACGCGGGAACTATTGATTCCAGGAGGCCTCTGACTCAGGTGCGGGATCACATTCCAGCCCGCCCGCTGTGACCGAGGGACACTCGTTTCTCACACTCGAAATGCAGAGATGGTGTCTGGGGAACAGACAGGGTTTACCTTTTAGCCTCTTGTGACAAGTCAGGCGTGTTATAACAACCCTCTATTTTTAGAAAAAGATTACCCCTGTAGCTTTATTAAGTGGTTTGCCATTCTGGTTTTTCTCTAAAAGCAGCAGTAACAGTAAAAGCCTTGCAGTAGCATCACATGTATGGGATACGGCGATAATGAACCCTGCGAGCCAGAGGGTGTGAAAACCCTGATCGATTAGCCGCACTGCGGGGGCCACGGTGCTATTCGAGCCCGGCTTCGCCGCGTTTGACTGCGGGCCAGGATCGGACACCCACGCCCGGCGTCAACCCTCGCCTGTCTGTCCAGTATCGCCATCCTATAATTGATTGTCACCGTGGTTTCATTACAGCAGTGACAACATTGCGCCGTGCCTGCAGGCCTTTGTTTTCAAACACTAACCAGCCAGAGGACCAGCAAGGTCAGAACCATTTCAGCTGCTATTCTGATGCCATACGCCGATTGCTGTCCATTTACGCGAGACAGCACAGGGCTGGCCTCAAGCCAAACATCCGTCTCTGGTGTAGGGCGTAATTGCAGGCAGAACTGCAGCTGAATGTCACAAAGTCCCCTACTAGGGATACTGGCAGGATCTGTCGCAGTGTCTGTGGAGTTTCGTAAATGTGCCTAAGCTCCATGAGTGGGCGGTGGATGCTGTGGTTGTCAAAGGACAGTACAAACGTACGCGCATTCCAGCGGCAAGCGCAGGTGCAGGGTAAAAAAGTGATGGACGTGGAGGGAAAAGAATGCACCCATTGCAGCGTTTCAGCTATGAAGTCACCGGGAGCATTGAGACAGTGGGCGGGTGCTGGGGTTGTCCCAGCCAAAGCAAAAGGAAAGCGCTTCTTGTCAGTCCAAAACCTAGGCTGTAAAAAAATAACATTCTGTACAAAAAAGCCAAATTAAATGGATGACTGGGACAAGTTTCATTTACGACACTGTGCAGAAACGTGTAGATGTTGTAGAACTTCTGTTGTAGAGATGCTGTAAAAATTTTGAAATTGTAGATCTTTAGATGGTGAAAGGGATGCTAATTAAGGTGCTCACGCAGAACGTTAGCAGCCACTTTGATTCACTCTCATGATGATGTGCTTAAAGGTTAAAGGCTCTGCTTGCTGCGGTGGCTGGGAATTTAAAGACTGTTTCTGAAGGCATTGGTTGCAGATTGCACACCGCAAACCAATGCTCTGTGAAGTAGACAAAAAAATGACAGCTTTTGCAAAGCTGCCATTGGGCAAAAGTGTTTGAAAATATGAAGTTAAAGAATCTGCATGTTATTCGCGTTAATCTTCCTTCCCTGCAGCGAGGCAATAGGAGCACTGAATTTATTTCTCCTTTAGTTCATCTGTGGCGGTGAGTCCCTCCATAGTCATGCAGGCCTATTGCAAAGGGAAAAGGATTTGATAGGGTTTTGACGAACAGCACACATTGTTTCAAAGAGAGGCGTGACACCTGGGATAGTTATAACTTCTCACACCTGGAGTCGGGCACCAAACATCACAGTTATTGTTAAGTGTGTGACAATGCAACTGGTGGCATGTACAGCATAGCACTCGACTGTAGGTATTTACACTTGGCAGGTAGGCGCACGCAAAGTAGGTTAAGTATCGGACCGCACACCGGGGGTGGGTATATGACCTCACATCTTGGTTTGATATAAAACAGCTCACGTTAGATTACTGTCTGTATAGGGTTAGATATGTAGCTGTGTTTAGGTGTAAGGCTGAGGTTGGGTATACCAGAGGATGGCGTACCTGGGCTCACGTATAGGGCAATGCACCTGGCTTCAGGTCAGGGAAAGTGCCAGTGGATAAGAGCTCCAGACTCTACTTGTGGACAGGCTGATCTCCAGGGATCATTATAAGCTGCTCACACTCTGCAACCCAGCATTATTAACTAGCCTGAGCCTTGGAGCTGGTCCACCATTCAGCTGACTGCAGTGGTTCAAGTTCTGAAGTTCTGTGAAGGGATCGTCATAGCAGCATGAACAAACAGGTGAAATTGCCACGTAGAGTGTTGAAGAGACTGCGGACGTTCCCATGCATGCGTGCATGTGTGTGTGTGTGTGTGTACACATACTATATGCAAATGTGTGGGCATGCATGCATCTATGTGTGCATTATGAATGGAGTAATAAGGAGAGTGTGTGTGTGTGTTTGTGTGCGTATGTGTGCACTGCATGTGTGTGTGTGTGTGTGTGTGTGTGTGTGTGCGCCTGCGCCTGTGTGCACGTGTGTGTTGTCTACTGTTTTATCAGGGCGGTATGAATGGAGTAACAAGGAAGCAGCCACTATTACTCAGCAGAAGTGGAACAGCAAGGTCATCAAAAGGAGTTGGCTGGGAATTCAATCTTTGGCTCACGAATCCTAATAAACCAGTTTCCATGGCATCATACCATTCCATTTTCCATAGCAACCATCCCATGTACAGTACAATACTGTATCCATGGGACTGTTGGAAGCCTTGTCCCCTGGGGCAGGTTGACTCTACCCTGCCGAGTGCGTTCAATACCAAAAACAACATTTAATCTCTCGATCAGTAATCCTTTCAGTGCCATTACATCTTCAGGCATCTCTGCTTTATGAGCAATTATCAGCATGTACTGTACTGTACTGTACCGGAGCTTGTAGGGTGAAAGCACTCTTCTATGAAACAGCTTGTCAGAGCTTGAATAGAGAACATCGTGATCTACTTGATCCACTTGTGCATCTCGTGACCCACTTGATCCACTTGTACAAAATGATCCATTTTGTTTTGAATGCGTGTATTTGTCCTTTTTTGACAACCGTAAAAGATGGCCAATAGACTTTAAAATAAACTGATTATTTCTGATGGCTATGGAAGTCTCTTCTGGCCCTAATGCTGTTCGCGAGTCTCTTTTTCTCAATAATATCTGCTTATGTTTAATGTCTAGGTTTAATGTCTTATTATTTGATGCATGCATTGTTTTTGCACAATGTTTATTCAGCTGTCTCAAAGGACTGTGATCTCAAGGTCAATGATTGGTGAATCTCAAGGCTCAACATGATCCACAAAATTGGATCTCTTTCGATGATGAAGTGGACACCGCTGCTGTAGAGGAAGTGTCTGTAATCTACTGTGACTGCATATGGATTCAGTTGCAAGAAAAGCTGATGCCCTGAGAAATATGTAGAATATACAGAAAACATATAGACTACTCCTTTATGTGTTAGTTGTTTTTGCAGTTTATGCATTTTTTTGTAAAAAATTACTTAGTAAAAATTAGTATTTATTATTATTATTATTATTTATTATTAAAATAGATTTTTAATCTCAATGGGACCTTTCCTGGTTAAATAAAGGTTAAATAAAAAATAAAATGCACATTGATGTACACTTTTATTAAAAAGAGCATCTTAAGGAGAAAACCTGATGTCACGTTAAAATGGTGTGGCAAGTCTCATAGCGGTTCCTCCATTTGTGGGACGTGCGATAGACAAATCTTCAGTAATTAGGGTATCACATGTCCCACAGACGGAGGAACCACTATGAGAGGTTGCGCAGCTGCAAACACTGTTTCCTCTGTCAGGTTGCAGAATAACGTGTCTACAGTATAACGGATAGGCGGGCTGACGTTGTTTATGGACATAAATTGCATGTGTGTTAAAGATAGTTTTAGCTTCAGTGCACTTGTATTTAGCGACGAGCTTAATGAGGTCCAATTACTGTATACTCTGACATTGATGAAAAGTATTCAAATTCACTGAGGATACCAATTCATAACATTTTCATGGACTCGCTGGTGGGCATGGTGGCTTGAGGCTTTTTCAACCGAGACACACCATTAATTGATTTTCACCAACAACATTTCTGTGTTCGCAACAAAACATATCAACGCATACTAATTCCCAGAAATATATTCCAGCTATCCCTGATAGTAATTTACTTAATTACAGTGATGCTGGATAATGTCATATTAGTTAGTATATGATGAATAATACATTATTTTCCTCGCAACCCCCTCAAGCTTTCATTTACAATAACAGATTGTGGTGTTTAGTGGAAACACCATTAGGACTCAGCTATAGAGAGACAGGAGGCAGTTTAAGTGCATGCATGAGTCTTGAGTTGAGAAAACCCCACGCATGTCACGACTTCTAAAAACATCCAAATGTACAGGTAACTTCCAGAAGAACACTGCCAAAAGGCAACACTGGTAACCCAGGGAGACACTCAAACGGCCCTGGCCCGAGCTAAGAAAGTCCCAACCGGGCAGATGGGGGGGCTTGTTGGAATGTGGAGGGCTGGGCCTAGCCACCGGTAATGGCCTTGGCAGCCCCCAATTTATGAATAGCACAGAATGACAGTGGTTTGGCTTCATTCAGTGATATAAGATCTTATGAACCGTACAGAATGACTGAGTGGTTTTGCTTCATTCAGTGATATAAGATCTTATGAACAGTACAGAATGACTGAGTGGTTTTGCTTCATTCAGTGATATAAGATCTTATGAACAGTACAGAATGACTGAGTGTTTTCGCTTCATTCAGTAACGTGACACAATTCCATAAAACAGGGTGCATGTCGCACAAAGAAGATTTCAGTCAGTTTCAGAGGCAGAAAGATTTGTACATTTTTGTACCGTCACTTCAGCTGATAAGTTCCAGGCTTTTGTGTATCACACATTCCCATATTCAGTATCAGTATATAGTTATAATTATACATAATACTGCATCTAAGGCTAGGCCCTTGGCAAGCATCTGTATCACATGGACTAGTACTGTATATTCTGCCAGCACACAGCATACATAAAATGTCTTAATAGGGCACTGGCCCACCACGAGCCAAAAGAACAGCTTCACCCCACACCATAATTGCCACCAGAACCCTTCATTTGCTCAAGTGTTTCCTTAGATTTGGCAGTTATCTGTAGATTCACACAGTTTCAGGGAGGGATAAAAGAGGGGGATGACACAATTTGACAGACAATGACGAGAAATGGGAGGTCACAGAATATTGAGTTGAACGCTGGCAGACTTTCATCCTGGGTGAAATTAAATTAAGACTTTAAATTGCATATCTGGAAAATTATTTGCCACCACTGGTGTCCGTAATTCTTTTTTGTGCTATCTTGTTTATTCATTTGTATTTGAAGGAGACTGATACTTAGCGGTAAACCAATGAGCCAGTCTGCAGATGGACATTCCAGACGCCTGCGTGGCGCTTTGACAGTCACTCGCATCTGCGTTAATGCGATGATGTGCGTAATTAATGTGTTGAGGCCTAGATGCCGGCCCAGTGTCATCTGTGGCCCACCTCAAACCCTGAGCAGGTCCAATGGGGCCAGCGGATGTTGGAGAAAGCATTCAGTACCACCGTGTCCTCCTGTGACCTCAGATTAAGGATGAGAGTGTAACTGAAGCATCCCAGTCCAGGGCTCCATTTAAAGATTATTTCCCCCTCTGCTAGTTTTTACTCAAAGGTTTAAAAACAACAATCACAGCTGTTTCTAACTTGTATTTATTTAATGTAATATATTTTATTGAACTTCACAATGTTAATGCACGTTAACGCAGTTTTGTTTTGGTTGGATCTTATTCAAAATTATTATGAGGGGTGTGAATAATTGTGACACACAATTTCTCTGAGTAATTGTATTATTGTAAAATAATAGAACCTTCCCTTTTTTAGCATACAATATGCTGTATTTAATTTTTGCAAACATCAAAATTAACACACAACGAACAAAAGAGGGGGAGCGATTCCAAAACTATACAACTATCCGAACTACACAACGATTCCAAATCTATACAACTATCCAAACTACCCAGCGATTCCAAAACTATACAACCATAAATAAGGATGAAGACAAAGTGCACAGCAGCAGACAAACAACTCAGAGGTGCAACTTGCCCTGTGGAACCACGCCATCAGTTCATAACATTTATTACAATTATATATTTATATGTACAGTACTCTCCAAAATGATGCACACCCTTGATAAAGATCAGAGCAAAGAAAATAAGAGAGCAAAGAAGGCTGTATAAAAGAAATACAATAATAATAATGAGCTATTGTATCATCAGAAAAATGACTTGCTTTTATAGTATTATAATTGCTCAGAGAAAAAGACTATATTATTATTAAAAAGGATAAATATATAATTGTAAAAACTAATTATAAACTGGGTTTGCACAGGGCAAGTTGTTTGACCTCTGAGTTGTTTCACATTTTTAAAGGAAATACCCCCCACTGAGTTGGCTGTAGGCCCTGATTTGTGATTATAACCCATATTATCACAGTAATAACAACATCAGGAAGTAAGGCAGGAAAAGGCAGGAAGTAAATAAAGAATATATTGGTGTTTGGCTTTCGTTATTGGATTTTGGTGATCTGTATTGCAGCAGTTGAGGAGGAAATTGAACAAATAATATCCCGCAATCTGAGACAAAATTGGGAATAGATGAAAGCAGTACGGGCAGAGCCAATGTGAACCTTCAGGACCAAGGCTATAACTACTTAATCCAATTCAAAAGGTATTCAAAATTACTTCAGGATTATGGTTATAACAGAGACCCTTCTCAAAGGTGGAATAATCTATTTTATTTCCTGCTAGACTACTATGCCATAATTTACATAAATGTATCATGTAACTAAATGGGGTGAAGCGTATTAGAATACAAACATAGTCATGGTTTTAAACAGGTGCTTATTTCTTCTGTGATCTTCAAATATTAGGTGTTCAAATGTTTGTTTGTTTTTTTGTTCTTAGTTCAGCAGACTAAAAAGGATATAAAATGTGACATAAATGGAAGAAGTATGAATGATTTGATACTGTTATCAATGCATTATGTGCATTTCGTTATTGTTTTCATAGCTAGTCATTCACAATGAATCAGGAGTATGAAAAAACAGTTTGAAAAAAAAGAATTGTCACGGTGGCCTCACAAACCGAAATGCCTTGGCTGAATACGCCATCATGGGCCTGCTGCCTGCTGAAACATAATCACAGAACATTCTGTATCTGCTTGCATTTCAGAGAGTGTCTGGCCCCTGGGACACATTCTTGGCTGCCCACAGCTCTTTCGGGAGAGTGGAACATAATTTCTGCATTGAGAAATGGATGTCCCTATGACACCTACAGTCGGGGCGGGGGGTTATGATGTGAGAACGAATTGTTGATGGGGGCTGTTGGGGGTGGGGGGGAGTGTGGATGAATTGTTGACAGGAAGAGTGCAGTAGATTAATAATTTGGAACTGTCATAAAACATTTCAGGGTGGTTTAAACCTGAAATCCCACAGGCTACGCTACTGCTTTTAAAGCAGTACCGGACACTAATGGAGGACACACACAATACTGAACATGTACCATAACAGATCCCATTACAGTTCTGGCTTTCATATATGCACAGCCAAAATAAGCATGTATTTCGTTTTTTTGTTTGTTTTATTGATGTACGTATATATGGGATTAAAGCATATTGTAGTCCATTCGTTTGGAGGTCATTTTTAGGAATCTTCAACCAGTAGCTGCTCATGTTTCAAGTTGATCCAGTTGTACAGAAAGTAACTGATAAAGTTTGAAGTTTTAAAAATCCAAACGGCATCCAACGCACAGCTACCTTTTTTTGCTTTTTTAGAAGACTAATTGGAAACTTCAAACCTAACGTGGTAAAGGTCATGGGTGTTTGCATTGCTTTTTAATCGAAACCCAATTTTCCCTCTGAAGCTTAGTACAAGGACGAATTACAGACAAATCTGCTTTAGTGAAAGAAATGTCCTCTCTGTTGTGGTGACAGGAACGAATCCAAATGCGGACACAGACAAAGTTAGGATGGAGAGTGATGTTTTAATAATAATTGTAGTAGTAATGACAGAGGTAGTGGAGACGATGAGCTGGACACTGGAAGGGATGCACAGGAGGACAGACAGGATGAGGAAACCGGGAGGGGCAGCTAAGCGTGCAGGCAGGCGGGGCTGGCAGGACGGACAGAGCTGGCAGACGGATGAAGAATGAACCTGAACACAGGGGGGAACAACAGGAACAAGGGTAAACAAACATATAACACAACACGCAGAGAACAGTAAACACAGAGTCTAATATAAGGTAACAGAAGTCAGCTTCTACCGAGAAGGGAAAACAACGATCTGACGATGAATGACTGGAAAACCGGGGTAGATATACTGCAGGGCTGATGATCTAGATGGGAAGCTGGTGTGCGGAACGGACGACGGAATTGGTAACAGGTGAACATGATGAGGAGTAATGAGGATGATAATTGAATGATGGAAAATAATAAAACAATTAACAAACAATCACAAGGGAGAAACAAGACAGGAACAAAGGGAATGTGACAGTACACCCCCTCAACGGATGCCTCTGGGCATCTGAACAGGTGGTTAGGGTGAGCTAGATGGAAGTCCCGAATGAGGGCTGGGTCCAGAATAAGGGCGCGAGACACCCAACTGCGTTCTTCGGGACCATAACCCTCCCAGTCGACTAAGTACTGGAATCCACGACCTCGGCAGCGTGCATCCAGCAAACGCCGGACGGTGTAGGCCGGGTGGTCATCGATGATCCGGGGGGTGGAGGGGCGGCGGCAGGAGGGCAGAGTGGGCTGGTGGAGACCGGTTTAAGGAGAGAGACATGGAAGGAGGGGTGGATCCTCATGGAGGCTGGAAGTCGAAGCTTGACAACAGAAGGATTAATGACAGAGTCAATGGGGAAGGGACCAATGTAGCGGGGTGTGAATTTGCGGGAAGTAGTGTGAAGGGGAAGATCTTTGGTGGAGAGCCAAACCTCCTGACCCGGTTGGTAGATGGGCGCCGGGTGCGATGGCGGTCGGCGAAGCGCCGGTTCCGGTCCGCGGAACTAAGCAGGGCAGTGCGGGTGAGCTCCCAGGTCTTGCGACAGCGATCCAGGTGGGCCTGGACCGAGGGAACCGCTAGTTCCTCCTCCTGGACAGGGAAGAGAGGGTTGGTAGCCAAGGGAAGCCTCAAAGGGAGACAGACCTGTGGATGCGCTGGTCAAAGAGTTGTGGGCGTATTCGATCCAGGGAAGTTGAGTGCTCCAGGCAGAGGGATCTTCTGAGGTGATAACACGGAGTGATGCTCCCAGGTCTTGATTGGCGCGCTCAGTCTGGCCGTTAGTCTGGGGGTGAAAACCAGAGGATAGGCTTACCGAAGCTCCAAGGAGGCACAGAAGGTTTTCCAGACGTGTGAAGTGAACTGGGGTCCGCGGTCGGAGAGACGATGTCCAGGGAATGCCGTGCAGGCGGAAGACGTGGAGGCAGAGAAGGTCCGCTGTTTCGGAGGCTGTGGGGAGTTTGGGAAGGGCAACAAAATGCACGGCTTTAGAGAAGCGGTCGACGATGGTGAGGACCACGGTGTTACCTTTAGACGGCGGGAGACCGGTGACAAAATCAAAGGCGATGTGCGACCAAGGGCGACCAGGAACAGGCAGGGGACGAAGCAGACCAGCAGGAGGTTGGTGGGTAGCCTTGGAACGGGAACACACGGAGCAGGCGAGCACGAAAGAGCGGGTGTCGGCATCGACGGTGGGCCACCAGAAGTGCCGCTTGAGCAGGCTAAGGGTGCGGCTGATGCCGGGATGACAAGCGAAACCGGGAGGTGTGGACCCACTGAAGGACCTGAGATCGGACGGGGTCGGGACAAAAGTCGGTTCGGAGGTCCGGTACCTGGGTCAGGATGGGTCTGCTGGGCGTCACGGACAATTGACTCGATCTGCCAGGAGACTGCGGCCACCACACAGGATGGAGGAAGGATGGTCTCAGGAGTCACAGGAAACACCTCGGGGACATGGAGACGGGGAAAGGGCATCGGGCTTGACATTTTTGGAACCTGGACGAAAAGTAAGGTTAAAATTGAAACGCCCAAAGAAAAGAGCCCAGCGGGCCTGGCGGGAGTTCAGGCGTCTGGCCGTCTGGATGTACTCCAGGTTGCGGTGGTCCGTCCAGACGATAAAAGGCTGCTCGGAACCCTCAAGCCAGTGGCGCCATTCCTCAAGGGCGAGCTTGACCGCCAGGAGTTCACGGTTCCCAACATCATAATTACGCTCGGCAGGGGACAAGCGACGGGAAAAAAAAAAAGCACAAGGGTGGAGTTTTTGATCCAAGGCAGAGCGTTGGGATAACACCGCTCCCACCCCGGTGTCAGAGGCATCAGCCTCGACCACAAACTGGCGAGAAGGATCTGGTAAAATGAGGATGGGTGCGGAGGTGAAGCGCCGTTTTAGCTCCGCAAACGCAGAGTCTGCTTCCGAGGACCAGGCGAAACGGGTAAGGGAGGAGGTGAGACGAGTGAGGGAGCGGCAACCCGACTGTAATCCCTGATGAAGCGACGGTAAAAGTTAGCAAAGCCCAGGAAACGTTGTAGCAGCTTCACGGAGGTGGGTTTAGGCCAAGTCACCACCGCCTGGATCTTTTTCGGGTCCGTCCTAACCTGACCGCTCTCAATAATGTAACCCAGGAAGGAAACTGAGTGAACGTGAAATTCGCATTTCTCCGCTTTAACAAATAATTTGTTCTCCAAAAGTCTTTGGAGAACCTGGCGGACATGCTGGACATGCTCCTCGAGACTGTGGGAAAAAATAAGTATGTCATCCAAATAAACAAAAACAGAGCGGTTTAAGAAGTCCCGGAGAATGTCATTAATGAGCGCCTGGAAAACGGCGGGAGCATTAGTAAGCCCAAAGGCCATGACCAGGTATTCAAAGTGACCGAGGGGGGTGTTGAAAGCAGTCTTCCACTCATCGCCCTCACGGATCCTCACCAAGTGGTAGGCGTTGCGGAGATCCAATTTAGAAAAAATGACGGCACCTTGAAGTGGCTCGAATGCGGAGCTGATGAGCGGAAGAGGGTATTTGTTTTTAATGGTGATGTTATTGAGACCACGGTAATCGATGCAGGGACGAAGGGACTTGTCTTTCTTAGCCACAAAGAAAAATCCGGCACCCACAGGGGACGAAGAAGGCCTGATGAGACCCGCGGCAAGGGAATCGCGGATGTAGCGCTCCATGGCCTCCCTCTCTGGACGGGACAGGTTGAAGAGGCGGCTGGAAGGCAGGAGGACCCGGAAGGAGGTCTATGGCACAGTCATAAGGTCGGTGTGGAGGCAGGGAAAGGGCGCGTTGCTTGCTGAAGACCTCGACGAGGTCATGATAATCAGGAGGGATAGAGGAGAGATCGGGGTTTCGCGGTGGGCGTAGGATCCTCGGGCAGAGCAGGAGCAGGAGCAGACAACAAACAAGATGAGTGACAGAACAGACTCCAGTTGGTAACTCGACTAGTGGTCCAGTCGAAGTGGGGTTGTGTGCCACCAGCCATGGCTGGCCGAGGACTAGGGGAGCGTGGGGTGAGGAAAGGACGTGAAACTGGAGGGTCTCGTGGTGATTACCGGAGAGGGTGAGGTGAAGGGGTACGGTGCGGTGGGTAACTTGGGCGAGGAGTTTGCCATTGAGAGCGTTGGCTTTCAGAGGAGTCGTGAGGGGTTCCAACGCAATTCCAGCTTTGGCGACGAGATTGGAATCCAGGAAGTTCTCGTCAGCTCCGGAGTCGACCAATGCAGACAAGGGCAGGGACTGCTGGTTCCATGACAATATGGCGTTGAGCAGCATATGAGGTCGCGGTGTTGGTGGGGTGGTAGTAAGACTCGCCAGGACCCCCAAAATCACTGGTGAGCCCCCTTTTGGCCGAAGGAGCAGGAAGACAGGTAGTGACCAGGCTGACCGCAGTAGAGGCAGGATCCCGATTGCATCCTCCGAAGACGCTCAGCTGGTGAGAGGCGAGCCCGACCCAGTTGCATAGGGACCTCTTCGGAGACGGCTGAGGTGGAGACAAGACCGGGAAGAGAGGCAGTAGGGGGTTCAGGTCTTGATTTAGGGGGGTAGAGAGAAGAGCCACGGGAAGGAAAGGTGGAGGAACAACGGACAACTCTTTCCCGGTGGCGCTCGCGGAGGCGGTTGTCCAGTCTAATGACCAGGGAAATGAGGTCGTCGAGAGTTGATGGGTCATCCCTGGCAGCCAACTCATCCTTCAGTGAGTCGCTGAGACCGTGCCTGAAAGCACCTCGGAGCGCCAGGTCGTTCCAACCGGACTCCGCAGCAGTGATGCGGAACTCCACCGCGAAGTCGGCCACAGAACGGGCACCCTGGCGAATGGTAAACAAGCGTTGATTAACGTCCGTGCCTCGGACTGGGTGGTCGAAGACATTCCTTAGTTCAGACATGAAGCGGGAGTAGGAGGTGAGACAGGAGGAATTGCTCCCCCACAAGGCGGACGCCCATGCCAGCGCATCCCCTTGAGCAACCCCATTACGTAGGCGATGCGAGACCCATCGGTAGAATAAGAGGTGGGCTGCTGCTCGAAGACCAGGGAGCATTGGATGAGGAAGGCGCGGCACATCCCCAGGTCTCCGGCATAGCGATCCGGAGCAGGAACGTGAGGCTCCTTGTGCGGGAACACTGGCGGGTCCGGGGTGAAGAGACGACAGGAGGGGAGCCTTGGGCAGGGATGAGGACTGCGAGTTGTAAAGACAATTCTTGCATCTGGGTCTTGATCTCCTTTACGCTGGTGGCGAGGCTGTGCAGCGCTGTCGTCAGCTCCTGGAGGATTGGCCCTGTTGGCCGACAAGAACGCCCTGTAGGGAAAGGGCCTGATGGAGCTGGCTCGTGTCCGCTGGATCCATGCTTGGTCAGATCGTTCTGTTGTGGTGACAGGAACGAATCCAAATGCAGACACAGACAAAGTTAGGATGGAGAGTGATGTTTTAATAATAATTGTAGTAGTAATGACAGAGGTAGTGGAGACGATGAGCTGGACACTGGAAGGGATGCACAGGAGGACAGACAGGATGAGGAAACCGGGAGGGGCAGCTAAGCGTGCAGGCAGGCGGGGCTGGCAGGACGGACAGAGCTGGCAGACGGATGAAGAATGAACCTGAACACAGGGGGGAACAACAGGAACAAGGGTAAACAAACATATAACACAACACGCAGAGAACAGTAAACACAGAGTCTAATATAAGGTAACAGAAGTCAGCTTCTACCGAGAAGGGAAAACAACGATCTGACGATGAATGACTGGAAAACCGGGGTAGATATACTGCAGGGCTGATGATCTAGATGGGAAGCTGGTGTGCCGGAACGGACGACGGAATTGGTAACAGGTGAACATGATGAGGAGTAATGAGGGATGATAATTGAATGATGGAAAATAATAAAACAATTAACAAACAATCACAAGGGAGAAACAAGACAGGAACAAAGGGAATGTGACACTCTCTCTCTCCCTCCCTCTCTCTGGAGCGGAGAGGTGGGCTGAGGAGAAATGCTCTGCTACATCCATGCTGGCTATTTATTCAGGTTGGAGCAGTGGAGACACACACTTCTTCTCGCTCACTGGCACTAATTAACCTCTTTGTCCAAATTATCTGACAGCGAAAGAGCTTGAGGGTGGAACATAGGATGTCTGTCTCTCGCTCTCTTTTCTCCTCTGTCTCTTTGTATTTGTTTTGAGGGAGTACACTTAACACACAAGGATCAAACACAAACCACGTTCAGGGCCTGCCAGCTGGTGTAGCGGTAGAATGTCCGACGCTGCCCACTGCGACCAGGATTCGATTCCACCAGCCGCGCCAGACTCTGGTAGGGGGGGAAGCCGATATGAGCTCACTGCGTATAGGAGTGGCCCTGTGCACATGCCGGAGTTACGGTGACGGCTTGGCGGGTTCTGGCTCGGAAGAGGCAGTGCTCCGCCGCATGTCAGTATCAGGACTACGGCACCAAATATATCAGTATAAGGGAGGGGGATAATTGACATGAAAAAGGAGGGTATAATTGGCTACTAATTTGGGAGAAAAATGGGGGGAAAACTGCAGAAAGAGAAAATAGAAAAAACATGTTCAAGTAAAAGAGCTTACACATGTTTGCCACTTATCAGTGCTATTGATTTTTCAACACGCAGCACACTGTAAATGTGGAAATGAACGGTGTTTCTAATGGAGCGTCTGGGTACTACGTCTCATTAGCAGCTTCCATCACCGCCGTCGAGGACTCGTCTCCCAAGCGAGCTCCAAGCGCCGAGCCTTCCCTCTGCATCAGACGGTCTGCATTGTGAAGTCTAACATTAATCATGTGGCAGCAGTCATTAAAAGCCCATAAGAATCTTACTTCCAAAATCCCTTTCTCACTTCCAGTGTATCCCAGTTTTCATACCGTGTTGTGCCTATTAAAGTACAAATGCTTGTGACTGTGACAGTACCCCTGTAGGGTACTGAACACCTTTAGTCAGAAGAACATAATTGTACCCTTGCGAGAAAAAGAATGTTGCTTGCCATACAAGCCTCATTTTGATTCCAATATGGCTGCCAGTGTGAATAAGGATTCATTACCCTACCCTATCTGTACCTTTCCTCAGTCTGTACCCTTTTCACTGGGAAAAGGCACAAAACCATATCATGAAGGATCTTAGGTATACCTTTGAAGGTACATTGAACGCATCTGTACCCTGACGAACAAAAGTGTACCCTAATTGTACTTTTTTTAAATTTATTTTTTAAATAAATTTATTTCTGATTTTTCCCCCGTTTTTCTCCCAGTTTGGTAGCCAATTGTACCCTCTATTTTTATTCTCAATTCCCCACCCCCACGAGTCCGCCGCCCGTCCTCCGGGAACGAGATACGCATTCCTGGACCTATTTCCCCGCCTTCTTTCAAGACGGAGATCTTCCACGGACTCCATTAACCTTCTCCTCGACGGACTCGTGCCGGCTCTCCCTCCCCCCTCCCCTGGAGGTGGACAGCCAAATGCCGCCTCCGATCGGGTTGACGACCAGGGCCGGTCTGGTAGAAACGCGGGTTTCGATCCGCGTCTCTGACGGGCAGCGCACACCACTCCAAAGCGTGGTGCACTAGACCGCTGCGCCATCCGCCAGCGCTTTGTACATTTATTTTTGAGAGTGCAAATCCATTTTTAATACTAAAACTAATTCAGTTATTTATCCAGAGACTCAAACAGGTGGGAGGTATGACTTTTACTGTTTCAGGCTTACTATTGGGCAGCTAACATTGGTTTTCTATTGCATATTGGTATCAAGTGCCACTTGGGTGGTCATAGAGGCCGGTGCTTGCCAGCCTACATCTACCTGCACTGGTCTGTGCACCATTGCCCCTTAGGTTCCCCCTACCTGAAATATATCCCATTGTAAAAACTCAGAGAATTTGGGCACAATTTAGGAAGAACTTTGATCTTCAGTTTAAATCTGTATTTCTCAGAATCATATTTTTAAACCCTCCTGATATGACGTATTGGGTATAAAAGAGGTCTGAAATGTCTGAAAGCCATAATCATACATACAAGCTTTCAGCTTTCTTAAAAACATTTTATTTTTTATATTTACAAATTAGACATTAGTCAGGTGACTCAATATATATATATATATGTATATATATAATATATATGCCATTTAGCAGACGCTTTTATCCAAAGCGACTTACAGTAGTGAATGCATCCTTTTTTTCAGTATATGTGGTCCCACTGGGAATTGAACCCACAACCTAAGCGTTGCCAACGCCATGCTCTACCTACTGAGCCACACAGAACCAATATCCTGAACTACCCTCTGACTCTCCAACTGAATGAGGAATACTAAGGAATGATGTCTAAATTATATCACCTGATATCCAATCAAAATTTCCCATCAGTGCCTAGGATAAAAATGGTCTGGGAGCAGGATCTTGGTGAGAAAGCGTGGAAATATTTTTGTTTCTCTTTTTTTATATTATTATTTTATGTATTAATGATGTTTTTTGTGGTGTATATTCACACTGTCTCTCTGGGGGGATGGTTGTGGAGGGATGGTGTAGAAAGAGAGTGAGATCTTCAGGGGTGGGATGAGTGGGGGAGATGAATGGACAAGGAGGTGTAAGATGTGCATCCACCCTCGGTACAAAGACCAATAAAGAATTTTAAAAAGGCCATAAGTGTCAGGCCTTTTTTGGCAGAGGGAGTTTTGGCGATTTGATCACAGAGTATTCTGCACCTACATACATTCGTAAATCCATACGCTGCGGAGAGCCACCCGGGCGGCTGACATGATATGAAGAGCGATGAAGAGACAGCCCATGCCTCCTCTGTTGAGGAACAACAGACAGGGATGATGTAGGGGGATGGTTTTATAGCCGTCGACAAGGAGCGATAATTCATTCCCGGGATGCCTGGCCACAAATCAGACTGAGCTCTTCAATTCAGGTTGCGCACAGCAACAAAAACCATGCGCAAATCTGGTCCCACAAGCCATGAATTCAGTTCACAAACTGAAGCACAACGGTTGCTTGGCTTCGTAAATAGTCTTCTACCTACAGGAATAAAACAAGCTGACACAGAAGCGCTGTAAAAACTGATGTCTGTGCAGGGATGTCATGCTGTCAGAGACATGGTCGTGTCATTTCGTGATGAGCAAAATCAGCAGGTTGGCGGGCTCGCGGTAAAGCTAACAGAAGTGTCCCGTCAGGAAGAACTGCCTTCAGTGAGTAGGGAGTAGAAACCGGTGTGGACCGTGCCAGGAATATGTTTGTATCTGATTTGTGTCTGTGCCTTGATTATGTCCATATGTGGATTAATATAATGCCAGCTTTGTGGGAGGGAAAGCCACGGAGATCACCTGAGATTTCTCTCAATGTTCTCCTCTTCCACTCTCAGAATTGACCATCAGGCACAAGGACCTAAACAGAGCACCATATACATAGCAGGAAGCCACTGACCTGCTCTATGTTTTTCTGCCCCTCCCTCTATGAATTTTCTCCCTCTATTAATTTTCCTTTAGCTCGTTAGCTGCATGCTAACTCCAGTGCTGAGGGGCCGATGGGGCAAGGCCAGTGCCTTTGTGCCTGGCTTGAGGAGAAATGAATGTGGGAATGTGTGCTGTTGTTTGCCTGGAATACTGATTTAAACTTCTGCATTCAGATTTAAAGATCTAGAACTTTCTCAGTAAATAAAGGATGTTCACCAAATATCTTGAAATGTTAAATGCATCAATTCTGTTGAATTTGAACTTACATTAAATGATCTCCAGGTGGAAGTTGAAAAACATTATAAAGAAATGTTTATATTTAATAAAAAAATTATAAATTAAATATTTTTTCATTTTTCTTCCCAATTTGGAATGACCGGTTGTCCCTCACGAGGTACCACTGTATCATCTGCACCCACACACCAGGAGCACTGCAGTTAAAGCATGACCACTCCTCTGATTCACTGCAAACCAGTGAATATTTTACACCCTACAGGCCACACGCAGTACTACGGAACAGAAGTAACACCAATCAGAGCATAGAAAAAAAATACAATATTTGTCAAAAAAGAAACCTAGGCAAAGCCAAGTTCTAGGCCAAGGTCTCTCTCAGACGGTACCCATATACATTTTTTTATGGGGAACGGTTCAGCTGACATAGCAATTCAACTTATTAAAATTAATGGCTGCTGAGAGATAAAAAAAAAAAAGTATGTGCAAGAATAATTTCATATTGTATGTATGACTTAGAGGATTCCAGGTAGAATGGGATTTATGATTGTGTCCCAGGTAGAATGGGATTCATGATAATCTTTCAAAGGAGTGATTGTAATTAAAAGATCAGACTGGTGAAATTGATAAAAATACTTTGCTGAAGGGGTTTTTGTTGGATCGCCATGCAATTTAACTGAAAACCAGTAAGCTCTGTCTGGAAGTAGGTCAATTTTTTAAGGTCTCGTGTGAATGTGAAATGAGCACTGGGGAAGCACACGGAATCGGAAGAGATGACATTAAATAGTGTGCTACTACAGGACAGCAAGGACTTTGGGCAAACATATTGTACCAAGCATTTGCAAATCAGTCTTCCACTGCAAGATTGACTTGATGTGTGCTTGTTTTGGCCAGATAAACCCTTTCACTATAAAAAGTCTATTGGCTTCTTCCTGAAAAAATCTAATTATAGTTCCAGTTAGATGATATGTGTTGAATGGTAATTTTAAGGTAAACTGCAGTACTGGTCATTTCATAGTGACCATCTTTTAGAGTGTTCCGTTTTAAGGAGATAAATCACAATGCCAAATTGTCATTTCCCCAGCCTAGCCAGGCAGTGCAGATTTCTGTGGTTGAGTTGTTTTCCCTTGACCTACTTTTCCTCTTCTGTGTTCCATGCTAAACTGCTTTTGATGCAGGCTTGCTGCGGCAGTGATATAGACAGGACACTCTAGGGCGCCTAGCTTGTATATTAATTTTCACCTCTATAACTGCAGAAGGCCCGAGTTCTGCGAAAGGTGACATGATTGACACATGACTGACAGGTCCTGTTACAGTCTATTAGTCACACCCCTGTAAAGATCTGTGACCTGTGATTGGCCACCTGTCAGAGTGAATAATTGTAGTTTAGTAGCGCTGACTCCTGACAGCCAGAGAAGTTATTTTAATTAACTTTGTGTCGCCAAACTACGCCGGAGTGCACTTGTTTTTTCTTCCTGACCATCTTCCCGTCACAAAAGCAGAGAGAGAGTGTTAAAGAAAAATTGACAACGGTCAGATATTGAAAACCGTCAAAATCTTGAGCTATTGCCATTGTGAAGTATTACACAGCCAATCGGAAAACTCCTGTTGTCCTTGTCTCGGGATTCCTCCATCTTATTGTGACACGCACAGCGAGTCCCTTTCAGATGGCTGCCAGAGCCTGCTTCTCCCAGCCAGAGCGTGGAAGACGGGAAGTTGCTGCCTATTCTCATGTTTATGTGTTGAGCGACATCTCGAAAGTAGGGGAGGACAGTGCTCAGCCGACTCAAGATGAGGTGCAGCTCCAAAGATGCAAGTAGTTCAGATTGAAGAAAGTGCAGCACTTGCACGTACGCAGGAAAATATATATTTATTTATGTATACCGTATTTATAAAAAATTGGACATTTGGGGCTGGCACGTGACCTGATTTCAGAACGCATTTCTGATTTAAAATGTTAAAAGTGTGCTGCGCTTTCTGCATTCTCAATGACCCGAGCGAAATTTCAGCTCGCTATTCTGCAGCGTAAGCATGTGCTGAATTGTTCTTCGGAACAGGGCTGACTTTGCACAGTCCCTCCCAGCGGAATAGTGCAATTTTCCAAACACTTGCTCGCTCAGTAGAACAAGCAAAATCAAGCCTGCATCAGGGCCATCTCACACTGACTTCAGGCTCCTGAACAAAAGAGAGAAAAACAGTATTGCTGATTAATAATAATTGATATCTGAACAAAAATGTAAACTAAAGCCCTGTGTTGGGTGAAAAATAATAAAATAAATAGATTAAAGAGTAGATATCCAGTTAAAGAGTAGAATAAAGTGAGGTATGCAAATGCTAGTGCATCAGATTTTTGTGTAGGGACAGACTAAAAACGGACAATTGGGGTTAATAGGTTCCTGGTTGGCATGATGAAGAGTCTCAAAGGTGAGTCTATTCCACCTATTAAGGACAAGAACCCAGAACACCACTAGAAGGTGTGGTGGAGTATAACAGGAGTTTGGCTGATTCATACGTTAGTTGTGACAAAAAACGGCAGAGCACCTGTGGCACAGTTGTTAAAGGGGTTGGTTTGATGAGAATGAATTACATTTACATTACATATACATTTTAAGCATTTAGCAGACGCTCTTATCCAGAGCGACTTACAAGATGTGCATTAATACATGGTAGGAACAATCATGGAGAGATCAGTGCAGTAATACAGTGATAGACATCGTTGTAGGCAGCTGCATACCATACCTGTAACACTGGGAAGGAAAAGGTTAGTAATTTAAAAAAATATATAATAATTAAATGAGGAGTAGGCAGGGATACATGTACAAGAAGTGTTGAGCAAGTAGGCAGTGGTGATGACAATTGGGTAGATGTGCAGAATATCAGTGGTAGTGGAGTCTGAAAATGTGGGTTTTGAGTCTCTTGCGGAAGATCGCAAGTGATTCCGCGGTCCTGACCGATTGCGGAAGGTCGTTCCACCACCGAGGGGTCAGGACAGAGAAGAGGCGACACCGCGAGGAGCGGCTGCCGGGCACCCGAAGGGATGGGACAGACAGTTTGATAGAGGAGGCGGAGCAGAGGGTCTGGCTGGGGTGTAGGGAGTGATGAGTGTCTGGAAGTAAGGGGGAGCAGTTCCTCTAGCCACTTGAAAAGCAAGCACCAGTGATTTGAATCTGATGCGTGCTGCAGTGTGGAGCCAGTGCAGAGAGGAGAGTAGAGGGGTGATGTGGGTGAACTTCGTTTGATTGAACACCAGACGTGCGGCAGCATTCTGCAATTCTAGTTGCAGTGGGCTTGGTCAGGGTTTGATTCATTATGACCAATCACACAAGCCGCTCTTTTCCCCTTTAAATATCAGCGTGTTAACGCCATAGCGAACTGGCAACTTCGTCATGTC
Source organism: Aldrovandia affinis (assembly GCA_029706075.1). Taxonomy (NCBI): domain Eukaryota; kingdom Metazoa; phylum Chordata; class Actinopteri; order Notacanthiformes; family Halosauridae; genus Aldrovandia; species Aldrovandia affinis. The sequence goes on along the minus strand of JAINUG010000157.1, from coordinate 817,951 downwards.
TGATGAAGAGCGAGCGCGAAGTCATGGCAGGCTGCGTCAGGGGCACCTCTCTCAGTCGGTGCAGAGTCGCTGTAAGCATATTCACAAGCTCCGGAGCTCATAAATATGTATTCATGAGCTCTGGCAGGCAGTCTCTTTGGGCCTGTGGACCCGAAGAGGAAGAAGAAGATGCTGCACCACATTTGTTTAGTTTACTTTGTTGATTTTCTACCCAAGTCTACAGGCGTGGACAAAAATATATATTTTTCTACTATTATGATTTGTATTACTAAAATGTATTTATTAACTGTTGCTAGTTTGGTTTGCCAGGCTATGTAAGCCACATAATAAATATTGACCTCTTCAACTATGTTTCATTTAAGTCAGGCATGCATTTGTGCCCGAGGTGTGTATACTCACTAGGGAAACAGGGGCCCCTCCTGCATCCTGTCATTCTCCATCCTCCGCTACAATCGCGTAGGGAATGCATTTTTTATTTCAATTTTTTTTTTTACATTCGTTTCAGATTTTTGCTGTTTTTCTCCCAATTTAGTGGCCAATTATACCCTCTATATATTTTCAATTTGCCACATGAGTTCACCACTCGTGTGGCCGAGGCAAGTTAATTCTCAGAGGGCAGCGAACTCTGCTTGCTTCGAGATGGAATTCACCCACCCACGTTCTGGAGACACCCTTACATGCTTCACTTAAGCCGGCTCAACTTACCCCCCTCCCCCTGGGGCGGACAGACAAACGGCGCCCCCGATCGGGGCTAACGGCCAGGGCCGGTATGGCAGAGACTGGTTTCGAACCACATCCCTGATAGGCAGCGCACACTCGTATCGGACCAGCCAAGATACGGGAGCGTTAGACCGCTAGGCTCTCCGCCGCCCAAGGAAATGCATTGTAAAGGTTTGCTCGATCACTGACCTAGCCCCTGAGAAACCATGGTTGAAAGCATGTTATTTGTGTGCTGTGGGCACAATGTATGGCGTAATCAGCCACGGTTTTAATGTATAGCCATTGTCCCCTAACACCCACCCATCCAGGGGGTGTCCCCCTAAATGGCTGCAGGAATGCCAGAGTTGACCAAGATAGAGGAGTCATGGGTAGACCCTGGATAATTAGCAAGCACATGTGTCGCGCTGCAGTTTGCATCACAAACCACCTGGATGTTAATGGAGTGGACCCCGTTACGAGTCACGTGAATCGTACCATGGTCAGATGGTGCATTTAAGTGTACGTGGGTGCAGTCAATGGCGTCTAAGGCTGGGGGAATCCACATTTCACAAAAACTCAGTTATCTGCTGGCTGTCGGGCTGTTGCAGGAAAACGAATAAACACATTTGCATATCAGACTAGACCAGGGGTGGGCAATCTTACCCTGTGTGGGCCGGTGTGGGTGCAGGCTTTTGTTCCAGCCGAGCAGTAGATCACCTGATTTGACTAATCAGCTAATCAAAGTCTTCAATCAGGGCTTTGATTAGTGGAATCAAATAAAATGTGTCACTGTTCAGTTGGAACAAAAGCCTGCACCCACACTGGCCCACACAGGGTAAGATTGCCCACCCCTGGACTAGACTGATAGAAGCTAGCCTCTCAGACGGCTGTCAGTTTGGCTGCACATGCGGTCTCTTTCAGTCTAGTCAGTTTAGTCACTCAATCCCCCAGCATACCCTGGGCTCGGCAGAGTGTTTGGCATTTATCCAACCCATGAAGCTACTCTCGAAGCAACCCTGAGAAGCTAGTAGCTAGTAATGGACTCTCAAAGTGATGAGAGGGGGAGGGGGCGACGACTGGCCGGGAGAGGTGCAGCCTCTGTCCCGCACTCCTGCTCGGGCAGGTTGAGGAAGACATTCCACCCAGTGCGTATGCATATATACATTTCATCAACAAACACATATCTTACACAATTTGATGGCTGTGGAGACAGTCTCTCTCTGTCTCTGTCTCTCTCTCTCATTCAAGTGCATCGAACCGTTCCTTACAGGTTCCTTGCTTAAAGGTCCTGCGCAGACATTGTATTTCACATGTAAATTATGGCACGAGGGTGCCCAAACAGTAATCCTTAATACTTATCTCTGACTATGAACAAGGCTGTAAGGCAGGCTGAGTGGGCGGGGAGCTAGTATTCCCGAGCTCGCCTTATTTGGCACGCCTGTTGACCTACGTCAGCAACAAGTCCTGTGTTTTCGAAATTGAAGATGTGAGAGTGCGCCGAACATTAATGAATCACAGCCGTTTCTGTGATGAAACTTGCACAGCGCTGAACGTTTTTCTTGGCACACCCCCCTATTGCACCATCCAAACCATGTTGACGCAAGCGCCTTTATGGCAGACCGCAAAACTACCAAACTGGGCGGAGGTGAGAAATATTCCATTTGCGGAATTAGCAATTCCATTACCGCCTGGGTGCGTTTCTGCTACCGTTTTTGCCCATTTTCACTAGAGCCCTTCATTTTTTACAAACGGTGTAGTTTTAGTGACCAGGTGTAGACCTTTTTTAAGGAATCATTTGCCATATAGCACATTACAAAAGATGAAAGCAATAGGTCAACTTGTCTGAGAACTGAGAACTTCTACCCAATTCTGGCGGACTACTGCATATCAAACTACTTTGAGTGTAAAGAATATATTGACATTAAAACGTGTATTAATACTTTGAAATATCGAATATTTTTATCATTGATATGTTGCGTGGGTCTGTTTTGAGCAAGGCTGTTTATTGGATTACAACTTGGAACTATGGTAGTGGCATGGTATGGTGGCAGTGTAGTATAATGGTTAGGGACCTGTTGTACTGTTGTACCCTTGAGCATGGTACCTAAACTGAATTGCGTCAGTAAATACCCAGCCGTACAATATATGAATGGATTGTATGTAAAGATGTCAACTGTAAGTCGCTCTGGATACGAGCATCTGCTAAATGCCTGTAATTGAATGGTAGTGACATGTTAATGCTGATGCATGGTTGCTTGCTTCATAAAAGGCAACACACGCTGTTCCCAGGCTCAAGTTGATGACTGAACGTTTAATGCCTAGAAGATTCGACCTTGCTTTGCACAGAAAGAAAACGTGCTGAGCATCGACCTTATGTACTGTCTGTGTTTTAAAACATTTCCCCATTGGAGAGATGTGCGCTTTCCTCCCACTTCCCACCAAAAGCACAACTTGTCTTTGCTCTGACAACTTCCTTTGAAGTCGCAGTAGAAAAGTTGAAACCCTCTCTCCTCCTTTTTGAAGCACGATATGAGAGAAGAAACAGAAGGCAAAGTTAGGGGGGAAAGACAAGGGCACGAGTCACAAAGCAGAGGAGATGATGCGTCCTTTGCTCTCCCTGCTCAGAAGGCATCGCCCAATCCTGTTCATCTTTCTGTGGGGAAAATCTTCAGAGGTTAATTACAGACCTGCGCTGTCATTCACAATAATGAAACCATTACACCAGAGAGCAGGAGGTGGGCAATCGTCAAGTGAAGATTCATTTAATCTTCTGAAACTGAGCTCATAGCCCATAAAGTAAAAGGAGTCGTTCTACATGCGAAAATATTCTACATGCGCGTAGCTGCCAAAATAAAAGCAACACTGTGGCAACCCAGAAAGACGCTGAAATGGCCCTTGCCCGAGCTAGGAGAGTCCCAGCCAAGCCCAGGTAGGTGGTGCTCATTGGAAAGGGGACACCCGCCAACGGACATTTGCGCTACTGCACCCATTTAAAGGGTCCGTCATTTACTCAAATGTTGCCTTTATTTTGGCCATTATTTGTATGGTGCATGTATCAAGCGTCACTAATTGTACATCATGTTGAGTCTATATTCCACTTGGCAACGTTGCAAAGGGAAAGGCCGTTTTGAAATAGTTTTCAAAAAAGGTCAGAAACTCCAAGGAGATTTGATTAAGTGTCTGACATTAGTGTCTCCTCATATCTTGATAGCCTCAGTGAGTCTACACGAATGGTGCTATTTAACGTAGAATACCCCTCAGCTTCCCTGCCCCCCCTTCCCCCTGCTCCCCAACTGCTGTGTGCTTTCACACCTGACTGCACTGACTATTCTTCCATTGACCTGAAATGGGCTGGAACGTTTCCTTTACAGGTGCTTTGACTCTGCCCTGTTTACTTGCATTGATTCTGCTCGTTAAATACACTTAACTTTTTATGTTGGTGACGTGAGGTTGAGAAAGGGACCGCCTCAGGAAAGCCGCCGGAGATGCATCTGTGAAAACGTGGGCCAAGGGCTGCATGTCGAAACGAATCTTTTCCGATGCGAGAACCTCTCCGTCTTCACTTCTTTTACTCTTTCTTCCACGCTTGCCTTGAGCTTGAATACCCTTCCCCCGGCGTGTGTTAGTTACCTTCTCGTTATTAGATGACTGTCGCGCCAGTACGCGGTCATGCGAGCCTGGCAGTGCGGTGATCAACAGGCACTCCACGCGCTGCGGCAGCGGAAACATCGCCAGTGACACAAAACAATTTCTCCGCCACGGATCCCTTCACTACAACTTACAGATGGATGCTTTGTTCATTCTTGGATGCTTACAAAAATAAATCGCTGGTGCGTAGTACATCTGAATCGGTGGCAATGCTTTTGAATGGGATGTGGGCCGTTCTTGATTTCCGTCATCTCAGACAGAATTCTGCCCTCTAATTTAAAAGAGATCACTGTCTTTGTTTCCATCATTCACTCCTCCGTGACGTGGATGCAGAACTGTTCATTAAACCTTAAGGGTCCACCTTGACCCTTGATCGGCAAGGCTGTGATAGGCTGATATAGACTGACCTCTGGTCACCAAGCCCTGAGTTCCTTTACATAGAGGGGTTGGTGGCCCACTGGTTTATTTAAACCAGTCGTCACTTGGCGCTCGGCAGCCTTTTGTGCGTCTCACTGCAGACGTTGTTTTGTTTCCATTTTTTGTTGGCGTATGATTACAATTACTATTAGTTATTGTCACTGGTGTCACACTCCTGTGCTATATGTATTGTCTTATCTGTAAATGTTCTGTCCAATGTAAGTTCTGTCCATTATACTAAGGAAGGAGGAAAACAAGACAGAAAGAAAGCAGGGTCCCCCAGGTGTCTCCCCTGTCCCCAAAGTAAGAGAGGCAAGGTAAAACAGGGCAGAGTGAGAGAGGCGAGACCGTTATGGGCCTTTGAGGCAGTTTGTAAACCTCAGGGCCTGTTGTAGGCATCCGTGCTATCAGTCTCTGTTTGCGGGGAAGGGGGGACAGACCGACGTGGCCAGGAGGTCAGCACGATGTTGATGTGGGCTGACTCCACCGCCATGGAGACTGTCGGGGGAAATCAGTCTCAGATCAGCGGATCACAAGGCCTCTGCTGGCTTTCGAAATGGTCACGCCTGGTGTACGACGAGTCCCTGGCTTTGATGCGGGTGGGTGTAGCACGGTGGCAGGGGTGAGTTCAGTGACAAAACATAAGGGAAAAAGGGTTCTGGTGAGCCGTCGGCCCTTTTTTATTTTCCATCTCTGGGGGTAGACAAAACAAACTAATAAAATGTGGGGGGGGGTTGTGGAAGCAAACAGCACAATTTCCTCTATGTCCCCCAAAGCAAAGACTTCATCTAGGCATGACAGGCTCTGCTTTTATAGAAGGCCTAAAGAAAGCAATAGGCAACACTTGAGCTGATTATTGATCCGCCTCAGGTGAGCATGCCTGTAGGTGAGGCCGCCACTGTCCGAGGTCCTGTAGGCTTCCAGCTTTGGGAGGGAACAGAACCTGACAGCAGCCAAAGAGGAGGAGCAGACCTCTCTACTACTCCTTCCACCCCTCCCGGTATCACAGTTGAAGACCAGCACTGCATGTGAGGGGCAGACTTTTAATAATCTTTTTAATAGTAAAAATACTGATACAGTTTGTTTCCCAGGCTCAAGGTGCTATACAATCAGATTAAACACAATAGAAAATTAAAACAATATGTATAGTAGCAGCATCAGCAAGAGCTGCACATTAAACACTTTGAGGTAAAATATTTTAATATTTAAAAAAAAACTATTCTCAGCTTTAATAGGACAATTTTGTTAAGGCGATTTTTGTCTGTTCTGTTTAAAATCTTCCTAAGCAACATTTGATCATGGGAATTAGCTCTAATAAAGCTGCATATCTCAGACATGGGTTCTGTCAGCTGTTCTGTGTAGCTCTAATAAAAATCATAGCAGCTGAAAGAGCACACACTCAAAGAGATACAAAATCATTAAATACAATCTTTCACTTCAGTTTGCTCTGAGGCAGAATTTGAACAGTCAAAACGGACACTAGGTGGTTTTGGCCCTTCGAGTAAGGCAGCCGCATGAACAGTTGTCTCTAATTAAGAGGTTTAATGTTAATGTTGATAAGTGCACTGTCCCTTCCCACACACCTCCTCTCAGGTCTGACTGTGAGGCATTGACTAATAAGACATTATGATGGATGTTAGGTGCTAAAAAATAGTATATTTTCCAAGTTTTCAACTCATCACGTTTTAAGTTGGTCAATGACGACAGCATTTGGATCAGAGAAAATTGGCTGACATCAGTAACAACCGATGAGATACAAATAGAGGAGGCAGAAGACATATATTCAGTGTATTTAAACCGTTAGTGAGCGAGCTAGCGAGCATACCGTTGCCTACTAGTGTCAGCTGTTGGTTCACCAGCATTTCTCAAAGCAGCACAACACAACAGACGGGGCCAAATCCGTTGAGATGAGTATCAGCTGATTAGCGAAGGCAAGAAAGTTTGTGAATGGTTCTGCCGCTAGCAGACCACTGTAATGCCAGTTGTCCAAACACTGGTGTCCTGACAGCTGTCCTCAAACACAAACCTTTTTTTGTGATTAGCAAACTTGCTAATGCAAAGAACATACATCAGCAACCGATTCAATTTGACTTAATTGTGTTAAATATGTTATGTAATTTGTGTACTTCACATGTACTTCAAATGATTTGTGTACTTGTGTTTGTGTACTTCACATTAAATGATTTTAATAAATTGTAGCCAAGATCAGAGAGTTGCTTTTTTAACCTAAAATCCATTTATTTGTTTATATTTTAAACTGAAATGGTTTAATGCATTACATTAGGTGCAGTAAAGTAAAAAGGAAATTAATGCTGCTAATGGGTGATTTAGCTAAATTGATATGATTGCTATTCCTACAAAACAAATAAAAACAGGTCCATGAGGATTATCAAATAAACTTCTCTGCCTCCCCAACTTTATAGTTCACCGAGCCTGACGTGCCCCTGAACTCCAACCCTCTCCTCTTCGGGGGGGTTTCACTGATCAGCTGTCAGGTGCATGTGTTGGCGATGAGTCTGGGTCTGCCACGGTGTTCTCCCCCGTACTCCAGGTTGCCAGGTACACCTGCTGACCGAGCCAACGCGTCCGCCGCTTCACCTTGTTTTACCCGTGAAGCTCGCGACAGTGCTAACCCAAGTGTGTGGATTTAACCAAAACGCAGCCAGCTTTGAAGTCATTAAGGATTCCCCCTTTTTACAGTGGCAGTAGTAAGGTCACTTGATGCTCGTGTTTTGCGGAATGGATTGTGGAATCCCAAGCAGGTTGGATGGGGGGGTTATTATTATTTGCGAAGTGTGGACATGTGTTGGGACTGTGGCGTGAGACCGCAGTTGCGGTGCGTGGGAATGATTGTGGGCTGTAATCTGGGGTACCTTCTCTTCATTTTGTTGGTAAGTCCTTTGTTGGGGGGCATCTGGCATTTAGGGGCACGATGCTCATCAATGGCAGTTTTGCACAATGCTGGGAAACTGGTGCAAACATGGAATGTGCATGCAGATAAAGAAAAGCAGGTTTCACAGGAGTGAGGAAGAGTTACATCGTCTCCCCACAGTTCTATCGTGTGCTCGTTTAGACGTCTTTGCTTTGTTTCCATTCATACCATTTTAAGCACAAAGACCCCTGTGTTAACGTATGCTGATTTTGTCCTAAAGGTAGCTCAGTAACAGCTCGGACTGTTATAATCAATCACCTCTTCGTGGTCTTGTGAGAACAGAAAAATCTCATATTGATGTATGAACTTGGTGTGTAAATGATTTAGCCTCCGCTGCAGGATTATAAAATCCTCTGCAGTCGTCCGTCGATGCTTACAGAACTAACGCACACAGACTTTGTTTCCGCTGCGGGATGGTTGTGGAAGGGGGGCTCCTGCAGCGATGTGATGCACTTCCTTTAAGAGCAGGGGCTGAGGGAGTCTCTTCGGATTTCACACAGGAAAAATGAAGCCAACGTGTGCCCGTATCATGGAAATGCAGATCTCATCAACTGAACTGCTCCTAAAATCTAAATTTTACCGTTGATTTTGCTTGCTAAAACAATATATTTATTTTATGGCAGCGTTTTTGGTGTTTTTTTTCAATATAATGCACATGGATCATAATTTCTAATGATTGCTTTCCCTAATAGTTTTTTAAATATATGATTAAAGAGAGGAGAAGCTTCACCAGATTGAAAACCATTAAAACTGGATTTCATTACCCCTTGAACTGTATCCTGGTGTTTGGCCATGGACCTCTGTGCTGGAGGGCATTGAATTTGAGTGTGACACAACAATCCATTCTGAAGTGCCGAAACGTCTCCAATTGGAGAAAACCAGGAAAATATACGGTGCTTCCTGGCTTGGGAGAAATGACTCTCTGTTAAAAATCTTTATTTTCCTCATGGCGATATGTTGGACCGCGCCGTGGGTTTCTCTCTTTGGGGGTAGCATGTGATTCTTCAAGAGTCTCTGTGGTTAAAATTGCACTTTTTTCATTTGGCGTGGAGAGAATCTTTCATTTGTGTCCTTCTTCGAGAGAGGGGAGTCACAGGGGAATGGACTGTAATTCTGCTGAAGTTCGTGATCAGGTTTTGAAAGCATTTCTTTCCAGTGCACTGACAGTAGTAACCTAGATTTATAGATCAAAGGGTCACAGATTCATCATAACGTGTCTTCAAGGTCCATAACTAATGTTTAGATTTATATTATTGCTTGGTTTGTTTAAATAGTACCCAATGACATGAAAATACACATTTGCATTGATGCTAAGATTAATATGCAGAAATACACAGTCCAGATTGAGATTTCCCATGCTAGAGCTTATTCAACTCATTTGAGAGCAGACACACTTGTGGTTCTGTGTGGCTCAGTAGGTAGAGCACGGAGTTGGCAACGCTTAAGTTGTGGGTTTGATTCCCACTGGGACCACATGTACTGAAAAATGTATTGTATTCACTACTGTAAGTCGCTTTGGATAAAAGCGTCTGCTAAATGGCATATATTATTACCATATTACACACACTGCTCACGCAAGACCTTTTTAATGCTATATACTTGTGGGACTCCGTTTGTGATACGAGGGAAATAGCTAAAAGGTTTTCCTCCTTTTCATTGCAGGTGGGGACCATCTTGATGTTATTACACACTGGGTCTTCAGCCCCCGTTTTCTTTATCATCCTGTGATGTCATGCCATTAAAGGCAACTCCTGTGTGAGACTTCCCAAGGGGTTCACTCTGAGATCTTGTCGAGATCAGGAAAGATGTGAAATTAGATTCCATGCTCGTTGTCTGAAGGCTGAAAAAGCAGAAGACCTCTGGAGACAAGCTTTCCTTAATGGGTTCAAGAGCGATGGGGGCCTGCTGAGAGCCTCCGCCAGCGCAGCAAGGTGCGGTGCACAAAATGAGTTCCCAGGGCCAGTCCGGCGGCCTGGTCTGCCCCGGCCGCCAGGACAACCAGGGGGAGATCAAGAACAACAACAAGCAGCCACTGTTTGCTCCCCAGGATGGAAACGACGCCAACGCCAACGAGGTCCAGGCACAAGACGGAGGCGGGACGGGCGATGTGGGAGCCCCGCCCCCATTGGTGTCCCAGAGCGAGGGGCAGGACAAGGTCATCATCTGGGGGACGGACTCCCAGTGCGACGACCCGGATCTGGAAGAGTTTGAGATGCTTGAATGCCAGGAGCTGGAGGCCTACCTGGTAGAGGAGGATGTGGAGGTGTACGAGGGCGGGGCGGGGGTGGGAGGAGGTCGGTTTGTGGACGAGCGGCCCTTGCCTCACAGCTCCACCCCCACGCTGGTGACAGACAGAGACAACAACCATGAGGAGGCAGAGAGGGCCGGGCGGTGTGGGGGGCAGGACCTGGAAACCACTGTGTCCCTATCACTGGGAAGCCGGGAGAGGGCAGCGTGCCTGACGAGGGCAGAGTTCAGCTCAGAGAATGACGTCTTTATGACATGTCTCTCTGCCATGTCCAGCCTAGGGGGCAGTCTAGCCAGCGCTCTGGACAGGACCGGCCGGACACAAGCCGCCGATTCCCACCACACCCTGTCCACACCATATCAGACCATCTCTGAGGACCTGACCCTGGCCTCCCAGTCCATCTCCACCATCTCGGTGAAGTGCGGCGTCGCCCAGGAAACAGGAGGCTGCCTGGGTAACTCGGGAAGGAGCGCCTCACAGTCCTGCAGCGCCGACCTGAATCTGAACTTGGCTACAATGCCACGGGAACTCGGCCCAGAAGCACAACCAGAAGCGGTAGAGCTGAGGTTGAGGAGAAGCCCATCCCTGGATGGGTCAGGCCTGCTGACCAATGCCGCGGGGAAATGCCGACAGAGCCACGCTGCGGACGCCGGCGATGCTGAGCACAGTGACCACAAAGGATGCCCTCAGATGACGGCCAGAGACAAGGAAGAGGGCCACAAGCAGGGGGAGGAAGCCGCCCCCGAAGCACAGAACGACACGGAAGAAAAATCTCATCCCTGCCCTGACCTCACCAGGCCTACGTGCTCTGAGGGTGAACGGCCTAAAGCAGAGGTTCAGGGCTCCAGGGCTTCCCCGACTCTGGGGACGGGTTCACGGAAGGCCGTCCACAAAACGAGTGGGAAACCCTCCCAGGATGGGGAGCTCCCCGATGTGAACAGAAACCCCAGGGGAGCGCCTAGCCAGCCTGCTGCCGTGGAGCCCAGGCCCCTGAAGAAGCAGGGCTCTTTCGAGCACGGCCGTAGCTCCAGCCCCTCTAGCCTGGAGCGGAAGAACCAGCTGACCAGGAAGCCCTGGGGGAGCCCCACCCGGGCTGTGACCCCCCCGTCCCCAAAGACCACAGGGTCCCCGAGGAGGAGACCCCTGTCGTCCCCTGCCAAGACCACCGCCGCGAGAGCCCCTCAACAGGAGTGCACCGAAGGCCCTCAAGGGGGCAGCAATGTCCCAAAACCACCGGGTAAAGGGTTCCCAAGCAGCGGGATTCCCAAACCCATCCTCCAGCATGCCCCGAGGCCGGCGGACCAGATAGACCTGGACAACAGGAACACGAGGTCCCCACCGCCCCAATACCCCCAAAACCCAAAAACGTGCGCCCCAAGATCATCACCTACATCCGTAAGAGCCCTCAGGTGAAGCCCCATGTCCCCGACGCGCCCTACGATGTGTCCACCCTGCCCCCCAGGCTTGCGCCATACCCCAGCCCGCTGGCCTGCAAGGACCCCAAAGCCGGGGGGCACCCTAGGGCCTCGCCCGTGCTCAGTGCCTCCAACCTGCTGTATGATAAGTATCGCCATGAGATGCAGAAAGCCTGCTACTACTCCCCAGGACTGGTGTTGTCAGGCAGCAAGCCCCCAACCCACACCGTCCCCCACAAGTTGAGCGGGAAATCAGAGAGCTTCTATGGGGAGCTGGCTGACAAATATCTGCAGGAGGTGAGTGGATGAAAGGGGTGATGTGTGTGTGTGTGTGTGTGTGTGTGTGTGTGTGTGTGTGTGTGTGTGTGTGTGTGTGTGTGTGTGTTTGTTCTCACCTTGTATTAATGCACATCTTGTAAGTCGCTCTGGATAAGAGCGTCTGCTAAATGCTTAAAATGTAAAAATGTAAAATGTGTGTGTGTGTGTGTGTGTGTGTGTGTGTGCGTGTGCGTATTTCTGTATGTGTGTGCATATGTTTGTCTGTGTGTGTATGTTTGCCTGTATGTATGCGTGTGTGTGAATTTGTGTGTACTTTTATCACTATGATACAGGGCTGTGGTATGAGACAAAAGTCTCAGAACTTTACTTTCAGCAAAGTTGGAACACACACACATGACTTCATCCCTAAATTTTTTATTTGTTTTTATTTAACCTTTATTTAAGCAGTCTCTTTGAGATTGAAATCTCTTTTTCAAAAGAGACCTGGCTAGGGTAGCAGCAATCAACAATACATACAACAATACACATAGACAGCTATTCAGGTTGTCAGTACACATTTGTGTGAAAGTTCCTCTCATCGACTGGGTTTTCTTCATTTCAGATGGGTCGAGGCGCAGTGGCTCTGGGGGGCCCTGGGCAGGACGACCCCTCGGGCCCCCAGGGCGACCCCTATGAGGCCGCCTGCCTGTTCCGCGCCCCCAGGGCCCTGAGGCCCCAGCTCGGGCTGGGTGCGGTCACCAGGCTGCCCTCAGCCAAGAGCAGGATGCTCCTGGCAGGTCAAAGGTCAGCGTTGACCTTCAGTCACCCAGTCCAGATGGCCAACCCAAGTGCCCATTGCTACCAGGACTGCTCAGGTGAGGGAATACGTCTTACAGCGCTCACTTTGTACACTTGACTGGGACGGGATGTGCAGACTCACGTTTCAAGCCTATTTATACTTAAACAGCTTAAAACAGCTTTTTCCCACCCCCTTAGTGTACTTTTGTCCATCCCACTCACATAAATGTGAAATCTCACTACACCCACTTAAAATTTGGTGAGGAAAATTAATTTTGTCTAATGTGGAGGCCTTATATATCCATGGGGCTCACTTGGTCAAAGTGAGGAAAACCTCAAGCATGCTCTGACAGAAAAAAACACTTGGACACGTCGCTTCGTTATAAAGCCACTCCTTGCGCTTTAACCCATCTGTCAGGGGTTTTCTGCTCTTAAGTAGAAATATCCCTTGGCAGCTGGAAGAGTGTTGCAAACTCATGTTCTCATGTTAATCTGCTCAGTAGATGTACTCAGAGATGAACAAATTGCATCTTCACATACAGTAAATGTCAAATGAAGCAAACTGCATATGATTTATATTCATTAAGGGGAAGGGATACTCCATTATGAGTCCATGAAGGACTGAAGGCTTATTTTTATTCAAGAAGTATATTTACCCCCCCACTCCCCCATCACCAGTCTATTGTTATCAGACCCTCAGGTAAGTGAGCACATCATTTCAGCTGATGCATATATATTATGCTTGGCTCCAGGCACCTGTCGTCTTTGAAGTGTAAAGTACTTAACACTGAAGTATATTCCTGTAGTCGCCCACTTTCCCCTCAGTTTTGTAAACTCAGTCCCAAAACATGAATAAGTACGTGTCATCTTGTGTCCATTGGTTGAAGAATAATGTTTTTTGTTTTTTTTCTTGGAAGATGAAAGACCCATTTGATATGGTCTCCCTGCTGTATTTGAATTCCCCTTCTCTGTCCACGGCAGCAGTAGAGCTAGTGTAATTTGGCCCTGTGTGTCTCAACCAAGGCACAGCACACACCCAGCGTCGGTCCCAGCTGTGTTTGACACACAGCAGGCACTGAGTTTGATCAAGCCCTGCGTTCCTTTTAAAGGGCTGCACACGCCTCATGGTCGGCCCCAAATCCGTCTCCCCACTGACTGATAGATCAATAGAGTTCCCACAGTCCTTGAAAATCCTTGAAAATCTTCACAAATATTTGTATCCTGGAAAGTTCTAGAAAAGTCATGGAAAGTGGTAAATACAATTTCAGAGTTTTTTTTACATTTTAGAACTGCCCAAATGAAAAAATACCCTTTACATTATGTGAAATACATATTTATTGCTAACTCAGTGGCTTGATGTCACTTACTATCAAGTCTTTTACATTACATTACATTATAGGCATTTGGCAGATGCTCTTATCCAGAGCGACGTACAACAAAGTGTTAACCGTAGTCAAAAACAGTTTCGCTGAAAGCCACCCTAGAGGGAAGTACAATTCCAGGTGCTAGGAGCAACCACATATTTAAACTAGGACCCTGTAGGTAAATCTGTAACCACAATTCAAATATCAGTGTACTGATAGTGCTAACTAAATGGACAGCTCACCACTTGGTAATTCCAATAACAAAAGTCATTCGTCACTGTAGACACTAAATATATTTAATGTAATATGCCTATTCGATCGAGATCTTAAATTCTCCTTCTGCCTGTATGGACATTTATTCTACCTGTTATGCTGTTGTACAAGCTCAACCTTCTCAGGAATGGTGTAACACAATATGGAGACAGAAAGGATGAGGCTTGTTGGATCTTGACGAAGGTCATATAGACAGTTTCTCATGTCAGCATAATTCTGGGTAAAAAAAAAAAAGATGTGCATTTGACCTTTCCATGAGGGGCAAAGAGGTGCTGAGGTAAGCACAAAGATCTGCCGTTTCTTTGTTTTTATATCTCTTTTTTAGCACACTGATTTAAATTTTGTTTCTTTTTTTCATTTTTTGAAGGTGTCTCTCACCAGCTATTCACCTACCAAACGAACACTGACGTGGAGCAATCTTCAGCTTAACACGGATGCATAATGTAGTCAGCAACAGCATTTGTGTGCTACAAAAAAATGACTTCATCCCTAATCTCCTGACTGACTGGGTTTGACAAGCTAGAGAGAGTAATCGGAGAATCGCACGGCAAAATGAATAGCTCTTATTGTTTTGAATCAATCTCATTATATTAACTGTGTAATAGAAAGGTATACAACCAGAATAGCAGCAGAAAGCCACTGTGAAAGTCTGTGCGAACGTCTCACTCTTCACTGTGTTCCACCCTTGTACTAAAATATTGAGAAAAGCCACAAAGCGTGCAGTGTAGTACGGTGGTTAGGGAACCGGGCTTGTAACTCAGCCTGCAGGTTTGATTCCCGGATGAGGCACTGCCGTTGCACCCTTGAACCTGAATTGCTTCAGTAAAAGAATATATCTATATGGTTTCCATGTTAGGAAATATAAAAACTGAGTGAGTCGCTCTGGATAAGAGCATCTGCTAAATGCCTGCAATGTGCCGTCATTCCTTGGTAGTGCAGGGAGCCAATTAGCGCTATTGCGGCTGTAATACTGGAGTGAGTTCACCTAATGGGTATGACTGGCGCAGCTGCTCTGTTTACAGAGTGGTTCACTTAGTGTCTCATGTGGGGTGCTGTCCCTTCAGTACCACAACACACACAACCTATACAGTGCCAGCGCATGCCGGTGCTTGCAGAGCATACAAATATGTTAAGCACAGATCTGTGCAATAAACTAAACCAACATCTGCATTTGCTAGTCCATATATGTTAATGTTGTGAAATGAAATGTTCCTTGCTCATGGATTGGAAATGATTTTACATTTAATTGTCATGTATTTTTATCATCTTTTTTTCTTTCTTTTTTTAGTGAGTGAGCTTCACTTTTTAGAATCGCCAGCTGTAGCCATCCATGAGAGCGGATACTGTTTTTCAGTCATCATAATTGTGTACCATTTCAAACCCGTATTTGTAATTACAGATTGGTTATGTAATTTGTGTGGCAGCCAGTGAGATGAGTGTAGAACAAGAGGAGGGTCTGTTCCGTGGGACTGAACTGGAGATTATAGCACTTCCCATGGCCAATAGCAGATGTGACAGAAATCATTTGTCGGTTGTGAAAATGCTCTAATATTAAACAGCATCTGTATGTGTCCAAAATGCTTAAAGGAGACGTGTGCCTTTAGTTCAGAGTCTGGGTTTTGGGCTCCAATGTTTGTTTTTATCCATTTAGTGGGCATGTCAGGTCATGTCAGAAGCAGCGAATGACATAAAGGCAGTCCCCGGGTTATGAACGAGATCCGTTCTTAAGTCTGTCTTTATAATACAGTAATAATAAAAGTAACTATGTACATACAGTACTGTACACTAAAGAAAAGCTAATAGGCATATTACGCTGATTTTGGTCTTCTATTCAAATGATCAATAGCCTTTCCATCTCAATAATTAAACCACTGCGTTACTTGGTAATAATTGTGGCATTCATCGGGGCATGGCCTTTCACATGCTCCATTATTCTCCCTTTGTCTTTTAAAATAGTTTTTAAAAACCGATCATTGACTGGCTGTAGCCTAATGCTTTCCCAATGGCTGATGGCGTTTCAACTCTCTTTACTTTCCATGGTGATTGTTTTCTTTTCTTTGATGCATCACCAGCACTTGCATCGGTTTACGCTTTGGAGGCATCGTTTGTAAGGGTAAGAAAAAGAAAAAACGGGACCGTGATCTGACTTAAAATAACGGACGGTGATCTCTGTTCCTTGAGCCGACGAACCGCTGAAACCACGCAATGTTTTCATGAGCATCACAAAGTAGTGCGTGCCTTCGTTATTACGAACCATTGTATTTAACTAATTTTTTTAACGTAATAGGCCTTAGGGCAGTCCGTTCGTAAGTACAAGTTGTCCGTATGCTAGATGTTCATAACCCGGGGACTGCCTGTATTTAAGAATCGGCGTCACGCCGTACACGGTCACCCTAACCATTCGTTCAACCATTCTTTCAATACAGCACTGTTTCCTTTTATGAAACAGTTTGCAACGCTTTGCTGCTGAACACACCCAAGATCTCACAAATATCAGTGTGAAGATATTTTGGGATATGTAAGTTTTCACAGACTGGAAACCATCTCTTCAAGCTGTATCACTCTCTGCTGCCAGTATCCTCCATCTTTAACCACATTTTTACTACTGCTGTCATTCATATTTATTGTTATAGCTCATTTACTATGGACTTATATTGCTAACATTTCACTTATGGTGCTAATATTTCCCCTTCATTATGGCACTTATTAATGACAATTATGTTTATTGCAGCGTATCTGTTTTGACAATAACACTTCTTTTATTGCCGTCTGTTTTTGTATCTATACTGGTGTTCACCTAACCTTATTACTTGCACTGTATGTTGTAAATCAGCCAGGTCAGGAAAAGGGCTTCTGCTAAATAAATATATATGCCATTTAGCAGACGCTTTTATCCAAAGCGACTTATAGTAGTGAATGCATACATTTTTCAGTATATGTGGTCCCAGTGGGAATTGAACCCACAACCTAAGCGTTGCCAATGCCATGCTCTACCCATTAAGCCACAGAGAACCACATGTAAATACATGTAAATATAAATTAATATTTTTTCAAATACAGATTATAATTTATTGTTATTGAATATTGTACCTGCATTTATTTCATTTTATTATTAAAAGCAGTTTATTTGGCAGGGATAGTAAACATTAATCAGCATCTCCGTTTGCACGTCAATGTCAATGTGCCGGGGTTAGATAGATGGCTCATTTGCATCCATGTCTCTGCACAGTCCCCACTAGTGTCTCTGGTGTCCTGGAGGAGTGGAGACAGAAGCTTACTCTAATCAGTGCACTGTTTCCCTTCCCACAAGACCCGGGGAGGCCTGGCCCGGAGATGGCCCCCAGGTCCCTCCTCCCGAAACCGGCACAGTCCAGCCTGCGGCCCCCCGGGTACTCCCGCCTGCCCGCCGCCCGCCTGGCAGCCTTCGGCGTCGTCCGCAGCGACAGCGTGTCATCTGTGTCCAGCAACCAGTCCAATGACAGCACCCACAGTGACCCCTGCCGACCCACAAACCGTGAGTGTGTCTACTCTCCTCAAGACAAGCACTGTGCACACCATGCAACAACCCCTAGGATTTTCAGCCTCCTTGGTACATTGGTAACTATCATGCTGTGTAATTACACTTTTGCCATACCCTCATGTATTAGCACACTAATAACAATAAATGGTCTATTGTCACGTGTAATTGCACAGGTATAGACAGATGGAGCGCTTCGGTAAAGATCGACCTACTATGTTAACTACACCAAAGCTTGCAAATGTAACTGAAAAAACTTTGTAATAGCTATTATTATTTATAATATAACTAAATCAAGTCATTTTATGAATTTCTTTAGTTGTCATTTATAATGTTGGCAGCGATGCCATCCTGTGATTTTCTCCTGCCGGATGGCTGAAGCTAAGTAGTACTGGGCTGGTTAGTTAAGTTATTGCTCTAGTGTTATTAATAATAATATGGCTTGTTTCAGGTGAGTAGGCACCTTGGATTACGTTTCCTCTGGCAGAATCTTGAAAGATTCGTAAGGAAGAATAGTCAAAGATACCCCAATATATGTTCACCAATCTTATAAATCACTATAGAAAATGACATGTTAATGCAGGTTTATTTTTGTTTATTTAAAATAACGATCCGACGTGTGAATAATTATGACTCACATCTTTATGGGAAAAAAAAATATGACTTGTTAAAAAAAGTTTTCTCTGCGCAATCGCATTAGTATAAAATAGTATAATGTTTTGAGCATACAATATACAGTGGAACCTCGGTTATCGAGCACCTCCGTTATCGTATGATTCGGTTATCGAACACTTTTTTAGGCGAAAATATGTCTCGCAAATTGTACATCTCCTCGGTTATCGAGCAAGGAAATCCGTCCGTTACGAACCTGTACGTTCCTGTTCGCTTGCTGCCGTGTGATTTCCCCAAGCCAAGCTCCCACACAAAGCATCACGTGAGTGCATGACTCAGTCTGCCTTTGTCTCTCGCTAAGTGAGCATCTCCCCTAACATTAGTCCAAAACATTTTCATTTTAAATAGTGTTTTTGTGTTTTTTTAATTTAGTTTTACTGTTGAATAAGCCACCATGGGTCCAAAGAAAGTTCCGAGTGCCAGCCCAAAGAAAAAGAAAGTGAGAACCACGATAGAATTGAAAAAAGAACTCGTAGCGAAATATGAAAGTGGTGTTCACGTGGCTGATCTTGCTAGGATGTATGGCAAGTCGACATCAACAATCAGCCCCATACTGGCAAAAGAGAAAGAAATTATAGAAGCTGATGTTGCGAAAGGTGTAAACGTGCTGTCGAAACAGAGATTGCAAACAATGGAAGATGTTGAAAAGTTGTTGTTGGTGTGGATAAATGAAAAACAGTTAGCGGGAGATAGTGTTTCTGAGGCAATAGTGTTTATTTGTCTTTTATATTTATTTCTTATTGTTTTCTGCATGTAAAACTATAGTTATTCTGTATAAAATGTATTTTTTGTTAATATTTTTGGCTGTGTGGAATGGATTAATTGGATTTACATTATTTCTTATGGGAAATAGTACCTCGGTTTTCGAGCATTTCGGTTTTCGGCCGACTTTCTGGAACGGATTATGCCCGATAACCGAGGCTCCACTGTAGCTTATTACCTGTATTTTTTACTATGCAGCCATCTTTGCTCATCTTCATCAAGTATGAATAATTTTGGAGTTGACTGTATATATATATATATATATATATGTATATAAATATACTGTATGTATTTGCAGTTTGCATTTCCATATCAAAGCTCCTTGCTTTGTTCCTTGTGGATGTAAGACTGTCTCAGAGGGATGTGAAAATGTGAAATCACTATTCAAATTCTCTTGCCCACAGGCGGCACGTGGATAAAAATAATTCTAGACTATCCATTTTCTCGGTGCTGCTCCCTCAAAACACAGTGTGCACATTGTGCGGGAAATGTTCAAACTGATTTAGAGCCTGTTTAAACAGGAGTCAATCGACCGTGAGCGAGCTTAGTCTGTGACACGGCAATAGAGTCCCGAAAGATGAACAAACAGGACTGTAATACAGCCTCAGAGGTCCTGTTGGGCACTGATATGTCCCCGTACAAGAGTGGGAACTAGCTAACTTTCCGTGCTCTGAAGGATGTTACCCCCACTGTGCACACAACTCAACCCTCCGTTGTATTTGCGATGGGAGAAGAAATATCGTCATATTATAGTCTGTGACTACACCAATCTGCACTTTGATGACAATGACCCTTTTTCTCAGCCCACAAACATGATTGTTGTCAAAGAGCTAATCAAGTGGGAGGGAACATGATGGAATTAATCATTGAAAGGCGACAGACGATATACATATCCTACTCTGCAGCTGGCCACGCCCCCGGTGATAGGTAATTGGGTCCTTGCTTCAAACATTTCCTCTCGCAGTTTTCCTCTGGTTTTTCTCTTCTGATCCCCCTTGTGCTCGATCACACATTCCCTTGTGCTCAAGTTCATATGTCAATGTCATATCAATCTGTGCCTTGCCGGGTCTTTGTATAGTGTTGTCTTTTATTATACTAATTTATCATTAATAAGGGCCAAACACATGTGTACATACACACACACACACACAGACCCACACACACACAAATACACCACGCCTACGCAGTCTGACCCTACAAAGTTTTGACAGTCGTTACGATTGTTTTTACAGTAATCATGAGGGTTTTCTGTGGCAGTCTAGTCAAACTCCCCATTAAGAAATATATCAGTACCCCAGTCACTGAGGACATTTCAGGGACATCAGTATTCCAAATCAGGCCACTGTTCTTGAGCAAAGCCAATTTCACTCTGTGGATCATGTGGGTCATTATTTTAATTGGCTCAGCTTCTGTTGCATTTACATAAGAAACCTGAAGATATCTGAATTCCCAGAAGTAAGAAGTCTTGCAGTAAAAATTGAATGCATGGAATTGAATGTAATGTAAAAGTCAAAAAGAAGTACCAGGAGCTGCTGGGTGGTCCTGTTAAGGCACTGTTCTAGTGTGTGGATGGGCCCCACAGTCTGCATCCTGTTAAGACACTGTTCTATTCTTATGGTTTGGGTCTTTTATTTTTGGGTCAAACCTATGTCTTTACATTGCAGATCTAAGAGTACAGATTGATTATATATTTATCAAATAAATACTTTGTATAATTATTATCATAATTATTGTAAATAATGTAAAAAAAAAGACAGAACAATATTTCTTCTTCTTTTTGTAGCCTGTTAAAAAAGTGTCAGACAAAATAAACTACAGTAAGACTGGAGGGTCAAAATGGAAAAATTGAGATCAATAATTGCAGTGGAATATGTAAAAACATTATTCTTTAAATGAACTGCTTGTGTTAGTGTGTTTGTATTGACACCCATAGTGGCCTCTTTTTTTATCCTGTTGCTGTTCTTTTCAGCCAATTTTCTTCCATAATACATATACACATTTTTTTTCCTTTTTTATTGAACTTTGATCATAGTTGTGCATCTGCACAAACCTAAATAACAGAAACTGAATTGAACAGCCAATTGTCTGTAGAATCTCTCACAGTGTGGGCGGAAAGAGAAAGACTTGCAGACAGTCTGCTGCTGCTTCATTGATTTTCTGAGGTGCCTGCTGGAGCAGTCTACTATACCTGTGTCTGTGAGTGTGCGTATGTGTGTGTATCTGTGTATATGCATGTGTGTATGTTTGTGTGTGTGCCCGTGCACGTTTGTGTGTGTGTGTGTGCGTGTTTGCGTGTGCGCTCGTGTATGCGTGCCTATGTATGTGTATACACGTGTGTGTGTGTGTGTGTGTGTGTGTGTGTGTTGTGTATGTGTGCCTATGTATGTGCATACATGTGTGTGTGTGTGTGTGTGTGTGTGTGGTATGTGTGCCTATGTATATGTATACACGTGGGTGTGTGTGTGTGTGTGGGTGTGTGTGTGTGTGTGTGTGTGTGTGTGTGTGTGGTATGTGTGCCTATGTATATGTATACACATGGGTATGTGTGTGTGTGTGTGTGTGTGTGTGTGTGTGTGTGTGTGGTATGTGTGCCTATGTATGTGTATACACGTGTGTATGTGTGCATGTATGTATGTGTGTGTGTGTCCTTTGGGCTCCCTGGTAAGAACACATGAAGGAAAGCCTAGAGGAGAAACAGAATGGATGCTCTGGCACAGTGTGACGGCCTTGGTGGTGCAGTGACACACGCTGCAGCAGGCGCCTTCAAATAAACGATTCAAGAAGCTGTTCTCTCTGTCCAGCATCTTACATCTAACACCCCGGCTGCCTGCTTCTCGCATCCTTCACTGCGTATCAAACAGTAGTAAAACACCAGTCTCGGGGACATTCTACCTAACCGCTGAGGTGCTGTGTCCTTCACTTTGAGGAGCACATTTACGCAAGTTTAGTTAGTGTCCTGATAAATACTCTGTCGGCCATTTCCCGTAAGATCTGAAAATAGGGATTTGTTGCTTAAGTCCCCTCTTCAAATTCAAATGAAAAATTATGGCATTAATTAAAGTTAATCTTGATAGTGCCATAGTAGTTTCCGATTGATTTCCACCTTTGAATGCCTCTACTCTAATACTGTCATATCATCAATATTATCAGTATTTCACCAGGCCATTGTCATTGACAGTGCACATGTAATTTGAGCTTGAAAGTAGTTTGAAGTTTATTAAAGTGGAATTCCACCGAAAGGTCATAATTTGGTGTGTTCTGTCTTATCCGCATAAGACCATTTGAAGTGTTGATGTAATTTGGATATACAAACTTCTGTTCTTATCATTTAAGTGAATGGAAGTGTTTTTTGAATTGGAGAATACTGCGTGATGTATGTCTGTGTGTGTGTGCGTGTGTGAATGGGTGTATGGTGTGTGTGTGTGTGTGTGTGTGTGTGTGTGTGTGTGTGTGTGTGTGTGTGTGTGTGTGTGTGTGTGTGTGTGTGTGTGTGTGTGTGTGTGCGGGCGCATTTGCTACTTTTTCTAGGAATGGAATGCTGTGGACTATAAGGAGTATTATAGCAGTATTCCGATTCATTGGGATAGTGATGGATCCCAGAAAGTTCTTATAAACCTTTCTCATTTCTGCAATGTCCTCTGTTGGTGCAGGCAGACTGCAGGGGCGTGTTCTCCCTGGTGCACAGTGAGTTACTAATAAGAGACAAAAGCACATTTGGAACTATTTAAAATTTCTCCCCAATTTCTCTTTCATGCTCTGCCAGTAAAGAAGAGCAGGAACAGACGTTCAATCCTGCCAACCGAACCCCTCCCTCCCTGGGCGACGCTACGGCTGATCGTGCAGCGCTCCCAGGCCCTGCCGGATTCAGAAAGTCTCCCCCCCCCTTCTTTACTAACGGAAGCCGCATGTGCCCAGAAGGACTCTGTGGCTCAGTAACGGCCTGCGTAAGAACAGACCTGAGAACAATGAAAATTGTGTCACCGTGGCGGCAGACCTAAAGACTCCTCCATGAATTATTGAGCATTCAGTCATGCCTGCTGGCTGTTTCAGACATAGTGCGATCTTCTCCTCACTCCCCCATCCCTCCCCATCAGCCATTTTAGTCCTTCATTAGCCTCCTAACCCATTATTAGTATTTTCGCATATCCGGCCTGGGTAGGTAAGTGCTGACGCTGCCGTTACCAACAATGTGCTGAGCTTTTATTTTAAAGGGTTAGCTATACTACTCTTTCATTCCACATCCCATCCCTCTCACTCTCTCCCTTTCACACACACACACACACACACACACACACACTCCGACTCTTTGGTGCCTTTGGAATGTTCTAAATAAAAGCTGTCCAAGCCTCTAGAATGACTGCCCTGTGCTAGATTGGTTACACCCCCTGAAGTCACACTTAAAAGACAGTTGCTGTAAGTATTTGCAAGACTCGATGTTCTAGGACCTGATAAAGAAATGCAGCCTGTGAAGTCCACTTATTGTCTTTGTGCCTGGATTTTTAATCTATGGCTCCTATGATGCCGAAGGATTCTTTGTATAAATTGATAACATCCACTTGAAGAGGTGTATTCACTAGTGTGTTTGTAGCAGCGTATGGGTTCTGACTGATGCAAGAGACAATTCTGTAGGCCCTACTGCATATTGTGCTGTACTGGGTTTCAGAAAGAACTGTAGTATATTGCCCGCTGTGCTAACAAACAGAATCGTGCCACAGATATTATTTCCTTGTGTTACAAACGTAAGGTGAAAAGCACTGTTTGATGGCGACGGCCTTCAGCGGAGCGGTTCAGTTACCTCGGACGACGGGATCTCGGTTGTTGTTGCCTGCTCCCTGAGGGAGATGGTAAAAGGCAAGGAAAAACAGGGTTTCTTTTTCCTTCCAAAAATCCCAACTCGCCTGCTAATCCCCTCTTTCATAGCAGGGCATTGATCCTGCATAAGCCTCTTCCTGCTTTCCAGTTCAAGATCCATCCCCCCTCTTATCCTCCTCGAGCTTGCCTAGTATAATAATAAGAGTGTGAAGAACATTTAATTAAATTTACGTATAATGTAGAAATAAATGTGAAGAGCTACTGTATACTCTTGAGTAGCAACATTTGGTTGAGGCCCACAGCACCACTACCATATGTAAAAAGGGACGTATCATTTGTTAGATCTCCCTACGGAAGATTCATATCAATGTGTTCACATTCACATATGTTTTTTGGACATTTCACATGTGATTCACATGTGAATGTATACCACACATTTTCACATACAGTACATGTACATTATACTATATATTGTCCCATGTTGTCACACTTTCTTCAGCAGAATTCACATGTAATCGCATACTGTATATGCATGTGTTTTTGGCCATTTTACAGGTGGAATTCATGTAAATTTTCAGTCAGGGCTTACCGTCACCCCCTCTGTCACTCTCTGCAGGTGCTAATGCTTCTGTTTTTTGTTGCACTGTGGCTTTGTGCAGGTGGCTGGCAACCTGTCGCCATGGTGCTGGAAATGACCGGTCTGTCAGGCTGGAGCAATAAGTGGCTTTTAACGCTCAGCTCCACTCGAGTGTCCGCACATTTGTTCGGAGCCCAGACAGCTGGGAGATCTGGAAAGGCGCCTTTTCGCTGCTGTGCTGTTTTACGGCCCTGACTGCATTTAGACACTGCCAACAATGCGTCGCGCTGGGGGCTTTTTTTTCTCGCCTAGAAGCTATGGCCAGTAGCCTCAGCTCGATGTTCCACCCTCAAAAAAAAACCCAAAACAGCTGCTGTCCCCCAAGTGCACGTCCTGGCCAGCTTCTGCCACCACTACTCCTCTCTGCCTCCCTTTCTATTTATGAAGCCCTGGCTGACGAAACTGTAGCCCCGACAGCTATGTTGGACTGGAAGAAAGAGCCCAGTGCTTTGTGGAACAAGATAATCTTCTGCTTGTCTGGTTGGCAGACTTCCTTTGGCTGAAGACCTAGAGGGGTTTCCCTGGCCGTTGCTGTTGGCGTTTGTCGTTGCAATGCTCAGTGACATTTGTCCGTGGGGGTAGAGGAGGGGACGGAAGTTAACCTCTAGCAAAGGAACTGTGGTCGGTTTCCATAGTGAACACACACGGTGCAGGTCAGTTAGACCCATCGGGGCAGATAATGGTCACTGCTCCTGACGTCCGGCAGGCTCATTCTTCTTTTATGATACAGGAACTGGGTCCGGAAGCTCCCATGTACACTTTTCTGGGCTATTTTGTGCCCCTTGTCACCTTGGTCTACCAGAGAGTGTCCATCACAGGAAAGGAGGACCCTCAACAATGTAAGTGTTGATTCTCACTGTACATTGCTCATTCTGATACACTGTAGCGGTGGGCCCGGGGGTCTTGTGCAGCTCTAGTGTGTGAAACGTTGGCAGGATTTCATAAATGGTTAGTACTGTTGTGATATAGTTAGGGAAGACCTTGCTATAATGATAGTCTGTCTCATAATTAGTTTTCCGTTTTGCCTCAGGAAGGAGTGGAACAGCAACAAAAAACAAAGAGTGAATAGTGTTGTGAGGAAGGATGTTAAAAAATGGGTAATTAAAGGGCAATAACTGGGGAGGGGTAGAGAAAGACAGGGATGGAGAGGAGAGGCTGTGTTTGGGTAATCTCCCACAGCAAATCATCCTCTGCTCTGCAGGTCAGTTTCTCATGAGGAAGTGGTCTGTAGGTCAGTTTCTCACTAGGCAGTGCTCTGTAGGTCAGTTTCTCAGTAGGCAGTGCTCTGTAGGTCAGTCGCTCACTCACCAGTGGCTACAGGGAATCATTCCAACCACACCAAGCAGATATGTGCAGAACAGGAACACTTAGAATGAAAGCTATTGCGGGGGTTCATAGATTGTACTGATTAATAACGCAGGATAACCCCCCACCACCACCAGCATTTCCGGGAATAGTCCCGCTCCATCGGACGTGGTTCTTCACACGCAGGGCCAGCCTCTCGCTGCCTCATGCACGTCGTGTCAGCCATTCTGGGGGAGGCATGCTTATCCCAGCTCCACAGCCATGGCGGCTGCAGATTAAATCAATCTGAGGGGATGTTTGTGGAAACAATTCCCTTTCCCCTTTCTGGGCAAGGAGTGTTGATTGCTGATTGGGGAATAGACCCCTTGACCTCCAGGTTAGAGGGTCACAATACAAGACGGTCACAGTGATTTGTTGTCGCCCTTACTATTACAGTACAACTGGGTAAAGCAGAAACAGGATTGTTATAATTAGGGTCTTAAATTGTAATAGGGATCCCTTATAATTAGGATCAAAAAATGATATTATTTATGTTATTCAATTTAGCATTATGCACTGCAGTGAATTCAAATGAGTACATCATCCAGTATTAGTATCAGTATTAGTTCCTCAGCGGGAAAACGTTTGCGGACAGAAAAGAGCCTAAATAATGCATGAGCCTGTTTCAGCCTGGGGCGGGCCACCGCTGTGTGTGTCCGCCCTGCTCTGTGTGACACCCTGGCAGGATAACGCAACCCCTGCTCCAAAACCAACCCCCCGCCATGACTGCAATATCCGCCTTCTGACTTCCATTCTAATCTGTGCCCTGCCCTATTTTTTCCTCACTCCTTCTAGTGCGCACTCTCTCCCTGTCTCTAACATCTAACATGTTAACATCTAACATTTTCTACATATGGACTGCATATATTTTTCAAATGTGTGTATACATATGTATTGCAGCATTATTAGGGCTGTCAACCCATTAAAAAAAACTGTTGATAAATTTTTTTTGCATTAGTTTAATTAATTGGTCGGTTAATCAGTCAGATGAGATTTTTTTAAAATTATTCTTATCTGCATTAGTCATGCTTTTTTGATGGACGATTTTATGACAAACATACCTACAATGAGCGTAGCGGTTTAGCACACCCCTATTTGGCTGGTCCTGTACGAGTGTGAGCTGCCTATCAGGGATGCGGTTCAAAACCCGTCTCTGCCAGACCGGCCCTGGCCGCTAGCCCCGATCGGGAGCAACATTTGGCTGTCCACTTCTGAGGGAGGGGGGAGGGTGGTCGGCACAAACTCACTGTGCAGCATGTAAGGGTATCTCCAGAAATCGGGTCGGTGAGTTCCATCTGGAAGGAGGCGGATCTTCGCTGGCCTCGGAGACTAGCTTGCCCTATAGAGACGGGAAGCGTGTTTGTGGGGGAGGGTTAATCTAAATAAATAGAGGGTATAATTGGCTTCCAAATTGGGGAGAAAAACGGGGAAAAATCTGAAAAAAACCCCAAAAAAACATACCTACAATGATCCGCAGATTGCAGCAACCAACAACTTTGGCTTTGTATGGTTTGGGCCATATCCACCACATCATATTGAACTAATGGCTATGGTAGCTATCGCATTCTTCCATGCCAGTGCACTAATGCAGTAATGTTACACAGAAGGCTCTTGATCTGTAAAATGGCAGCAAATAAATGACAATAACATAACATTGCTCACGTTACTATTGGACACATGGCACAGTGTCATGCAATGGCTATTTTAAAAAGCTTGCAGTAACCTAGTAACAAATTAGTAAAAGGTATCTCTGTGGGGGGAAAAAAGGCTAAAGTATACAGCTCAGCTACTGAGCGAGATACCGACTAGGGCTTGGACACTAGCTGAGACACAACATAATTTTAAAGTACACGGTTTTCTTTCTCCATTTCATTTTGTTGACTGCTAGAGACCCTGAGTGGCTCATTCCCCATCCTTCAGGCCCATAAAAATAATAACACAAGCATAGCCTGCGATTGATGGCTACCAGCAATAAAAGCAGCGCTGCTCTATAACCCCCTAACACCTAATTCTAATGCAGTTTAGCAAACTCCAGACACTTGTTTTTTGTTGATTGCCCTCAATACAGATTTTTTTCTGGCAATCCTTCCAAAACTTCTGTTGGCATGGTGATGGCATCTGATGGTACATTTGGAGACTTTGTGTTCCAAAGATGCAACCAAGTTTTGTAGATTTCCAACTGTGGTCCTTTGATTTTTCTTTGCCTTCTTAATTATTGACCTAATAGTGGGAAGTGGTATCTTTAGTTTTTTTTATTTGTAAACAACCTTTTTTCTTGTTCCTACTGAGAGTTCTTTGCCTTTCCCCATGGTGATGGATGACAAATGGATTTTACATGTGTGCTACCTACACATATGTGCACACATATTTGAGGGGAAAAAATCCTGATCATGTCTTAGAGATTCTAAAAAGAGGTCCCAGTACTAAACGGGTTTAGCTATTCACGGCGTTGGTTTAGTCAACCTGCAAGCTGCCAGAGAAGGTACAGGAATACTAGAGCCAAAGCATTGCCTGTCAGGTGTTTCAGCCCTGTTGATATGTCAATATGAACGGAGATGTATCTGATGGTAGAGAGACGGCATGTCCAGGACGCAGAGCAGACACTTTCACAGTTCACAGTTCTCTCTGTTCTAGAGTCCAGGTGGAAATGCACCTGCCGTGTCACAGGACCCTGCGAATAGACTCTGTCAATGAGCAGATCTGGACTCAGATCTCCCGTAGTGCGCTGCTGCGTCCGGCCAAGCGCGACTGGCCGTTTTTCGTCCCTGATGCTCCGTTTTCTGCGGACGTGTAGCAACAAGTGCCACTGTGGGCTTCGATCTTTCCCAACGCTGCACTGTGTGTGATACAAACGTCTCATGGCCTCCTCGCTGTGAAGGCTCCATACACACTTGCTGAAACCTGTCAATTGAACTGATGCATAGCACGTATTAAGGAAGATACCACACCCAATCTGCCCCCGCCACCTTTCAGTCTGTAGAGTCCTTGCCATGGATTGACTGACTCTAGTATGTGCGTGGAAGCGGTTTTTATGTTTGCGTATGTGTTTGTGTGTGTGTGTGATGTAATGCCACTTACTGTGCGTTTTTAAATGCCTAGTTACTACTGTATGACATGAGTTATGTGGGTGGAGAATGTGGGTAGTTACTCATTGTGTTTTGTCTTTTAACTTATTGGAGCTTATTGTTTTGTCATGTGACTGTGTGTGGGAGGAGGAGCAGCGCTTGATTGTTTTTCCATGCCAAATTTCCACCCGGGGGCAATAAAGTTAATGTTGTCTTATCTTAAGAAAAGCTTCCAAACCGTTTCACTGTATCTGGCTGTCTCTGGAATGCCCATTAAGGAAATATGGAAATGAGGTTTATGTTGTAATGGGCTAATCATACTGACAGGATAATAAAAATAAATGTCTCTGGCCTCGCTCTGCTGACATAATTACCATTTATTAGTGGCTTCATGAATATTCACCAGGTCTCCTCGAGCTGTGTGATGAGTTACGGGATCACCAGGTATTATAATTGAATAATAACTGACATATTGATTTATGACATCCTTAAAAAGGGGGGATTTTATTCTCCTTGTTGCAAACTTGACAATTCTTACTGCTTGTGAACATGATAACTGTTACTTTTTGGAGAGCAACATGGCACTATAAATAATACTCAGTCAATTCTTTACTGCTTCTTTCCTTTACAGTCAAGTACAGTCCTGATTTAAATGTTTTATCGCCGTATCGAGAGATAAAACACAGTCTCTTTAAGAGGGAGTTACTTTATGCACAAGAACTGTGGCTGTAGTATATGACTACAGCTGTTACTAGACCATGGCCAAATTCATATTTTATATGCATATCCCTGAGAATGTTACTACCAAAAATGTTAAATCATATTAAATAATATTTTTGATGTTTTTTTCAAAACTAAAACATTTCTAAAACTAAGTAAGCTGCAAGAATTTGACTGGTGTCTAAAGTTTTTCACATAATTATTTGAGCCAGGCTTGGCTGTCACTCACACTCGCACCGATTTTCAAGGTGCTTTACATCAGATAATGGACCATGAAGTCTTGAGTGCACTGCTATTGCTCGTAATGTTTCTCTGTAAGCAGTTGCAGGCATGCACATTGCTTACGGAATATTTTTGTTTTGCTTCTTTTATGGTAGCTGATTAATATAGTGACATGAGTTTTTTCACTTTTTCTCCCATTTTGGAACACCCAATTTTATCCTTAAGCTGCACCCGCTGCAACCTCCACTGTCAATTCAGGAGAGCGTAGACAAGCGCGTGCTCTCCTCATAAACACGTGATGTCAACCACCGCTTCTTTTCACACCGGAAGTTCACAAGTTGAACTTGCACAGACAAGTGGGAGGAAGACACTTCATGTGCAGATTTATACAGGCAGACCGTGGGCGTCCGATTAACCAGTGGGGGTCACTGGCGTGTGGCGAGACACGGTAAACCCAAATGACCAAATCCCTTCCTCCCTAGGTGGCATTGCTGCCAATTAGAGCCCTGCAGGGCTGCTGGCCACAGTCGACACAGGCCCAGTCTGGATTCGATACCAGGCCGTGGGGCTCGTCCACAAACCAGAACAGTGCCTTAACAGGATGAGCCACCCTTCAGCCTCACATAGTCATTTTTAATCTTTTAAATTCAATAACCTGTCATTGTAAATGCCAGGGAAATCAAGAGACTACCGCTTATAATTTGATGTGGTTTGTTTGTGCATCTCTCTCTCTCTCTATCTGAATTATTCAGGCCAGATTTTTTTGAACAAAGCACATCTGTGGCTTTAATACAATTTTATGCATGGGTTTGAGCTATGCTCATGGGGCAGTTTCATCAGAGAGGGAAACTCAAAGTCACTTCCCTCTCCTCTCTCATGCCCAGCCTTTAATGAACTGTTTATTCAGCCCTGCGTGCCGGATTAACAGGATCACAGCATTGAGCCCGCGCTGATCCCCCTCCTTTCCTGAGTCATCATGTGTGAATGCGCTTTGGCAGAGACACCTTGGTTTGCTCTGCTCCCTCTCTCTCTCTCCATGGCAGAGCATGAGATGGGGGTATCGGACCAGTGTCCATGTGTTCAGAGCTACAGGCCTGTGCTGCCTGTTGTGTGCTGCAGGCCTGGGTCAAACACGTATTTGAAACAGTTTCATATAAGTCAATGAATGCTTAGTAAGGGTATTTGGTGGTTCTGATTGAGGAAACCCTAATACACCAAATGTAAAAAAGGATATCTGAACATTATCACAGAGTTCATTTATTTGCAGTGGATTGAAACTCATTGACTGTTTTAAAGTCATAAAGTCAAATTTTAAAACTGAAATATGTCTCTTTAGGTGTTGGTAAAAATCTGGAAACACTCCTGGAGACCCTTGAGAATTTCCACCAAGGTTACTGATCAAAATGTACAATCATATGCAAAAATAGTTGGTGTAGAGTATTGGTGAAAATAGGTGTCGATTGATTTTCGAATTTGATGTTGTATCTTGTTCAGTTTCACTTGCACTGTTTTTCTGAATGTTTTGTTTAATCAGGGAAAGGGGCATATTTCAAAAGCATATTGATATTTTTCAGGGCTCCATCCAGTCCTAGCACTGACACTCGAATACAATTATGTGAGTTTGGCAGCCTAAATCAGGCCGTTGGAGGGTCCTCACATCTCTTTGTACACGGCTTTGGTCCTCATGCCGAGCGTCTGTTTTGGGATGCGGGAGCACACCCAGGGACGGGGGGGGGTGCCTGATTCAGTGGTGAAGAGCCTGTCGATATCCTACGACCGTGCATCTCTGTGATTCTCCAGGCTCATCACAGCACCGTGCTGTCGGCAGGGGGGTTAAATGGATAGGGAACGAAGGGGAAGGTGGATTCACGATTAAAGTATTGACACATTTATTAACGTATTCATTTGCCATCGGGACAAGGGAACCTTGCCAATGCAGCCCCCTCATTTAACCCCAGCCAATCAGAAGCCGCGTCCCGCCGTTAAGCACCTTCATTGTTCCATCGAAGGCCTCAGGGACAAAGCCGTAACGCGCTGGCTCCAGTTAGAGAAACCAGTCTCCCCGTACCGTGGGCAATCACAAGCCCCGCTCCTAATAGCAGCCATTTCTCATTCAGTGGCTCAGAGGTGGATTAGTCTTAAGTCTCAGTGCAATCCTAGGCTTGCAGTGCATTGGATGGTTTCTCAAATTCCCCTCACATTTCCATTCAAAGCCATTTCCTCTTGGAATCGGAAGCCTTCGACGAGGGAAGGAAATCATGGGCTGGCATATAGAGCAGGGGGGAAAAAACGGAGCCTTGCGAAAAGCAATCGGTAAAATTTCCCACGAGTTCCCCCCAAAAAAGGAAAAAAGTGACACTATTCCTCACACAGTAATATACTGTATGTGTCTGGTTCTCCTTCAATTTGATCGCCGTGCTTTGGTGATTTGAGGTCACTTTCCTTTTTTGCACTGAAGCTTTTCTGCGTAGAATGCTTAATAATACCAGCAACTCCTGCTGATTTGTTTTAAAATCTACACAAGTAATTCTCCATCTGCTTGATTATGCTGGAATTACACGCTAGCGGTTGGGGTTTGTGGGGTTTGTTTGTAGTCTATTTCCTGTGGCGGTTGGGTTACTTCAGGGTTGCAGGGTGATGACTTGCTTGGGGGTGTCATCCATGCACACATGCATATATGTGTGTGTGTGTGTGTGTGTGTATGTGTGTTTTCTTTCTGTTGCCCTATGTGCACGTCTTCATGCCACGTATCCTCTGCGGTCCTCCGCGGTCGGTGACAACCCTGTTTGAAGAACCAAATTCCGGCAAACTGGTGTCATTAAGGGGAGATATTAATCAGATGGCATGAGACATCAGTATCTTAACTGATTGCGCGAACACCAATGACACACCAGCCATTATAATTATATCGCTTATCATTTTAGAGGTCATTACTTTTCTCAATATTAGAAGTACTTGGTTTTGGGCAGTCGCTTTATTAGTTGGTTTAAAATCGTATATGATTCTCCTTGTAGTAGTCACTTATGGTCATACATTGCAACCATTCAAATTTGCCTCAGGCACAAAGCAGAGAGACGCCAAAGAGACGCTATGCCGTTAAATCAGTCAATACGCGGATGACACATGACTTCTTACACAGCATCCAGAGAGGTCTTTAACAGCAGTCATAAACCTCATGGGGTAGTGTGAGCGGGTTGAGGGCGACAGTGTGTTATTTGTAAAAAGAAAGATTGTAAAAATAAAAAACAAACACATTTGCACTGAGGGGTGGGGAGGTGGGGGGGCAATAAAGAAGGGAGGTGCAGGAGGGTGGGGGGTCGGGAGCAGTGCGGGAGGATGGGAGGGCAGACATCACATTTATATCTGACTGTGAATGGGTTTGTAAATGTATCATGCTGACATAAAGCTGTCCTCTGAAGGTGGGTGAAAATAATGAAAAAATCATTTTAGAATCCACCAGTATAATTGTCAGTCTGATTGGCTCATTTGCACTGGCTCATGTTTCAGCACTACAGCGTCAACATCCGATTTCACCCATTTCAGTGCTTGAGATTGACATATCTGTATCATTTCAGAGAAAGAGCTGTTTGTGTCGATGCATTGCCATTAGGAATGCTATAGAACATTTTAAAAACGATCCTGCTTCATCTGCATGTTATTACACGAGGATGCACAGACGTGTACGGAATGGGAAACACAACTATTTGCTTATTCTAAAGGCCAGAATCACACGAGCACTTTTCGACTGTCGTCATTTCAGCCTTTCCGTACAGCAGGCCCTTTGTCTGGAAGATTTGTGTTTTGATGCATTCGGGAGATAGTGTTTTTTTTTTTTAGCGGGGCATTTGAATGTGTAAGCGCACGCTTCCTCTTCAATCTAAATCACTAAGGAGCGCCACGATTTGCGTGCAGAGTCGGAGTGCCCGGGTCGCCGCTAATGAGCCGTCGGATGTAGACTGTAATTGAAGCGACAGGCGTTTCGGAGGGGTGTGGGGTGAACCTGGAACTCCGGAGCTCAAGGAAGGAGAAGCACATGGGGAAGATGGAGGCAGTAATTAGCACTCTGAGACAGCAGCCGTTCATTTCAAGCAACAAACTGAAACACAGGAAAGATTCCCGTTCCTGCTAATATAACAGCATTATCCAGCTGAAGATGAACGCTCTGGTTATTGTTGGATTTCTTATTATAAATGATTGCAAATTTGGGGTTTATAATTATGGAGTCCCATATCCTCACGTGTCATTTCAGGAGTTTAACCTGTTGGAAAATGATATAAAACACATTGTTTTGTGTTAATAACTCATTTTTAACAAAAAATTTTGGATATAGGCCTACCTCTGGCTACGTTTACAATGTAGGCCTCGATGCCCAGTTCCGATTTTTTGTCTACATCTGATTTTTTTTCTACTTTTAAAAGTGATCAATATCCGATACCTGTGTTTACATGGTTTACACTTGAAACAAACCAACATTTTTCAATAGGCATACCCCTGCAGAACCCTGAGCATTTTCAATGAAACGATGTTAATAAGTAAAACGTACGGTATATATATAACAACAATTTTGTTCAAAAACTTTTGTTGCAAATAGATAAGGGCAATAAAAAATTGTATTGCCAGTAATATCTGCAGGATTTGTACTTCTGTCTAAAGGGTAAAAGTGTTTCAAATAATGATTTGACGCAGGTCTGAAAACCCTGTGCCTGTTGTCCTTCCTAGGCCCGAGCAGTGGCAGCGATGACCCCCCTGTCCACAAGGCCTCCGTTCCGCCCATCGAGTCGCCCCGGGCCCCCGGCACCCCCGCCACCGCTCGCCGCTCCCTGCTCCCCCTTCCCCGTGGTGGATCCCCTGTCGGTGAGTGTCCCCGCCACCGCGATGTCTCATCACCTGCTGTTTTGTGTGCTGTGAAGTGATCGTTCAAAATACTTTTAACTATTTTAAAAATACTCTTCTTTGTTGCTGGTAAAAAAACATTCCTCGATGAATGAAACATTGCTAAAAACATGATATCATCCATCCATCCATCCATCCATCCATTGTCTAAGCCGCTTATTCCTGGTCAGGGTCGCGGGGGTGCTGGAGCCTATCCCAGCATGCGTTCCGGGCGAGAGGCAGGAATACACCCTGGACAGGTCGCCAATCCATCACAGGGCACACACACCATTCACTCACACACTCATACCTACGGGCAATTTAGACTCTCCAATTAGCCTAACGTGCATGTCTTTGGACTGTGGGAGGAAACCGGAGTACCCGGAGGAAACCCACGCGGACACGGGGAGAACATGCAAACTCCACACAGAAAGGCCCCCGGCCTGGATTCGAACTCGAGACCTTCTTGCTGTGAGGCGACAGTGCTATCCACTGCACCACCGTGCCGCCACATGATATCATATGAAAGAATAATATAATATATATAATATAATACAGTATATGCCATTTAGCAGACGCTTTTATCCAAAGCAACTTACAGTAGTGAATGCATACTTTTTTCAGTATATGTGGTCCTACTGAGGCACACATAATCACAAGAAGAATTTTGTTCTGAATATTGTTGAAAACAGATGTTTGAATTTTATCGGTGTCAAAAGGGTTTAATGGACTCCAAGTGATTATTCGACCCAGATCGGTCCGACTGCTGTAGTTTGGTCACTTTGGTTTGGCCATCCTAAAATAAGGGCCTCTATATTTGTGGTGAATCTGCTGTTGCAGATTCATTACTGTTTATATATTGGGTTTCCTGTCCCCAATTCGTCCACCCAAATAGTCCATCAGTTGCTGTCCGAATTGGCTCCTCTCTGACCACAAGCATCCAGAATCATTATACATTTGCCATGAGTGTGTAGGACAGAAAAGGGAAGCTTGTTCAAGCCTGTTTCTACGTGGTTTACAGATAAACATTTTGTATATCAACTAGGGGTGTGACGGTATACCGGTCTGACGGTATGCCATGATATTAAAATATGAAATAGTACTACCATAAACTTTACGTAATACCGTGATAGTAAATCAGGTGGCAAAAGCAATTTTCATGTCAGAAAAAAAATATTTCCACCATTACCCTACTAAAATGTCTAAATAACCCATATTAAATAATATAATACTGGACCTGGGGTGTCTGCTAATGTCATTTAATCCCACCATCTCTGGCTATTCTTGCATTTTGTTTTGTTTACAACGTGACTGCGCATGTGCAGACAGCTCCCTGGTTGGTAGCTGTTATTAGCTAGCTAGCTAGCTACATGGCATAAATCTCAGTTTGCAGTCCTTTATAAAGCTTGCGATGTCCAAAGCTGTTTCTGATGCTGAGGCGGTCTGTATTGACGAATTATATCCCCCCAAAACGTGAACTCATTCATCCGTGTAGATTTTTTTTAAAGATGGTGAACAAGACCGGGGTTCAACTGAAGAAGAAGCAGTGTCCAATGAAGTTGCTCACTGCCCTGCAGTGGTGAAAGGTCCAATAAGAAAACATGCCAAGAATCGCGAAATTGGCCAAGAAAATTCTGTGCATCCCTGCAACAAGCATTGCCTTTGAAAGAGTTTTCAGTGCTTCTGGCCACATTGTCTCCCTTCCATTCAAGCCTAAAACCTGAAAAATGTAACATGCTAGTCTTCTTACGTAAAAATCTTCCTTCAGGAAAGCTAGGACTAAATGTATCTAGTGCTACTCATTTGACAGTTCCATTTTCTGATTATTATTATTTTCATTTATTGAGAGTTGGCCTGTGCATTGTGCCATTGATTTAAACATACAATTACAAGGAGTGAACTGCATTTTCTAAATGTATTCAATTTATTAAAATGGTATATAAATCTGCAAAGAGCCATACAATAAACAGATCGAGTTGAAAACTTTGCTTGATACTTTTTTAGCTTAAAAACTGATACCGTGATATACCAAAAATCATGATATTGAGTAGTACGATTATCATACTGTAAAAATGTCATACCGTCACAGCCCTAATGTCAACTTTGATGGACTGTATTTTACTCTGATAAGAGTATGTTTTATCCTCATTTGGACTCATATAAACTTTGGGAGACTTTAACTGACACTGAATATTGTGCTGTATATACCAGACCTAGGTTAAATTCCTTTATTTGCAATATTCTAACCCTTCAGACACCAGTACAATTCCTGCAGATTACAGACAATTTAAACATAAACCTCTATTTTCACCAATATTGAAAACAAAATTCTTCTTCCATATGATTTTAGTATTTCAAATGAGCATGTACTTGACCCAGGTCTGGTGTACTTTTTGTCAGTCCTGTTCCCCTCAAGGGCATCCCTGGGTAGGCGATCGCCTCGCCCAGTGAGATCCTGGCTGGGCAGGGCAGCTGGGTGGGGCAGCTGGGGTTGCCAGGCGCCGACAGTCACATGTGCTGCTGCCCCGCTTGAGACATCAATCTCACTGCAAGCCTGTGGGACACCTGTCAGCCACCTTGTTTTCCCTGGGGAACAATGCCCCCCCTGTCCCACAGGGCCACACCCTTACAGCAAGCACGCTGTCACAAAATGTTGTAACCCTGGCCGATATGAAAACGGGACCTTCACAGGGGGGGAACGCAGTCATTTTAAATACTTTGGCAGACGCTTTTTATCCAAAGCCACTTACAGAAGGTGCGTTCAACTTAAGCAGGTAAAGAGCAACCACGTGTTGCTACTTCAAGCGAATCCCTCACCCAAGTAAACAGCCATGTACAACACAAGTGCGAAAGCAAGTTGAAAACGATTAGAGATGATTAATTAAGCGAGCTGCCCATCGCCGTCGCTCTTCCTTGTTATGCGCTGATATAATGTGTGGGGGGCGACCCAGCCATGCTGAGAATGCTGGGAATGTGAGAG
The DNA here is from genome assembly GCA_029706075.1 of Aldrovandia affinis. Classification (NCBI taxonomy): domain Eukaryota; kingdom Metazoa; phylum Chordata; class Actinopteri; order Notacanthiformes; family Halosauridae; genus Aldrovandia; species Aldrovandia affinis. The sequence goes on along the minus strand of JAINUG010000157.1, from coordinate 780,296 downwards.
GTCTGGCAGGGGGGTCTGAAACACAGCCTTGCACCGGGCTCGGTTAGGAACACTCCGCAGATATTCACTGGGTACACAGCGCATTGTGAGAGGGCAGGAAGGGATCATTCATTCTGACACAGACAGTCGCCATTGTAAAAACCAACTGACTGCCTTCGGTGTCTGGTGAGTGCAATCACTTGCCCTGAGTTTAACTTTCATAAAACATACTGTACCTCCATCTTCGTCATAGCCTCTGAGGACAATTACGTATTAATCTATTGATGTGATATACATTTACACAGACCCACAGACGCACGCCGTGTAGTGCGCTGTTATAGTTACATTCCCTCTGTTGGTAATGGCTGTTCCACTGGAGCAGCGTGGTGTTGTACATAGACTCTGTGGTGGCTCTGTTGCTGTCAAATAGCTACTTGTGTCATTGTGATTAATTAAGGGTGAAACAGATGAAAATACTTCACCAGAGAGCATGTTGGTGCCAGTTGGCGTTTATTATTTATTTATGGCTGTGTTCCCAAGACTCTAGTTTCATTTCACCGTTATAGACTGGCCAAACTACTTCACCGTGTTATACTTCAACAGTTTGTTTTCTGCTTCACCGATTCTCATTGACATTGATTTTTACTGCCACTGCAGTGCTGAGGCAGGCAGGAAGGGATGGAGGGAGAGAGGGAGAGGGAGAACACTTGTACATTACCATGTTATAGGCAGGAGGGAAGGGATGGAAGGAGGGAGGGAGGGAGGGAGGGAGGGAGGGAGGGAGGGAGAGAACATGTGTACATTACCATGTTATAGGCAGGAGGGAAGGGATGGAAGGAGGGAGGGAGAGAGCACTTGTACATTACCATGTTATAGGCAGGAGGGAAAGGATGGAAGGAGGGAGGGAGAGAGCACATGTACATTACCATGTTATAGGCAGGAGGGAAGGGATGGAAGGAGGGAGGGAGAGAGCACTTGTACATTACCATGTTATAGGCAGGAGGGAAGGGATGGAAGGAGGGAGGGAGAGAGCACATGTACATTACCATGTTATTCTGCCCTTCACTGGAGTTTCATGTTTCATATTTCTGTTGCATCAAATACAAATATAATGCATTTTACTCACTCTGCCTGATATCTTCAACCTTTGCCCTCCGCCATACAAACAGTACCAGTGTGATTGATTGATTGTTTGATTGATCAGTTGGTTGGCCAGTCAGTTGTTTGGTTATTTGTTTCACATCATGTTGATGAATGCATTGGTTTTCCCAGCCTCGAGGAAGGAGATCCATAAAGATGTGGAAGTGGCTCAGCCGGCTTCCTCCCCGAAGCGCTTTTCCGTGGTCTCTCCCAAGCCCCAGTCCCCAGGTGAGCCCTGCCCCCCTTCTGTATGACTCAGCAGGTATGCATCACCTGTTCAACAGTGCATAGATGTCTACACTCTCAAAAATAAAGGTACAATTTAGGGTACACTTTTGTTCCTCTGGATACAAATGTGTTTGTTGCAGTTCATTGTACATTCACAGGTACACATAAGATCCTTCATGATATGGATTTGCACCTTTTCCCAGTGAAAAAGGTACAACTTGAGGAGGTGCAACTGTACAGATATATACCCAGGTAGGGTAATGAATCCTTATTCATTACCCATTATTTGAAGTTTTATTACTTGGCCCAAAAGACAAAAGGGAAGTAGTTTTTAATAACTTGCGGAGCAATACGCTGCCGAGTTCTCTGGGGAAATTGACTTCTTGGATCAAACCTGAAGTCACAAGTCTTGGTGTTATCCTAGACTCAGATTTAAGTTTCAAGTCCCAAATCAACAAGGTGACGAAAACATTCAATTGAAAAAGTTCAAAGAAGGGCAACTAAATTGGTACCTGTATGAAAGGTAAAAGTTATGAGGACTTAAGACGCTTAATCTATTCATGTTTAACAAACAGAGATTAAGGGGGGATTTGATTGAAGTTTTTAAATTCATACAAGGGATTAACAAAGTAAACTACCAAAGATTTTTTAAAGATGAGTTCAGATAGAGGGGCGGCACATTGGTGCAGTGGATAGCACTGTCGCCGTACAGCAAGAAAGTCCCGAATCCTCGAATCCCGGCCGAGGCCTTTCTGTGTGGAGTTTGCATGTTCTCCCCGTGTCTGTGTGGATTTACTCCGGGTACTCCGGTTTCCTCCCATAGTCCAAAGTTAGGCTAATTGGAGAGTCTAAATTGCCCGTAGGTAAGGAGTGTGTGAGTGAATGGTGTATGTGCCCTGCGATGGATTGGCGACCTGTCCAGGGTGTATTCTTGCCTGCCCGCGACCCTGACCAGGAATAAGCGGGTTAGATAATGAATGAATGAATGAATGAATGAATGAATGAATGAATGAGTTCAGATAGCAGAACAAGAGGGCAAATGTGGAAATTCATTAGGGAAATTCTGCACTGATATCAGGAAGTATTTTTTCTACACAGAGTTGTCAATGCGTGGAACAGCTTGCCAGGTCAGGTAATGGAGGCAGAAACACTTGGAGCATTCAAGTCCAGGCTTGGTGCAGTACTGGATATTCATTAGACTAGGAAGTGACGAGCCTAGACGGACCAAACGGCCTGTTCTTGTCTTTGTGCATCCTTAAGTTCTTATGTTGTTTTGTGTAATAACGTTATCTTCTAAATTTGTACACAAAGTAATTTTCTAAATGTATAGGTGAAATCTTAATGCAAATCTAAAAACATGAAAATATTCAACTTGAATCAGCTCGTCATTTTGATTCTAGTCTATAATAATGTGTTCTGTGCATGTCCACTTTTTTTGTTGACAAATGTATACAGGTTTTAAGCCTTCAGATTAAGGACAGCTCTCTCTAGGGGTTGACATCTATGGCTGTCTGCATCTCAGACCACTATAGACCCTGGAGTGGCACTAAACTACCATCAGTGACCTGGACACTATCCACGCTTACCTTTGCACGGTGTGCAGGGGGAGCTGCAGGGCTGTGCAGGTCTCCCTAGTTACTCAGAGCCTAATTAATCAACTGAACACACTTCTCACACAGTTAACTCGTCTGACCGTCATCTGACCTGGCTTCTTGGGCCTAAATTGTCTTTAAGGTGAAAACAAAAAGCAACACACAAACATTGAAGGGTGCGGCTATTTCTGGTTCTGGTGGATCATGCTACCTGCATCTGTCATGTAGCATGACATGATCCATGTCCATTTTACAACGCTGACTGAAAGTGCTGACTCTCCTGCTGTAGGCCTACAGGGGCCCAGATTAGCAGTCGTCCTATCGTCTCAGACGACTAAAAATTAAGAAGGACGACCTTCGATTTCCAAGTGATCGTCCTGCTGACGACTGTGAATTTAGGACAAAAAATAATAATTATTAGCTAACTGGAACTATTTCTGTTTTACACTTACATTGTAACAAACACGTCATGCACGGATATTCAAAAATATTTCCGAAGTTCCAAATGGGAAAAGCGGCACATGCAGTCTGTGCTCATCGCGTTTGTTGTTGTTGCTATGCCAGACTGCAGCAGTCAAGCAAGTTTGCGGAGCGCGGCACATAGACACAATAGCGAGAACCATCTAGTTAGTTAGCTAGCTAACGTTGGCGTTCACGGACATTGGGTATTGATATCTGTCGTTGCTAGTTGCTTGCTAACACAAGGCTTAGTAAGTGATCATGCATTTATCACTTACCAAGCCTTGATTTAGCAAGAAATATCTGTGAATACTAGCTAGCTAGTTACTGCCTATATTCAGTTCAGTGAGCCCTCCCGCCAGGCTGAAGAATCACTGTGATTTTCCTGCAGTGATTTCTTATCTCCATCCTACAGTCCAAGCACAAATCATTCCCACATCCCTGTTCGGTTAAATCTAGGAAATATTAGCTAGCTATTAAGTTAGCTGCCATACCACACTCTAGTTGGGAATGGAAAAATCTCTCGTTCGAATCCCGACTAGAGTGTACGTTATGATATACTGTACAGTCAGAACACTAGTCGCTAATTCCACCTGCGGGCACCCGTCAGAGCTTCACTGCTACACAGTCCCATGAGCACACGCTGCACAAGTCAAACATAAATATCCGTGTAGAAAATAAATAACGTTAACCATCATGTCTATCTTTGGGCTACATACGACGTAGTGATCGCATTTTCAAAGATGTGGAGATTTATTGAGGGTGTAAGTCCACCAATGAAAAGGCTAAAACCAAAGAAGATCAGCTAAAAACTCAGCGAAAATAAGATTCAGAGAGCAGAGATCACACTTTCCAGGAAAATTGGAAGGTGACTAGACCAAGGACAAGTAACCTTTAGGAAGGGCAAGTATCTTTTCTAAGATACTTGCCCTTTGACAAGTATGACTTTTACCCTAATCTGGGCCCCTGGCCTATTGATCCTTGGCAAGTCTGCTCGCTGCTGACATGTGATTGATGTGGTAGCACTTTTAGTATTGGCCTGTTCACTTCATCCATTCACTAGGACATGTTTATTATGGCAGGCACGTTCAATGTCTGTCCTGAAGTCTTATTATACACTTTACACCACAAAGACACAAGTCACTTTGGATAAGTGCCCCAGCTTAAATTTATACATCTAAATATTTCTCACAAAGAAGTGAAGTCATATGTCATCCTAGTGCCAAGACCTATCCCCCTCTCCCCTACACACACACACACACACACCACACTAGGGATGTTAATGATTAATCGATGATTGATTAATCGCCGTTAAGAATTTGATCGATCAAGCACATCAAATGAACAATTATGTATCACAGCACAGCGGAGTTATCCAATAGCACGAACTCTAGGGAGTGTAATAATATTGCTTTGAAACAACAGTTAAAACCTTGTTGATTTTATCAAATATATCTAGCAATATTTCACAAAAGAAACAAGTTACGACAACAAAACATTTTTGTTATATTTTGTATAGCCTAACGTTACCTCAGCCGACAATAGCGTGGTCTCTTGAATTCGCTAAGCACGCCTAACGTTACTTCCACATTTCTCTGAGTTTTTGGTGAAATCATTTTTTTGGGCAGGACAATATTTATGCATCCCGGGGACATCAAACAGGTGTTCTCAGCGGCTGGTCTTACTGTAAACAGACTCACCCCTGAACACGTGGATATGCTTATATTCTTAATTAAAAACCAGTAAGGGGATGAGTTGGGAGGTAGACTTTATTTCTTTTTTTTTCATTTCAAAAGGAATATTGTTTTCATTGTTAGGCCTACTGAATGGCCTCATTTCGTTCATAATTCGTATTGTTTTATGCTGTTAAAATAGGTCCATGTCTCAAAAGTTTGAATAAAGCTTTGATTGAGGGAAAAATACTTGCATTTTGTATTCTCTGTCATATGCTAAATTTTGCAGTTTAAAAAAAAAGATTAATTGATTAATTGTTTGTTAACATGGGCGACGATTAATCAAGGAAATTTCTTAAAATGAGAATCCCTACACCACACACACTCTAAGGCAGTTCTCCAGCTCCAGGTAACCTGCAAGGTACGGTAGAATTGCTCTGTCTCACTGCCACAGTGTTTTTAGACTTCCAGAAGTGGGGGTAAATAAGGTCAGCTGAATCTTTTTTGAAGATAACAGAGAAGAGGTGAGTGGGAGGCCGTGGGGAGCGAAGGAATCAGAAAACACAGACAAAGAGAGAGGAGAGAAAATGGTGCCATATTGCGGCAGTCTGTGTCATTCATACCAGTACAGCCCATCTGAATTTCAATGAGAGTTAGAGGGAAGTCGATCGAACGTCCTACATGTCAATTCCATCATAATGCTTTCTCTTGCAATATTGAAAAATATATTTTTTCCATCTTCCGTTTTGTGCTCCATAAAAATGAATCATAAACAGCAATAAACCTGAGCCATCTTCAATAGGGCAATATTAGCATACCCAAACATGCTCTCTCCACATCTCATATAGCAGAAATAAAGTCAGTAGTTCACCCTGTCTCTGATACAGCCCCCGTACACTGCCAGAGTTTATCTGCATCAACAGAAAATGACAAGCAGAGAAATGAATTATCCAGGTGAATGTCAGTTTTTGGAACTTTCCAGCACTTCTGTGGCAGAGTGGGTAAGGGATGATGAGGGAACTAAATTTAAACACCCTCGAGAACCCCTGCAGGGACTGTTTTCACTGTGCCATGCTATCTCTTTGCTGAGCTGGATTCCACGTCATAATTTAAGCTCAGTACCCCACTAAAGGGTACAGCAGCAATGCCCCTTCTTAAAGCTACGATATTCTGCTTCCGGAAAGTTCCAAAGTTCATTTTTGTTGTTCTCAATTCCCCCTTTCCCTCTCTCCGTTTCCGTCTCTTTTTTTGTCCGTTCTACCCTGCGGTGCCTCTTTCTCTCGCCCGTCAGTGCACGGACGTCAGAAGTCGTCGTCGGTGACACGGGGCGGGCCCGGCGGCTCTCCGCGGCGTGACGGTGCGACGGACTCGGAGCGGCTCCTGGTCCAGCGCCTGCGGGAGCGGTGCGAGGGCCAGGCCCGGCAGCTCCTGAGCCTGCAGGCCGAGCTGAGGAAGGCCACCCTGGGCCTGGAGGTCTTCGCCATCACCACCCAGCACTTCTGCCACAAGGTACGGCCGGCGTCGGACGTTCTTAGCGAAGTTTTTGTAAATGGCGCCCTCTAATGATCACTGAGGGGAAATATGGCACGAGTACCTGCTGTATATAAAGGCTTTGCCAGGGCTACTCGCTGCAGCAATCTGTCACAAGGTAAGGAGCGCCAAGCCCACTGACCGACGCCTGCTTGCCCTGACTCAGAGTACAGCTCGGCCCCAGCTCCCCCACCTCTCACAGCGCATCGTGTTTGACGCCAGGGGTTCCCAAACCTCTCCTCGGGGACCCCCAGCCAGTCCATGTGTTTGTTACATTCCACAACCAGCACAACTGATTCAACTAGTTAACTATTTAACAAGTGTGATTAGTTGAATGAGGTGCGCTGGTGGTGGAATTGAACAAATACTTGGACCGAGAGTGCGCGAGGAGGGGTTTGGGACGCATTACGGAACGTTCTAATTCCACTTTGGTGGGGGGGGGGATGCTGTGAATTTGGCCGTGCCGACGACAGCACACACTGACGGTACACACTGCTGCCAACACCGTCGGGAAGAGCACGGCGCTATTGGAGCTGTCCGCACTGCAGCAAGACCCATCGACAGCGCGACAGCAAAGGGAGCAGAGCAGCGCAGGACCACACGGTTAAAGTCCCACAACACGGGCCAAACGCAGATGAACGCACCGCCATGCGACACGCATCTCGCCAGGTGTCCAGCAGGTCTTGAGCATGCAGTCCCACGTAGAGGAACATTTCAGCCCGCTGGGGAATGAAGCCAAACCTGGCAACTTTTATCTATTTCAGGCACAGCTCATGGTGCTCAGGGAAATTTATTCTCATTATTCTCAACCGGCTTTAACAATCAAGCAAAAATCCATAGCAGTCAGCGGTCTCTTTCTCAGTGTCGACAATTGAAATTGTGCCGCTTTTGCTCATCGCCACTGATTATCGGACCGCGCTGATGGATTTACTCTTTGTCCCCACAGCTGTACTATGTTGGCGGGATTAAAACCCATTCCTGTGTGCAGACAGTCAGTTTAAAAGCATGCGACAATGAACCGATTTGTCCATTTGAGCGCCAGACTTTATGGTGCTTCGCCGTCAAAGCTGTTTCAACATGAAATAAAAGTGCCTTTACCAGTCACGTCCCCGTTTAAGGGGGGGGGTGCGCTACTTCACTTTCATTTTACATGTGTGAGAAATGCTAGTTCCTTTTGTTTTAATTAGGAAAAGTGGTGGTGTCTTTTCATATAGCGCTGGGGACAGGTCCCCAGTGTCCCAAGTGGAACTCACGCTCCTGCCCCGGACATGTACACAACGTACTGCGTCACCGAGGGAACGGGCACAGCCCTTTCAGAGTGCACGCGTGGCCCAGATTTAAATGCATCCGACAGCAGTGCAGATTATACGGCCCAGAACAGTGTCTCCCTGCGAGTGTGAGTGACAGTGGAGCAAACGCAGCCCCTGATTGTCGAAGGAAATTATGTCTTGTCTGCCGTTTCCTACCTGTGGATATTTCATTGTGGTTTTTGCTGGGGTTTTTAAAAAGTTTCATTCTGTAGTGTTGTTTGAGGTATTTGTGCTCTCTCGGTAGCAATGCTGTGTTTTGGTAAACAACATCCATTGAATCAGCCAACCTCTCTGTGTTGGAAACATGCTGTAGGCTTTTTAACTGAAGTTTTTGCAAAGGGCTCCCTCTAATGGTCACTGAGGGGAAATACAGCATGCCTGCTGTCTGTCAGACTTCACCTCAGAGGTTCCTTGTGAATTATGCTCATTGTTGGCATTTTGTTGGCAAAGATTTCTGACTTTATCCAGGATGAATACAGTTATTTGGGGTCAGAAATGGTGTTACACATTTGAAGCGCTCAAAGAATTGCAAAATGAAAATGCACAGGCAAGCCAGGAGTTTGGCTGACTACAACACAAGCTGCTTTAAATCTGTGAAAATATTACTGGTCTTAAAAGCTTCTTTCACATCAAGTGTTAAAGTGAATAGGATTGTTATATTTTATTATTTTATTTTTTTATAGCCCACCACCCACATTGGGGTACCCTGTTTTTTTCTTTTTCTTTTTCTTTTTCTCTTTCTTTTACAACCTGACAATTTCAGTAAAGTACTACAAGTAAAGAAAAGACAATAGGGTCGTAACTATAGGGTGTGAGGCTCATTCCCCCAAAGACAAACATCAATAAACACAATCAACAAAGGAAGAGAAGCAAAAACAAAACAATAACAAAAACAAGCACAAACCAAACCCAAAACAAAAACCAACAACAAAACTAAATTAATTTTGCAAGAAGGACAACAATCCAGAAATGAGAACAGCGATACGAAATAGACAAGAAATGCAAACTAAGATAAAGATGACAAGTCTGGGGGAAGAAAAAAATAAATATAATAGATGAAAATGAAAATAAATGTATGAGTAAAAAAACATGGCAAGAAAACAAACAAACAATGCGCAGACACAATGAGGAACAAATAAGTAAACAGACAAAAAGAAGAAGGGAAAAAACCAGGATTGTTATTTAGTTGTCGTACGCATAAAGCTTTTGTTTGGACCATTGACTGAGATCAATGTGCTTTATATTGATCAGAACTGAGCTCCCACTGTGGAAGGTGACTGACAGCTAGTTCAGGAATATGCTCACTCAGACTGTCCAAAAGCAAGCTGTTTTGGTTAACATGGATTACTTTTAACTGGCGAAGGGTTTTCTGCCCAAATGTTTGTGTAACAGCAAAATAAAATGTCATATCATGCACTTTCTGTTTGTAACATACAGCACCATTATGTGACACCACAATATATATATTTATTAGGGGTGTAACGGTACACAAAAACCATGGTTTGGTACGTACCTCAGTTTTGAAGTCATGGTTCGGTACATTTTTCAGTACAACGGGGAAAAAAAAGAAATGCAAAACATAAAATTGCTTTTCATTTATTATGAACTTTGTAAACAGTGACTAATTGGACATAATTTACTGAACAAAGTAAGGCACATCTTTCTTTCTTAAATAAAAAAATAAATAAAAAACAAAAATAGTTAGTACCATTACACCTGTAATATATACATATATATATATATATATATGTATATATATATATATACGTATATATATACACACACCCACTTGAGGCCACAGTACATGCATATGTTTTTTTGTGTTTATCTCTTACATATTTTAAGTGCTTGCATGCGTTTTCTCCATCAGCAGGGGGAAGTGTGATCGGTGAAAGGGATGTTAGCAGTAACATCCCATTAGCTCCACTGTCAGACCTTGTGACAAATCCCAGCAGGCTCTCTGTCACCAGGGGCAATAGCAGGACTATAACACTCATTCAGGCATGCATTGTGCTCTGGATCTGACTCCTGATGTAGCTTGAGACCCAGGCAGCCTGAGAGCTGTTAAATAATGGTCCTTTGCTTTTCAGTGCATAAAAAACTGTCAGGTCCCTGCCTTTCTCATTCAAGAAGATATCCCACAGATTTATTTTAATATACTGTAGAAATATTTGTTTATATAAAATATATATAAAACTCTGCCTTTGTTTAAAAAAATAAAAAAAAAAAAGTAATTTAAGTTAAAGTATTTTATTTACTTAGTTTATTCAGTAACTCAAGTAAATTTATTTATTTATTCAGAACAAGTGCCTTTACCGGTTGCACCACTCTGGGGCACCTGGATATTTATTGAAGCAGTTTAGGATAAGAACATTGCTTAAGCTTACAATGGCCTCAAATATTAACCTGCAGCCTCTGTGCTACATGCCCAGGTCCTTAACCACTGCAATACACTTATGTCATGACAGTTATGAGTTTTCTGCTGCATGCTGTCTCAAATCCTATCTCCTTTGGGCAGGCCAAAGGAGCAACCTTCAATTGCAGGCTAATTAATTCAATTACTGTGCGCTGCCAGTACAGTACAATAGACTCCCGGTTCCCATGGAGATAGCCCCGCCCGGAAACAAGCCTCGGTTGAGGCGAAAATAGTTTCTATTGATTGTCGTGTAGCAGGAGGAGTAGCAGGAACTGTCAAAAGATTCAGCTCTGCCGGTAACTCCGTGTTGCGAGTTTGGGGCGTGATATTTCTTGCCACCGCGTGTGCAAGTGAGAGTTAAGGAGGGCTGAGGGAGAAGCAGCTGCTTGGAAAGCCAGTCAGTCAGGTTGCAGTAAAGCATTTGGGTGTTCCCCATTCAGGATAATAATAGGGTGCCCCTGGCGTTTTTCAGCATTCTGAGGGGCATAAGGGACACAGGCTGTGGTGGTGAGGTCACAGTGTGGGGGGCATGGGGAGTGGGGAGTGGAGGATCTCAACCAAGACTGATGGATTTTTTCCTGGGGAGGAGGGGATTAAAAGAGAGTGCTCTCTTTAACCTCACTGTTATCCAGCTGTAATTCAGACATTATTTTGACAAGCCCTTTAAAAGGGGACAAAAGGGAGCAAGTGTAATGTGTGTGTGTGTGTGTGTGTGTGTGTGTGTTTGGTCATATATGTGTGTGTTTGCATGCATGTTTGTGTGTATGTATATGTGTTTATATATGTATGTATGTGTGTGTGTGTGTGTGTGCATGTGTACATGTGTGTTAGTGTGTGTGCATGTGTATGTGTGTGTGTGTGTGTGTGTGTGTGTGAGAGAGAGAGAGGGCAAAACATTCTGGTAACACACAGCGCCATATTGATCAGGCCCCTCCCTCATCTCTTTCTCTCTCTCTCTCTCTCTCTCTCTCTCCGCCTTTGGGCTGGCGTGAGATGACACTCCCAGTGTGTCCCTGTGCCTGTGCGTGTGTGCACGTGTTGTTGCATGTGTGTGTCTGTATGTGTGTGTTTGTATGACGGGGGTATCCTAAGGAGGAGGGAGGAGAGCACTACTTTAAGGCTAGCTTTGATCGTTTGAGCAGAGCATCTTACAGGACATACCAGGAGAAGAGGTGAGACTGTCTGGGGGGTGGTATTCTTTCTCTCCTTCACTCTCATTTTCTTTCTCTCTCCCTTCATCTCTATTCCTCTCTCTCTCCCTCTCATATATATGGGAGATGGATATTGAGATCTCATATCCCTCATCATCTCTGTATCCCTGTATTTTTTCTCTCTCGCTCCCTCTGTTTCCCTCCATTCCTTCATTCTCTGTTCTCTCTCACCCTCCCTTTCTCCCGGTCCTCTGTTTCCCTCTCTCTCCATCTCTCTTTGTACCCATTTCGATGGAGCTGTCCGCCTCCTTAGCATGGGCCAGAGCTCCTGTCTCCCCCAGCCTCCTCTCTCTGAGCTGTTTGGACCAGCGGTTCAAGAGAGCAACATCTTGAATCTGCACCAAACCGAGCGGGCGAGTCCCTCCACGGCCCTGTGGATGCCTAGTTAACCGTCGCTCTTCCTTCGCTCACGCGCCTGGGCTGGCGGAGATTGATTGATTGGTTTTGTCGCTCCTCGTGTCCGGGCTAAACTGCATTGTCCCCATCCCTCTGCAGCTTCCTTATATTATGCTGTGTGTGTGTGTGTGTGTGTGTGAGTGCGTGCATGCGTGTGTGTGTGTACACACGCATGTGTGTGCGTGTTTGTGTGTGTGTGCGTGTGCATGTGTGTGTGCGCGTGCGTGTGTGTGTGTACACGCGCATGTGTGTGCGTGTTTGTGTGTGCGTGTCGCACTGCTGAGAAAGAGAGACAGAAAGGTCGAGATGGGGAGCTGTGGTTTAACAGCTGGGACGTGCACCTTTGAGAGAAACAGGAGTGGCGTGGTTTGGGCAGCGGAAGGCTCGTGTCTGGGACAAAGCGAGAGGAATGGCATTGCTGCAGCCCTGGAGCGCGTGCCTTAAGGGAGCCCTGCCTGTGTGTGCGTCTCCTCCACCCCGCCCCTGAGGTTGTGAGTAAGGCTGAGAAAGCCGAGACTCCATTCAGCTCCTGCAGAGAGAGCTTCCCTACCAGGCGTTTGGTTTGTTTCCCCCCTCTTCCACACTCACAGTTGTGTTGTTGTTGTTGTTGTCGTTGTCATCGTGATTGTTCTGTGACAGCTGAAGTAACTTTTAAAATGCCATTGCCGTTGGTATTGACACGTCTCGTACCTTTCTGATAATTTCCCCTTTCGTTGGCCAGTCCTCTGTGAAGCCTTACTGTGTCCGCAGTCGATCTCTGGTCCAGCTGATTTCCCTTTTAATTGGGCCAGTCCTCTGCAAAGTGCACTCCGATTCATTCATGCATCTGTGCGCGTCTGCCTTGCCTTTTATTTGCCGTGAGTAATTGGAGCCGGATGCATTGTCGTCGTGAGCCGATGCGAGATGCTCGGCTGCGGTGAGAGAGAGGTCGTGCTTGTAAATCAGCTTGCGGAAACTGTTCCTGGAATGAAAGCGGGTCAGGTTGCCATGGCGAGGGGGGGCGGATGAGAGAGAAGGGCTCCCCGCGGGCCTTCGGACGGGTAAATGGATTTATGAGGAGGAGGCTCCGATTTGAATCACCAATCAAATCCCTGCCCCCACCCCCCGTCTGGGGTCACAACCTGGCTTCCACTGCGGTTGGACCAGAATGCAGCCGGGCTGTGTCCTGGTGCCACCTGCCCCAGCGGTGTCCCTGAATCCACTCGTTTACCCACTGACTCAGGGTGGGCTCATCGACTGAGCCAATACCCAGGCCCGTTTTCTTTCATTCTTTTTGGGACCACATATACTGAAAAATGTATGCATTCACTACTGTAAGCCACTTTGGATAAAAGCGTCTGCTAAATGACATATATTATTATATCATATTTTAAGGTGAAAACAAAACAAAACTGTGGCTCAGTCCAGAACTAGGACTGAGAACCTCTGATGTAGGATAACATATGCCAGTACATCACCAGAACAAAAAAACTCCAGTCCTGGAGGGCTGCACTGCCTGGTGGGTTTTGTGTGTTTCAGCACTTAAGTCATCAACTGACTAAAGAGTCCATGCACCTTGTTTCCAATGCCTAAAATTGGCTGCTGATTGAACGGAACCCCCAAAAAAAAATAAACTGCACCCCTCCAGGACTGTAGTTTGAAATCCCTGCTTTAAGCAGTTGAGATCCACCAATCAAGTGGCACCAGCGTTTTTGCACATTTACTCCGATGACCCCGTTTGTGGGTAAAGCACAGAAGGTCAGTTGTTCACACGTCCGTGGTGTTTGTGCAAAGACGGAGTGCGGTATTGAATAGCTATTGATTGTGCTGTTACGGTGGTGTTTGTGACAGGAGAGGGATTGTGGGGAGGGGTTTGTCTGTTACAATGTGGCAGGGGATTCACTGTTTTTGTATTGAAGGGAGATCCAAGTCCCCTGGGGTTACCGCTATGCGTTTTCCACTTCGGCTCTAATAAAACTCCTAAACCACAAAAGTCGCACAGCCGCGTTAATAAACAGAGACATAATCTACGGTTATAGGTACACTAAGCGATTTGACGTCACTGCACAGGAGGTAGTGTTTGTGAACGCGTGACAAGATCGGACGCCCCTGTACTATGTGCCTTGTTGTAGTAACATCTATCCTGAATAGAAGTAGGATTGATTTTGGTTCACTGCTACTACTTCCCAGACCTACAACCAATTCAGACATCCAGTGGCATGAACAAAGAAGGCGAAGTTAAACGCTCATGTGAGGGATGAACGATAGCGGCCGTGAATATTGAATTTTGCTCTTCCTCTGCAGAGTGAGGCTGCCATCGTGAAGGAGAGGGCGCTGTCCCTGGAGCTTGCCAGAATCAGGGATGAAGTGGGTAAGTCTGATTGGCTGGGACAGGCGATTGTGGCCGGGATTTGGGGGGGATGGGGTAATGGAATTCAATGGAAATGTATTCACCTTAAAATTCCCTCCCTCCTCTGTTCCTCCCCTGCCCCTGCCCTCCCTGCTCATGACTCTGATAATCCTCCCCAACCCCGCACCTGCCCCGCCGACCCCGACCCTTCACACCCTCCGCGCTCCTCGCTCCACCCCTCTCTGCCCTACCCCATACCTCCCCTGCCCGTCCCACATCATCCTTTCTCCTCCCCGGCCCGGCCCGCCCCGCCCCAGCCTTTAACGTGGCGCGCTGGGAGCGTCTGCAGCGGGATAAGGAGGAAGTGGAGCGGTGCTTTGAGCAGGAGCTGCGGCGGCTGCAGGAGCAGCAGAAGGCAGAGCTGGGAGCCCTGGGGGAGCAGCTGAGGGCCCGACACCAAGCCGAGGAGGAGCGCCTGCTCACGGAGCAGCACGCTGAGCTGGAGGAGCTGCGCACGCAGCACCAGGAGCAGGTGAGAGTCAGGCTGATACCAACGAGAGTACCTCTGTACTGCTCTCACACTGGCTTGGAGTCAGTTTGATACCAACACTGCTCTCACACTGACCTGGAGTCAGTATGATACCAACAAGAGTGCATCTGTACTGCTCTCACACTGACCTGGAGTCAGTTTGATACCAACACTGCTCTCACACTGACCTGGAGTTGGTATGATACCAACGAGAGTGCATCTGTACTGCTCTCACACTGACCTGGAGTCAGTATGACACCAACGAGAGTGCATATGTACTGCTCTTACACTGATCTGATAGAGCGGTTCCCACAGTTGTACTCCTGTTGATACAGCCTATCTTGTTAAGAGTTACAGGACTCCACGCAAAGCTGTGCCTTCATCTCAAGTGTTTCCGAGCAGCATGTGTGATAATTGTACAGCCAGTCTGCTCTCTCACAGACCACCCAAAAAGAGCGTCTCTCATTCTCCTCGACAGAGCTCTCCTTAAGCCGTTCACACGGGAAGAATCGCCCCAAACATTGCTGTATCGACTTCAGCTATCACAGGCCTTATTATTATTGCCCGCTACAGGGCTGAGGGAATGGCTGACAGGGTTCGACTCGCTCACGCTCTGTGTGTCTGTTCGGCTCCGCCCAGATCGAGGACATGAATGTAAACCACGATGCAGCCATGGTGGAGGTGGAGGACAATCACAGTGTGACCATAGCAACGCTGCAGGAGGAACACGCAAAGACAGTGGCAGGTGTGTGTTCTGCGTGGGGGAAGGGGGGTAGTGGAGCATTTGCTGGGGCACCCACTACTAGAGCATTTGTGAGCATTTAGAGCATTGAACATTTACATCAGACAACTTAAACACTATTTGTTATGTGTACTATGCTAGTTACAGTGTACATGCCGTTGTGTTGACAGTGACAGTGCCATATCTGGACATACTGTATGCTTGTCTGCATGTATACATTCAGTGGCCACTTTATTAGGTACACCTGTACACCTGCTCGTTAATGCAATTATCTAATCAGCCAATCATGTCGCAGCAACTCAATGCATAAAAGCATGCAGACCTGGTCAAGAGGTTCAGTTGTTGTTCAGACCAAAAATCTGAATGGGGAAGAAATGTGATCTAAGTGACTTTGATCGTGGAATGATTGTTGGTGCCAAACCGGGTGGTGTGAGTATCTCAGAAACTGCTGATCTTATGGGATTTTCACACACAACAGTCTAGAGCAGGTCTCTTATCAACTGCCTACATGAAATGGGCAATCTTAAACCAACAGTGTCATGGTTGTGGCACCCAAGGTGTGGAAGGTTGCAGGCTTTTCTTCCAGCCGAGCAGTAGCTCACCTGATTCGACTAATCAGCTCCGTCGGAGACCCTCATCAAAGTCTTCAATCAGGGCGTTGATTAGTGGAATCAGGTGTGTCACTGTTCAGTTGGAACAAAAGCCTGCACCCACACCGCAGAACTCAGCAGGGTTCTCATTGCCCACCCCCTGGTCTAGAGTTTACAGAGAATGGTGCGAAAAACAAAAAACATCCAGTGAGCGGCAGTTCTGTGGGCGAAAACGCCTTGTTAATGAGAGAGGTCAGAGGAGAATGGCCAGACTGGTTCAAGCTGACATGAAGGAGTCAGTAACTCAAATAACCACACATTACAACAGTGGTATGCAAAAGAGCATCTCTGAACGCACAACACGTTGAACCTTGAAGTGGATGGGCTACAGCAGCAGAAGACCACACCGGGTTCCACTCCTGTCAGCTAAGAACAGGAAAGTGAGGCTACAGTGGGCACAGGCTCACCAGACCCCCTGGTCTGGCGAATCTCAATTTCTGCTGCGACACGCAGATGGTAGGGTCAGAATTTCAGCTAAGAACGGAAACAACATGAATCCATGCATCCATGTGCCATGCCTTGTGTCAACGGTTCAGGCTGGTGGTGGTGGTGTAATGGTGTGGGGAATGTTTTCTTGGCACAAATTAGGCCCCTTAATACCAATTGAGCATTGTTTAAATGGCCCACAGAGTTTTGTTGCTGACCATGTGCATCCCTTTATGGCCACAGTCTACCCATCTTCTAATGGCTACTTCCAGGAGGATAATCCGCCATGTCACAAAGCACACTCTCCAGCTGGTTCCACGAACATGACAATGAGTTCAGTGTACTCCAATTGCCTCCACAGTCACCAGATCTCAGTCCAATGGACTCAGTCCAGTCCAGAGCACCTTTGGGATGTGGTGGAATGGGAGATTCGCAACATGAATGTGCAGCCGACAAATCTGCAGCAACTGCATGATGCTATCATGGCAGCATAGATCAGAATCTCTGAGGAATGTTTCCAGCACCTTGATAAATCCATGGCATGAATAATTCAGGCTGTTCTGGGGGCAAAGGGGTCCTACCCAGTACTAGAAAGGTGTACCTAATAAAGTGGCCATTGAGTGTGTATATATATATATATATATATATATTGTTTCAGATTTTTCCCTGTTTTTCAATTTGGAAGCCAATCATACCCTCTATTGATTTAAATGAAACAAACTCGCTGCCCATCTTTACGGGGCAAGCTACTCTCCGAGGCCCGGCGATAATCCGTCTCTTTTGAGATGGAATTCACCGACCCTTTCTGGAGACACCCTCATGTGCTTCACAGCGAGTTCCTGCTGACCGCCGTCCCCCCTCCCTCAGGAGCGGACAGCCAAATGTCGCTCCCGATCGGGGCTAGCGGCCAGGGCCGCCCTGATAGGCAGCTCACACTTGTACAGGACCACCCAAATATGGGTGCATTAGACCGCTATGCTATTCACAAGCCCCATCTGCATATATTTTTATAAATTGTCAGGGAAAATGTACTCATTAAGCGGGTCTTGGGCCCGCAGGTGTCGAGGTTGGATGTAGAGACACATGACCTGAGTTTGGATTGTGTCGTACCCCAGGGCTTAATCCCAGGAGTAAAGGAACATAACATGACATGGTGTAAAGTAATTAAGCCTGTTAATCAGTCTGGATTAGGCCATCTGCTAAATACTTGAATGAGCCAAACTACAGTGGCATTTTTCACAGACAGGGGGCGACATAGAACACATCTACAACTGTAGACATCTGTTTGAGCAATTGTATTTGTTAAAATGATATAATTTTACCATTGTTTTGAGAACACAATATAGCTTGTGACCTGTATTGTTTATTTTATGCAGCCTTCTTTGCTCATCTTTATCAAAGGGTGTGAATCATTTTGGATGGTACTGTACATACAACGGAAGGATTTTTGGTTCTGTGAAAAAAAGGTGTATAATATAGGATTGGGGAATAGATGTAGTGTAGTCAGTAGTGCATTTATGTACAGTGCACTCTTTGTCCATTTCAGTCTGCGAAGTAGACACTGCAGTGCTTATTTTGTGGCTGGCTGGCTGTTCTGAATGTGCGACTGACTCGAGTGCATGCACTGTCCCTTCCTGCTGTTCTGTCACATCAGATCTAACGATGGCCCATGAGCAGCAGAGGAAGTCACTGGAGGAGGACTTTGAGAAGCTCAGACTGTCACTACAGGTATGGAACAGTGGACAGTGTAGGGGGCGGAGAGTGTAAATGCTAGGCCAATGAACACGAATATATGCTTCTAGAAGCTTCTGTCGGGCCTCCCGTGTGGCGCATCCTGTTGAGCACTCGTGCTCAGTGCAGCGACATGACCCGCTTGGAATACAGACCATGCCAGGGCCGACTGGCCAGGGGTCCCACAGGGCCATGCGGAATCACCATGGTGTCACCCAGGGAGGGAGGAGGGTCAATCTACAGGGTCTTCCCCATGTCTGATGGTGTGTGTGTGTGTGTGTGTGTGTGTGTGTGTGTTCTGATGGTGTGTGTGTGTGCTTTGATGGTGTGTATGTGTGTGTGTGCTCTAATGGTGTATGTGTCTGCTCTGATGGTGTGTGTTTGTGTGTGCTCTGATGGTGTGTGTGTGTGTGTGTGCGTGTGCAGGATCAGGTGGACACGTTGACGTTTCAGAACCGCAGCCTGAGAGACCGGGCCAAACGATTTGAAGAGGCGCTGAGGAGGAGCACTGACGAGCAGATGCTGGTACTGAACTCACCCTATACACATATATGCACCTACTGTACAGAACACACTATATACACATACACACATACCTGCTATACTGAACACTGAACCCACTGTGCACACATACACACACAATATGCAATATGCTTGTCATGCACTTGCCATATGCCCATATACACACACATGCAGAGGATATAGAGTGACACAGAGGAGATTCCCACACACGTTAGACACAGAAACACGATCTCATGAAAGGCTTAAATATGTTATGCAGTGTGACATGTGTAAGTAATATTACATTTCAAAATGGTACTTAACATAAATATTTGTATATTGTCAATGAAAAATATTTAATGTTATATTTGTAACAAAGAACTAACAGCAGTTGTGTTATGTGATGTCAAATCCATATCAACATCGAGTGAACAACTCAATCAGTCCTGATCAACTGAGAGATTAGCTGTAACATAAAACCGGCATACGTGGTGTAACTAAGAGGCCAGGGTTGGGAAACAATAGATTAACTGGAACAGGAAGTTGATTTTCCAGTGTGAACCATGCAGCCAACAACATTATGATGAGCAAAGCAAAGATACACCGAGACCACAGCACAGGGGAAACCCAATAACACATTAACGCCCAACGACGCAGCACGTGCGCCGGGCGACGTGCTACATGCGACATGCATGCGGTGTTCACGCCGTTTCCGTGTGTGTGTGTGACGTGTGTGTGCAGGATGCTCTGGCTCCCTATCAGCACATTGAGGAGGACCTGAAGAGTCTGAAGGAGGTTCTGGAGATGAAGAACCAGCAGATTCACGAGCAGGAGCTAAAAATCTCTGAGCTGGAGAAAATGGTATGCACTAAAAGTCAGGGTGTGTTGGCCGGAAGTGCCACTAGGGGGCGGCAATTTGCTGTCTGCCCAGGGAGGGGGAGGGATAAAGGTTGAATGAGCTCACTGCATATATGAATGGTCCTGTGGGTAACACAAAAAAAGTGTTGGTGTGTGGTGCAAATGCTGTCAATGTACAGGTAACTGCCAAAATATAGGAACCACCAACATAAAGTGTCTTAATAGGGCATTGGACCACCACGAGCTAGCAGAACGGCTTCAATGTGCCTTGCCAAAAATTCTACAAATGTATGGAATTCTATTTGAGGGATGCAACAGCATTCCATCATTTGGTATTTTATTAATAGTAGTGGGAAAACGCTGTCTCAGCCACCACTCCAGAATCTCCCATAAGTCTGCAATTGGGTTGAGATCTGGTGACTGAGGCGATCATAGCATATGGTTTACAACATTTTCATGCTCGTCAAACCATTCACTCGTCCTGGAAGAGACCACTCCCATCAGGATAGAAATGCTTCACCGTAGGATTAAGGTGATCACTCAGAATGGCTTTGTATTTATTGCCATTTACCTTGCCCTCTAAGGGGTTGAGTAGACAAATCCATGCCAGGAAAATGCACCCTACACCAGAGAGATGCCAGAACCCTTCATTTACTCCAGTGTTTCCTTTGTTTTGTCAGTGAGCTGTATAAACACACTTTTTTTCTGTATTTGCAACAGAATGTCTTAGTGATGCTCTCTTTGTGTCATCCTCAGGGTTTGAATTGGACTGACTTCTCAATTCCATGTGTTTTTGATGTTTTCTCATGTGCAGTTTCTTTGGGAAGTGCCGTTGGTTTAGAATAAGCAGAGTTTCGTGACTCCGGTCACTCGAGAATCATGACGATGTGCTTGTTTTTGAGCAGGCCCAGAAGAACGTGGTGTTGGAGGAGCGGGTCCACGTCTTGCAGCAGCAGAACGAGGATCTCAGTGCCAGGATAGACCGCAACCTCGTCATGTCCAGGTCAATCCAGAGTCCCACCAGCCAGTCAGCTGTGGAGTGCACTCCACCTGGATCAAGTTCCTATCGAAAACACTTTAACTCAAGGGTGTCCAATATTAACCGAGAAGGGCCGGCGTGGGTGTAGGAATTTGTTCCAAACCCAGCACTACAACACCTGATTCCAGACCTTTATTTGTTAAGTCGGGTGTTTTAGTGCTGGGCTAGAACAAGAGCCTGCACCCACACCGGCCCTTCTTGGATAAGATTGAGCAGCCCTACTTTAACCCTTTAGATGCTGGTAAATCACAGATTTAAGATCCCTGAGAAATTTCATCGTAACATGTTACTAATCAAAACATACAAATCCTATGAAAGAAGAAATTTTGTTCTAAAAACACTGGTGAAAATATATGAAAGTTTTCACCATTTTAAAGTAATCTTGTGATAATCTTGTAAGGAATTTTACTGGTGTGTAAAGGGTTAAAGTATTTTAATCAGGTCTGGTTACAATAAGCACATGTTATAATCAACAGCCAACTAAAACCAAAAGGTAGATTCACTAACTAGTGATGTGTTGAAGATCACTCCATAAGTGCAAGTTATTAGAGTGCATGTTCAGTAAATATGTTAATATACTTTGCTGCCTAACTTTTCCCATCATCTTTTGTGCAGTGAAGCACACTGGAAAATTCCGTTTGTTTGCGTTTTCTGTTGATTCTAAGTACCACAGCATTCCAAACCGGTCGGAGAGTATAGGTCACATGCTCTGTTCAGAATTGATTGTTCTACCAAGCATTGCCTGTCGGATCAGACTGAGGGAAAGTCAAATGCTTGCTGTAATACATAATCCTGAATAGAACTCACAGATACGGTTTGGTTCAGGGCTATGGAGATTGATTTCAAATATGAAAATTTTCCTAGAACTTCAGTTAATAATAATAATATAATATAATAATATATGCCATTTAGCAGATGCTTATATCCAAAGCGACATACAGTAATGAATGCATACATTTTTCAGTATATGTGGTCCCAGTGGGAATTGAACCCACAACCTAAGTGTTGCCAACACCATGCTCTACCTACTGAGCAACACAGAACCACTGTGTACCACACAGGTTCTCACATGTACCTCTTAGAAGTAGTAGTTTGACTGCAGTGCACCTTTTCCATAGCCTTTTGATTAAAGAAAAGTTCAGCAATTGTACACCTTTCAATGGCCTATTGACAAAATGTATTCCAGCGATCGTACTGCCATGCTCTGTTGACAGCTAAGCACTGTTGCTACCACCGCCTGTCTGCCCCCTTGCAGGCAGCTTTCGGAGGAGAACGCCAACCTGCAGGAGTACGTGGAGAAGGAGAGCAACGAGAAGAAGCGCCTGAGCCGCACCAACGAGGAGCTGCTGTGGCGCCTGCAGACAGGGGAGCTGAGCCCCAGAATGTCCCCCTCCTCCTCCCCCCTCCATCGGGGCTCCCCGGGCCCCGCCTCCCCCTCGCGGCTCCACCCCTTCCCCAGATGAGCGGCCCGATCCGTTCCCCCCCTCGTCCCCCCAACTGCTCTTTCATCTGTCCGTCTGTCAGGGGTATATACGGAGGGATGGCCCTTTCCGTCTGAGGGCATTTAAGAGCCACGTTATTCGAGGTACGCAAAAAAAAAAAAAAAAAACTTTGGAAGCCCTCTTCTCAACTTGTCTTGGCATTCTTCACTACAGTATGTTGGATAAAAACGGACTCAGACCACAGCTTCCCCCCTCCCTTTGTGATATAGACAAATTTCCCAGTCTGACCCAACAGTGCAAAAAGTCTTACAGTATGTTTCCAAGATATAAAAACTGGATATCTCAGTTGCCCCTCTCTGCATTTCCCCATACTGACTTTTTCTGAACGTATCCAAAATACTTTTCTACTCCACTCCTAAACTCCCTCTTTGGAATATAACCAAGAGGAAAATATAATAACGGGAGGATATGAAGGAACATCAGCAGCTACGATGGACTGCAGAGGCTGAGGTTTAACCATAACCACCCTGGACCATAAGCACGTGGTGCCTGTCTTTCCATCTTCGCTTTCTCCAGCGCCGACAGCGTTTTTTTTCCCTCCTGGGGCCAGGATTATGGATGTATAAAGCAACGCAAAATTCATCAACGGAACATTGTGTCCTACAATAAATGCCTTGACCGCTCACCTCATCCCAGACAGCCTTCAGGTTGTCTCACCAGCAATTTCACACACACACAAACGCAGTCCAACCATTAACCATGCCCAGTATAGAACAGGACTTTTCGTTAACCCCAGTGCGTAACATGGGAGGAATGCCCAAAAATACACATTTTCAAAATGGCTCTTGAGACTGGAAATCAGTGGTAACTAGCAGTTTAGCCTAGCTAAGTAGCTATTAGTTCACTAATTAACTACCAATCTGTATTAAATATTTTTCCTCAGAAGGATAGACTGTCCAGTTAATTTAGCTTGTCTCATGCTCCAGGGGAGAGTGGCACTTTGAATATCCTTCTTTCTGGACAGCCCCTTTTGAATGATGATACTACACAAGAATAAATGTCGTAAATGACACATTAGTGCTGTAGTTAGGGGTGTGACGGTATAACGGTATGACAGTATACAACAATATTAAAATATTAAATAGTACTATCATAAACTTAATACCGTGATAGTAAATCACGTGGCAAAAGCTATTTTCATGGGGGGGGAAAAAATATTTCAACCGTTACCCTACTAAAATGTCAAAATCATCAATATTAAATAATATAATACTGGACCTGGGGTGTCTGCTAATGTAATTTAATCCCACCACCTCTTTGGCTGTTCTTGCTTTTTATTTTGTTTACAACGCGATTGCCCACCTTGTATTAGCCATAGTAGCCTCGCATTTCCCAACCCTGGTAGCTGCCTGCCTGGGGAGTACAGATGAAAATTAGCCTCCTTGGCTAACTCTGGCACATTTACAGAAATTTTATCAATGTGAACTGTTCCTGTCAAATAAATGAAAATGAATTAAATGGTAGTTAGCTTTTATTAGCTAGCTAGCTACGCGGCATAAATCTCAGTTTGCAGTCCCTTATAAAACTTGTGATGTCCAACACTGATTCCGATTCTGAGGTGGTCTGTTACGACAAATTATATCCCCCCCAAAAAGTGAACTCATTCATCCGTGAACATCATCCTTCACGTTATGCCACAATGGAAAAAGTGAGTCGCTAAGTATAGTACTAGACCCGATAAACTCATAACACGATAAAGCAAAATGTTTATTAATTCGCAAAGTTAATGATTTAAATTGATTTAAACATACAATTACAAGGAGTGAACTATATTCAGTTGCATTTTTAGTTTTATTTTTCATTTAAAATGGTATATAAATCTGCAAAGAGCCATACAATAAACAGATCGAGTTTTAAACTTTGTATGATATGTTCATCAATAATCCTTCAGATGTACTTTTGGTAGTCGGCTGCTGTTGTAGCATCTCTAACAATCCCAGTCCATCAAGATTTCACAGTTTTATCAATGTAAACCCGACTCTAGACATCACATGAAAGATCTTGTTGTGCACTAGCATCTCAAAATCTTGAGAGGGGCATTTCCCAATTATCTGGGCAGTCATTTTGAAAAAGTCATTTTTTAAATCTCATTCCATATCTCCTTCCCTCACAGAGGATGACGAAAAGTCCACACAGAGCTACTGGCATTTACTTTGTGACAGCACCATAGAATGTTCCGGATTATCAAGACTTTCTCACCAGGGGTCCTTTGACCCTGGGTCATCTTTCCTGGGCTCACCTGCAGCTGCCTTGTGCAAAGCATATCTGCTCCTCTCTTTTCTCTGATGCAGGTGTGTCCAATATTATCCAGAAGGGTCAATGTAGGTGCAGGCATTTGTCCTAGCCCAGCACTACAACACCCGATTCAACTAATCAACTAATTGTGGTCTTCAACCAAGGCCTTGATTAGTTTAATTGGGTGTTTTAGTACTGGGCTACAACAAAATCCTGTAAAAACTCCAGCCCGTTTCGGATTGGACACCCCTGATCTAATGGAAGCCCTCCTTTGCATAACCTGCTCAGTCTCTGCTGTCCAGAGGACTAACCAATCAACAGGGACTTCCACAGGGAACTACCAATCAACAGGGACTGCCACAGAGGACTAACAAATCCACAGGGACCACCACAGAGAACTAACCAACCAACAGTTGATGCCAACTGCAGGTGCTTTCTTTACTTATTGGAAATGATTTCTCCTGAAAGCATGTACTGTAAGTCTTCCAGTTGTTACATATAATTTATTGCTGTCATTTTCTTCTACGGATTTGGTCAGGGGACCCACTTTGTGTCATTTAGCAGGAAGGCACTCTTTAGCAGGAAGGCAGGAGAGCACAAAGTCTGCATCATCAAGGGAGTTCGGTCAGTTTTGTAGAATGCAGCTGGTCAGGTTACCTCTGATTTGGAAGTATTTTGAACCGCTGTGTGAAACGGTTTAGGGAAGAAAAGCTTCCTTAAACTAGATTTTAATCGTCATTATCCTCTGAACACCAGGGACAGTTGCCACGCGTTAGCCCTAAGCAGTGTGCAATGTTATCTGCTCGATGTGTGGTGAAAAGTTACCCTTGCAGCTCGTGAATTACTCATGAGCTAATGAGGGAGAGGACAGGATGAATGAACCCCTTGTAACACGATCACTCAACGTGTATTGCTGGAACCTGTAAAAAAGAGATCGAAATGTCCGTTTGAATGGATTCCCATTGATGCATGGAATGCAGTCCTATTCGGTATTCTTCTGCTATGAAAGACAGTCTCTCCTGGTCAGTTTTGATGAAATCCATCTTTGAAATTCATGCTTTTATCAATACAATAGATTATTCAAATCAATATTACAAACTATTAGGTATCTCTCTTCAGTGGTTAGCCTTTGCTGCTGATGAACCACATTCTAGAGGAAGTGTTTACTAAAGCCATTTGATAGGTATGCAGTATGTTGATACCACTGCAGCATAGAATCAAGGAAACTTCACAGGCAACTGGACTGAATGTATCAAAAAGTGTGATACTGTGTTTATACAGTACATTGTGACACTATTTGCTTTTCACCTTCAATGTCCTTTCATATGTCCCAGTGTTTCAGCTGGTTTCTTCTTCAGTAGCAGTATACTGGTATATTGGGTTTGTGTCGAAATTCAGGTTTAGTCTCACCATAGAAACCATGGTCAGCAGGTATGGGGATATTAGTAGAATACCCCCCCATTCAATTGTCTTGTTAAAATACACACCAGGATACTCTATCAGTAGGTATCGAGATAACTGACTCTGTTTTCTATAAATGTAATATTTGCTATAATTAGCACTGGTACTCTCTAGAAGGGAAAGTCCATCTGAAAGAGCTCAGGTGTGGGTGGTTGCCTCAGACTATTTACTGGTATGAAGACCATTTTGTGTGTGAATCTTATTCTAATCACTATTGTTCCATTGCTGCAGATGTGTATAGAATTATTTGAGCTACTCAGAACCAAAATACCCTCTGGGGCAGGGGTAGGTAACCTGCTCTTGGAGTGCCAGAGATGTTTCTGGTTTTTACTCCATCTGAACACCTGCCTACACAATTTGATTTATTATTAGGGTAAGATGAACACAGGTTGCCATGTGCTGGAGACACTCAACATCTCATCATTCAGACTCTGAATGTTCCGGTTCAGACTCTTCATAAAATCGATCAAACTGTCCAATCAGGTTCAGATGGAACAAAAACCAGAAACATCTCTGGAACCCCAGGACCAGGGTTCCCTACCCTGGCTCTCAGGCTTCCCGATGGTGAATATTCATAGAATAATGCCACCACTGGAACCGTGAAGCAATCAGAAGAGTACCCTCACTCTACTTCAAAAATACTGTTCCCTGAGATTTTCTTTCCTCAATGTACCGCAGCCTCAATCACAGAATGTTCTCAGGTCTCTCAGAGTTATGTCTCACTCCAGAAGCTAAACGTTGATTTCAAAGGACTAGTGTAATTCCAGTTATTGTATATTTGAGAATTTCGTTTTATTTATGTGCTTCCCAGCCATGTGCCCTCATCATTGATCGTGCCACAAATGAACTGGATCTCGTACTGACCAACATGTCTACGATCAACCAGGAATAAATATAGTTAAAAATACATAAATCAAAACTCAGTTTTGGTCAAGGAACAACACTGACAGCCAGCTTTCCAAATGCATACATAAAGTACATCTGTATATATATATAGTATATATATATATTAACAACACTGAACAGACTAATCTCCTAAATGGTGTCTCATCCTGCTTTCTCTGATAATGTGATCTTGAGATCAATATTCTTTTCCCAGAATATAATTCCCTACTTGCACAGGGTCTGTCCATTGCTGTCTAAGGAAAACAACAACAGTATATATTTACACATATGTACATCGAATAACCTCAGAATCAGGTACTGAAAATGCACTGACTGTGTCTGTGTCCTGTGGACATAACCATGTACCCCAACAAATGAATGTCTGCCCTTCTGTAGATTAGAAAGTCCGGGTTGATGTATTTAAGTATTTAGGGGTGGGGAGGGTGTGATTTATGAAACATGTTTCTACATTTTTGTTCTTGTTTTCCTGATTTGATTGTACAGATTGTAGTATATTTATCCTGTAAGCCACGTTTCAGCAAAAAGTAATATGAACGCATGTCTGTTTAGCCTTTGGTTTGCTTTGTTGTCGTTTTGTTTAAGCGCTTCATTGTGGTCAATCTATAATAATAGCATAGATAATTGAAACTGAAATTGTGTGGAATGAATAAAACACATTGTATGTATATGTTGACACATTTATTGCGCTTTGGTTTCAAATATTAAAACATGTTACAATAGCAGGTTGTGCCATTGTGGTGCTTCGGGAAATGTATGGCTTTCTACAAGGACCCAGGCCTGATCTTCCCTCTCCAAGCCTTCAGCTCAGGTATTTACTCTTTCTGACAGAACAGAGAACAGACACAAGGCAATGCTGAGTAAAAAGAAAGCTAAATTTTGTATGGAAATACAGATAACATAGTGTCAGTGCCTCAGTAAGTCTATTTTGCAGTCACAACAAAAAAACTAGACCACAAAACCTGAAATGAGAACTGGAACAGTTTTGAAACTAATCCAAAACTAGTTTCTTTATTCTGTGAGATGTGTTTTTCCAAGCCCCCTGAGCAAACTCACCGGCTGTTTAGGTTTAGGTTTCCAGTTGTAGTTCTGTGGTCTAGTGATTTAAACCTGAGGTTTAAACTCCTGCTAATTTGCTGCCAATTGCCCCACCATGTCCAGTGACAGTCCAGGGCTTTGAACAAGCAAGTGCTAACGTTGCCATCCTTTAGTGTAACAGGTTCCAATATACTGTACTGTATGGTGACTACATTTCTTATGTTGTAGAAACTTAAACCTTGTTACGTTATCAGCCAGAACAGGCTCAACCATCTACAATTTCTCCCAAGGTGCTGAGTTTGCATGCCCGGCCTTCATGTGCGGGTGTGGCTTTGGTATTGCTCCACAGCACATGCAGAGCCTCCATTGGCTGTCTCTCTGGCTTCGGTTTCACCCTGGCTACTAATTCAGGCTCATTTCCACGGGTCTGATTACAGTTGGTGAGATCTTCTTCTCTGAAGCAGTCATTACCCTCAAACCAAATACCTCTCTCTCCCCTGGCGGTACTGAAAACATCTCTCTCTCTCTTTGATTGCAAGGCTACAGCATTGAGCTCCAGCAGTCTTTATCCGTAGCAGAGGGTCTTGTGAAACAGCAGAATATCGATGCCAAATGTTCTCCATACATCGATCATCCCTCATCTCTGCTTTCCCTATGGGCTTCCCTGGTTGTCCGTGCAAAATTCCCAACCTGGCTCTCTCAACCTGGCCACCTAACCAGCCCCCAGTATAATGGGCCCAATAATTCCCTCCCTTTCCACCTCAGCTGGTGTGTAGTGAGCATTAGGGTGCAAAATGGCTGCCGTGCATCACCCAGGTGGGTGCTACACATTGGTGGGGGTTGAGGTGAGTTCCCCTTTCACTGTAAAGCTCTTTCAGTTCCTTGAATGGCACTATATAAATGCAATCAATCTTTTTTTTTTTTTTTACACATATTGCCGTGCAAAATTCCCAACCTGGCTCTCTCAACCTGGCCACCTAACCAGCCCCCAGTATAATGGGCCCAATAATTCCCTCCCTTTCCACCTCAGCTGGTGTGTAGTGAGCATTAGGGTGCAAAATGGCTGCCGTGCATCACCCAGGTGGGTGCTACACATTGGTGGGGGTTGAGGTGAGTTCCCCTTTCACTGTAAAGCTCTTTCAGTTCCTTGAATGGCACTATATAAATGCAATCAATCTTTTTTTTTTTTTTTTTTTACACATATTGCCTTAACTCCATTCTGTGTCCTGTATCTTCTTCGATATAATGTCAAAATGTGATTTTTAAAAATCATATGGCTGCAAGAATGTGCTTAATGTAATTGTAATCAGAATTTCGGGCATCAAAACATACAACTGATTGTACGCTAACGCTGTCAGCGTACAATCAAAAATCTACATTCAAATTATTTTGTCCCAAAATCTACATTCAAATTCTTGCTCCAAAAATTGCCGAAATTTGAATGATTTTTGACAAATGATTTACAGGCAACATAAATACAATTTTAAAACCCAGCAATGGTATACTGTAAACTTGAATACCTTTCTTTCACATTGGCCTAATGGCAGTTAGGCAGTTAGATGAAATATGGGTCATATTTCTCTGTGGTGCAGTTGGTAGAGCACGGCGTTGACAACGCTTAGGTTGTGGGTTCAATTCCCACTGGGACCACATATACTGAAAAATGTATGCATTCGCTACTGTAAGTCGCTTTGGATAAAAGCGTCTGCTAAATGGCATATATTAAGTCAATATATTAAATATCTTAACAAAATGCAATTGGTAAAGTGCTTGAAAGAAAAAATGCTCTCCTGTTTAAGCCATAATAAATCAAACTTTTCATCAAGCTGAGGAACATAAATAAATAAATTGTCTTATTAATTCCTATCCTCTTTGGTGGGGAAATGTCAAGAGGCCTCTAGACATATTCTATTCAATGCACTTAGAGAAACAATGTGAAATTAGGCTATATGGTCAGGGCTCGAAACACACCACGGCCATTGCTGTGAACAGAGGAGGCACAAACCGGACCTTTAAAGAAATGATTACGCACCACTGCTTAACGTTTATTTTTCATGATTAACTATCGAACAATTAATTTTCTGAACAATCAATACCAATAGGTTTAACAAATACCAATTTTATTTTGTGATTATTTGGACTTAATAATTGGAATAATTGTACTCTTCCTTCTCTGTCCAAATTTAGAGAATATTGATGATGATGCAACTACAGAGAATGATGCGTTAATCCATTCTGCGAACATTCTGCAGTTTAAATGCTCATGAAATAGCACAGAATTTCCAACGTTTGCGTGCTAGCCTTTATTGCGCATTGCACTCAAAGCTGGTGCAATATACAGTTAACGAGAGGTTGTCCTCATTAAGTTAAAATATTATGCGTTGTAATAATTAAATCAATTTTAGCCCAACCAGAGATAGAGTCAGACTTGACCTTCTTTTCAAATTCTGTTTGACCTGGTCCAAGAGTAGAAAAAAATTATAGTTATATGCCTTGGTTACTGATATTTACAAGATGCATGAATTTGTTCTTTCCAGTTTCAAAAGGCAAGCCTGTGTACTGAAACTTTGACATAATGGACATTGATCAGGAACAAGGCACTTTTGCTTAAGTTCAATTTATGTCCAGAGAATTGACCAAATTTGCTTCAAATATTTTTTCATATTTGCAAAAGTTTAAGTATGTTTTCAATCACTTAAATAAAAAATCTTTACATCTTTGCATACAGTACATCATTTGCATTATTTTGCCTAAAATGTCATACCTTTAATAAATATAAAATATTGAATTTTGTCATCATATCAAGCTCAGCTGATTAAGGGCATTAGTTATACAGAAATGTGTTGCATTTACACAGTATATCTAGTTAAATTTATCAGAAGAAACATTATTATGGCCACATGCTTTTGAATGTGTGTCACCAGTGAAGGTGTGACACGCACCATCATGTCTGATGATGGCTGAGGTCAGCTAGATGAGGTCACGTCCTGTCTGTGAAGCCCTGCATGTCTATGGGCAGACGGGGTGGGGTGGAGCTCACTTCCTGTGGCTGATCATGTTTGGGGTGGAGCATCATGTCTATGGGTGGGGGTCAGGGCTGAAGTTTGGCAAGATGATGGTGGATGAGTTCTCTGAGGCAATGTTGCTGAGGGTCTGAAGGTAACGCAGCTGCAGGCCCGACGGGGACTCTGCGATCACGATGGACGCCTCCTTCAGCGCCCGCGACGCATTCATCTCACCTTCTGCTGAGATCACCTGGAGAGACAGAGAGAGGGGGAGAGAGAATTAGTGATCACTTTTATTAGCAGTTTTATTGCTTATTTTCATTCTAAATGCATTGCTTTGGAAGTGCTGTATTTCTGTCAGGGACAATTCAATCAATATTTTTATTTTGTATCTCGCCATTTACCATAAAATTGTCCCACAGCACTTCACAATATGCCTGGTATCTACAGTAGTTTTCAGGCCATAATTTAAAAACAACATGACTCATGTAGGGTATATATTTGGTTTATATGTTGAACGAGAGGCTAAAATTGAAGACATTAACAGAATCTAATGTTCATGTTTCATGTCCAGTTGCTGTATGACCAACAAAAGTGCTTATAAAATTTGTAAAACTAGTTTAGTGTACTCAGCTAATTGTTTGAGTTGATCTTTGGGTGCTGAAATGCAAACATGAATACTATATATGTACAAATATGAATATTTCTTTATTTCTATTTTGTGTACCACAATAGCACAACCTTTATAAGCTGTTGGATGACAGGTGTCACCCCACAGGATCCCTGACCCTCAGTGGCCAGTCCATCTGTCTGTCCATCAGACCACTCATCACCAGACCATCTGTCTGGCAATCTGACCCTCAGTGACCAGTCTGACGGGTGTGTCCATACCTTAGCCCTGGCCTCTCGCATGGCCTCTGCCTCCACCGCCATGGCTCTCTGGAGCTGCTTGGGGAGTGTGACGTCCTTGATCTCCACCCTCTCCACCTTAATGCCCCACGGATTAGTGGCTTCGTCCAGGCATGCCTGCAAAATGAGCTCTTCTTGGTTACCCAAAGTCCTGTAAATGCACGCTTTCAGTGAACGCAGGACTCTGATATGGCGGGTCAGAAAACACAAACTAGGGTCTGTTAGTGAGAACACAGAGAGAGCCAGCTTTGTCATATTCATCAGCTTTATCGCATCAAGCCAGCTTTATCACATCCTCCTTATTGATGATCAAGCTAACATTGCTTATGGGCTGTGCCCCCTGATAAGCCAGCCTGCACCCTTGGACTGAAGCAAAGCTTGTGTAAATTGCAAAGTACACCCAAATCAGGTTTTTTTTTTTAAACAAATCTTCCACGTTGGAATGCCCAATCGTAATTGTATGCCCCCCCATCGCTGAAACCTCCTTTAATGAATCCAGCTATGTCATGATGTCATCACTCCCTAACCCCAATGCATGAGAGACCACCTGGGGGGCCGCTTCTGGGTGTAAACTTGCCAGGGTTCCCACTCAAATCAAATTTCCATTTTCCATGAGTTTTCAATTATATTTATTTTTGCCACTGAAAAATGGACTTCACTTTCATAACTTAACATGTTTTGTTGCCAGTGCAAATACACATCTCATTGTGTGTGTGTGTGTGTGTGTGTGTGTGTGTGTGTGTGTGTGTGTGTGTGTGTGTGTGTGTGTGTGTGTCTGTGTCTGTGTGTGTGTGAGTGAGATAACAGCCGTGTCAGGTGGCAACAACGGTGGCAGGGGAACAGACATTTTGTGGTAACATTATCGTAAAAGAAGAAAAACTTGTATAACGTTACATGGAATGGAATTTCCATGAAATTTCCATGACGTAGAGCTTTTTCATCCATTTCCATGACATTTCCATGACAGAATTATTTCCAATGATTTTCAAGGTTTTTCCAAAACGCATGGGAACCCTGACTTGTGCTCGCCTCTTCCGAAATGCATGCAGCCAGCTTCTATTCACTGTGCAGTCCCTCAGCTGAGCTGCACAGTTACTGCAATGGAGAAGCCAGGTCTGGGAGATTTGAACTTTAAGCAGATTTGAGCTCATTTGCGAGAAATGCAAAATCCTGCAGACCAAAACCCTCCCTCCCTGAACGATGCTATGGCCAATTACTTGTCACTCCACAGGATCCCTGGCCACTGTAAACACTGGCCATGGTCAGGATTTAACACACCCAATAAGCAGGCACATATCGGTCCCCCGCCAGCGACCGCTGCCAGTGTTTTCAAAGCGACACTAAAGTGGTCCACTCACCAAGCAGGACCATTCACCAAATGTTTTGCCTTCTCTTGACAGCTGATCCTCATCCTGACTCCCTCGCCTCAACTGTCTGCTAGCGAGCCGCTGTAGGACTGACAGCTGTGCCGGTGTGCCACCGCATGCTTGTTAGCTGGGCGGACTGAAGGAGCACAGTGCCTCAGTTTGGATATAGATAGAGCATAGAGAAACACACTCAGTTCGCCTTTCCAACAGTCCCCACCTGCATGCTACGGGACATGCCCTCTCGGTCTGACAGCAGTTCTGACAGATTCTTGGTGCCCAGAACATTCCGCAGGGTGGTCTGGGCCAGCAGGTGGGTGGAAAACTTGGCGTTGGACACATTCACCACCGACGAGATGGGGCAATTCACCCGGAAGTACACCACACCGTCCACAGACACGGTCACTGAGTCTTTAGTCAGGATCTGCAATAGAATATGAGACAGAGATTAACCCAGCATCTCACTCATTTCAACCAATCATTGTTTTGTTGTGAAGAATAAAACCTTTTGATTGGTTCACGGCTAATTCTAGCCTCACCCATTTTTTTGTCACAATACCTCATTCTTCCATTACTAACATTAGCCAGTATTGCAGAGGTGGGTATCTTTGTTCCTGGAGGGCCAGTGCGTATGCAGGTTTTCCTTTCTAATTACCCTGGCTCTATTAGCTATCTAGCTGTATACACCCAATTTGGAGATTAGATCACAGCAAATGTTCAGCTGTCATTCATGACCTGAAAAGTATCTAAAATGTCAGATGACATAAATGATTGGGCTAATTAAATAAAAGGGCAGAAGTTGGCATGAAACCTAGGAAGGGACACGGCCCTCCTTACCAACCCCATGCATTATAGCCACAGATCTAGTGTTCATTAAACTTCCTATCAGCTTTGCATCTGCATGATTTTAATGCACAACTTTTAATTCTAATCATAATAAACAAAAATGTAGGTGGCTGATTGATTGCCTCAATTGACTTTCTATATGTTTTTTACTTTATTGATGGAATGGCTCCTTTGTACTGGTGGGTAGGGTTCACATGATATGAACATGACACTGAATGAACATGATACCTCTTGGTGCGGGATTCCAAATGTCACAGTCCTCATGTCTACCTTCACAAAGGTGTCTGTGCAAGGCAGCACAAAGATGATGCCTACACAGGAGAAGGAGGAGACAGTCAGGTCTGCTTGCTTAACATCTAAGCTGTATTTAAATTCATAGGGGTAGTTTGCCTACAGCACTGCTGTTATGCAGGTTACATTAAAGGCCCGGATTGTATCAATGTTGTAATGCAGGGGTATCAATCTTCAGTCCTGGAGGGCCACAATGTCTGCAGGTTTAACTTCAGTCCTTGAAGGTTGCAGTGTCTGCAGGTTTTACTCCAGTCCTGGAGAGCCACAGTGTCTGCAGGTTTAACTTCAGTCCTGGAGGGCTGCAGTGTCTGCTGGCTTTTGGTGTTTCAGCACTTACATGATTCATTTTAGTCCCTGATTGGCTAAAGAGTCCACACCCCATTATTTCCAAGGCCTAAGTTGGCTGCTGATTTCAAGGAAACCACAAAAACCTGCAGACACAGCGGCCCTCCAGGACTGGAGTCAAACCTGCAGACACTGCGGCCCTCCAGGACAGAAGTTAAACCTACAGACAATGCGGCCCTTCAGGACTGGAGTTAAACCTACAGACAATGCGGCCCTTCAGGACTGGAGTTAAACCTGCAGACAATGCAGCCCTTCAGGACTGGAGTTAACCCTGCAGACAATGCAGCCCTTCAGGACTTGGGTTTGTGTTAAAGGGTACTGCTTGACCTGGTCCTTTGGGTTTCTTGTCCGTTATTCGTCCCAACCTGAATACGACGGCGCGTTCATACTGCTGTATGATCTGGACAGGGAAGGGGGGGACAGAGATACGGTCACAATTGAACAATCTCACAGCCTAATCTCACAGTTTCAACAACAATGACCTCCTGAGCAAACCACCAGAAGGGAACAGACATGGTGGACAGGCTATATTGGTTTGTAATCATGCCGCATGCATACATTGAATGCAATGGATCTGTGACTAAAACCATGCTGGCGATTTACCTTTATACACATGAAAACAGATACGGGAAAGGTCATCAACATCATCATGAAGGACAAGATGACCAAAAGCCACCCCCAGCCTCCCAGCTCACCCGTGTGGACATCTGTCAGAGAACAGACAGCAAGTACCACCATTTACTTTACCTCCTGCCTCCTGGTTCACAAGTACATCAGTCAGTATATGCCATTATATTTCTGTTATTATGTAGAATTAAAAAATAAAAATAAAACACATTTTAAAAAACTGTCAGGATGGCAGTGATGGAGAATTCAAAATGATATGGAATTGAATTGGTTTGTTTGCTCCATTTTTCATGGTCATCTAACAATTAATTAATCAGTTAATCAGCCTGTTCACGGAGTGATTAACGAGGCTAATTAACAAACACAGACTGAATATTCTCTCACACACCGCTGGTGTCGATGCTAATATTTCGGAGCAGGTCATATCCACTTGGAGAAGGGCAGCTCCCGGTTGTGGTTGTGAAAAATGCAGCCTGGTGATTTTCAGATGACGGCGATAATTTACAAATTCTTCGTCAGACAATTCGGCAGTGTCCTGAGGCAGTACGCAACCGTATCCACGCCTCCCTGGAGGGCAACTGATGCAACTCATTCTGGTCGCAACGGTCCAGCTCTCATTCTGCTGTGTAACTGTTGTTCCTATAGCAACCACAATCTGTCCCCCAGGGTCTAATGCTCACCTTGGTGAGTCCCTCAGGCTCCACAGTTAAAACAGTATGTTGTGCCTCCAGGACACAAACACTGAATGTCTGAATACTACGCATACAGCAGGCTAAGCTATTCACAAGCTAATGCTGCTCTCCCTGGTGCTGTCTGCTGACTAATATTTTACAGCTCTGATGTTATTTCTCCACACACACACACACACATACACACACACAACAAAGCTCACATCTCCCTGGGTGGGGAGGGGGGATGGCAGTGACAATCTATAAGCTGTCCACCACAATAACACAAGCAAAAAAAAAAGAACAGCCGGTTTTCACTTACCCACTAAGTTGTCTTTGCTACAGTGTTCACTTTTGCCTTTGGCGGGCATCTTGCTGTACTAGTGTTGGTGACAAGCAGAGAGAGCTGTGGCTTAGCTGCATGGGAGGAGAGGCAGCAGTGTGGGGGTTTAGCTGTGCTCTCTCTCCCATGGGCGTGGCCTATTTCTGTCCCTGCAGCCGGGTAAGTGGTCTGGGAGATTGATAACAACTGTGACGCAGCCTGACACAGCCGTGTGGCCAAACGCGCTGCTGATGAGTCATTTGCACCGGTAGATATTGTGGAAGGTGATGCTGTTGGTTGCAGTAGATTTTTGTATTGCATGGCTTTTTCATTTTTTCTCTGCATTCGTGCATGCTATGCCTGCCTGGATGAGTGTGTACTAAACAGTGATAAGTATAAACAATGTGAAGGATATGAACTGCATATCTAGGGCATAATTAGTTTACATATTATTCATATCAGTTTTTTCCATGACAGGTTTGTCTGTGCTTTGTGTTGAGTAAATCCGTGGAATTATATAAACTCATAATTGGATTTGTTAAACAAAGACCCAGGATAGATATTTTCAGACAACCTCGTACAAAATTACCCTAACATGCTAAACCGGTTTTTCCCTCCCGGTATAAATAGCTACATATCTCCTAGTGTCAGTGTTTCAGTTGTGTGTATGTTGTACGTAAATGTATTCTGCTGAATGTATGCTTTCCATTCAATAGTGATGTAGTTCATATTACCATAAAATCGACAGATCTATTTATCTGCAATAAGATTTGCATTCCCCAACTGTTGAAATCTACAGCAGGGTCATATTTCAGTGTGACAGCCCTCTGACTGCTCCCATGACTTTACATGTGACCGTTAGCATAAGCAAATCGCTGTTATCCTATTCCTCTTATCTGTGCATCTATATTCAAAGTATTCAAGGGCACATAGAACCACTTCGTCTGGAGGCCAGCACGGTGTCCAGGCCCTGTAGCCCCTGAATGGAATATAGTCTGGGGAAGGGGGAGCCTGGGCGTAGCCACAGCACTGCTAGGCAGGGCGCCCCATAAAGTAGAGAGGTGTAGAGTTATAACCCCGAGGCTCTCTGGGGGGGGAAGTCTAAAACCACCTTCTTTTTTTTTTTCATATATTTTCTCCCAATTTAGTGGCCAATTATACCCTCTATTTCTTTTTGCCATCCTCTCACTAGTCCGCCGCCCGTCACTACGGGATGAGCTAATACCCCGAGGCCGGCAATGATCCGCCTCCTCCGAGACGGAACTCGTCCACCTGACTTTACAGGAACGCCCTTCACGCTTCTCGGTGAGCTTGTACCAGCTCACCCCCTGGGGTGGACAGCCAAAAGCCACCCACGTCTGGTGTTCAATCAGCCTAAGTTCACCCATGTCACCCCTCTATTCTCCTCTCTGCACTGGCTCCCCATCGCAGCACGTGTCAGATTCAAATCACTGGTGCTTGCTTTTCAAGTGGCTAGAGGAACTGCTCCCCCTTACCTCCACACCCTACACCCCAGCCAGACCCCTCCGCTCTGCCTCCTCTGACAAACTGACTGTCCCATCCCTCCGGGCGCCCAGCAGCCACTCCTCGCGGTCTTGTCTCTTCTCTGTCCTGACCCCTTGGTGGTGGAATGACCTTCCGCAATCAGTCAGGACCACGGAATCACTTGCGATCTTCCACAAGAGACTCAAAACCCACCTTTTCAGACTCCACTACCACTGAATTCTGTACATCTAGCCAATTGTCATCACCACTGCCTACTTGTTCAATACTTTTTGTATATGTATCCCTGCTTACTCATTAAAAAAAAAAAAATACAAATTAATAACCTTTTCCTTCCCAGTGTTACAGGTATGGTATGTAGCTGCCTACAACGATGTCTATCGCTGTATTACTGCACTGATCTCTTGCGCAAACTATGATTGTTCCTACCATGTATTAATGCACATCTTGTAAGTTGCTCTGGATAAGAGCGTCTGCTAAATGCTTAAAATGTCAAGTGTAAATGTAGACCGCTATGCCACCCGAGGCCCCTAAAACCAGGTATTTAATAGGACTGGCTGTGCGCAGTCAGAGACTGCTGGAAACTAATGCTACACGCTAAATGATGGTCGCTAGTCTCTACTGTGAATGGGATGCAAGCCAGCAGGCTCTGTCTGAGTATTAGCATGGTAGACATTAGGATGTTCAACAGTTTTAAGGATATGGGAATGGGGAAGCATCTATTGATTTATTCACAATGATGCACTGGACGTAACAGGCCACATTATCTGCCATGATAATGCATGGCAGTGTCTTTTGTGATGCACTTAAAACAAGATGAACCTTTTTTTACTTGTCCTAATGCATTCCATAAACTCTATTGAGTGCTATGTATAGGAGTAGCCTTCACTGTTGGAATGGGCTGGACTTGTGTGCGTATGTGATCGTCAATTGTATGTTGGCATTTTAATGTTTAGGATGCCAAAGACTACTGGTATAAAACTATACTCAGCAACTGTATAAACATTTTTCTTTGAGTAACAGGGCAGTGAGAAGTATTTTTTGATACCAGTCTTTAATCTTTGCCTAGGTTGTTGTGTGTTAGCTTGCTGGAATAAATGAGATATAGTTTTTATATTTTTGGGGCTCTAACTTTTTTGGTTGTCCGAAGTATCGGCCAGCTTCGCGACAGGCTACGTTACAAAGAATAGACAGAATCACCTGTTAAGATGGAAGCATGAGTGTTATGTAGCTTTATACAGTCCAAAATAAAATGTATTTATTATAATGTATCGTGTAATAACCTTAAAGATTAGCTGTAAAGATTGTAAACCGTTTTTTATGGTTTTCTTTGAATTAAGGATTAGCCATTTTGGGCTGTCATCTCAATATTATGTATGTACTTAATGCAATACTTTGCTTTCTAAGATGCTTTGATTTCAATAAGAAAATAATTAATTAAAAAACAAAACCGGTTAGTTTAACTGTTGGAACATATATTACATTAACAAGAAAATAAAAATAATTACAAATAAAACAATTGTTACAATACATTATCAGGTGGACCAAATACGTTATTGATCAAAAAATGTGTTCTCCTGATGCAAGAACTTGCTAATAATGTGATAAATTGCTAAGTTATCAGTTAATTTCTTTATTTTGGGTTTATCGTGTATATGATGTCTTGTTACATCAACAGTCAGTTATTTTATCAGTTGCTACATGGCCTAAACTACCCTAACCCAAAACCTGCAGGATGTAATTGTCCCATGTGTTAATTCGCCTGTGTATTCATTCTATTACTGTAATGTAATGCTTGAAATGACCACAGAGAGGCACTATTGTTCTTACTATAGATCATTCTGCTCAGACATAAAAACAATGTGTTAACTCAAGAGAAAAATAAGTTTGTTTTATCCTCATGTTCTTATCACACTTTGTCGTACATCCACAGGCACAGGAAACATGAACTGTACTGAAAATCAAGCCTAAATCCCCACTGAAATTCCGTCCTAAAACATATTTGCTTATGCTTACTTCCCTCAGGTGATTTTGATTGGGGGAGATGGAGGTGTAGTTCTAGGCCCACCGTGAGGTAGAAAGGATCGCCTATTCGCTGGATGACATGAAAGCTGTTCTTCCTGTGATTAGTGTCTCCTCGGGGGGGTGGTCCGGCCCTTTGAACGCAGCACAAGGATTCAATAAGCCTCACGGCGCCTCTTGCACAATGCATCGCTGGAGGCTGAGGTATCCTGACCAGATGTGCTTCTTTCATTGTTGATGTTCTTTTTTCGCTGGAGAGGTGAGGTGGGTGTGATTCCGATTTTCCATTTAACACAACTTCAAAACACATCTGGTTCAAACAGGGAATGTTCAGCGGACCTAGAAACGTGTTTTGGCAAAGATCTTTACTTAAATGAAGAGTCAACCTAAAAAGGTGCTTGACAATGTTTTTTTCAAAACAATAAAATGCACACAATTACTAGATGGATATGTTTTGTGCTGCCTTTATCCAATTATCTGATGAAAACAGTGAGTATTACACACAAGAGCCAAAGGACTGTGTGTTACTGACCAAGCTGCCAAACATTCTTCATGTTCTTTCGGGCAGGTGTCTTAAAGAGAACATCGAGTTTACTTCTGGTACCATCCACTGTGCTGCTAAAGAGAAAGTCCTACACTGGGCAGTAAGTATTTATATTTTAGAGCAGAAGTTTGGCGCCCTCTATAAAAATAAAGTCTTAAGAAAAGCCATGTAATTGTTTGGAAACCCAAGAAGTGAGGTATCAAGTCTGACAAATGCCTCAATGGCCTCTCATTCTGGTCATCTGATCATCCCCCTTGCAGATGACTTGTGAGGCTTACTCAGTACATAGTTTCTGAATAACTATGTAAATTGTCAAACCACTGTTCATTTACTTTTATATATTGAGACTGTGAATAATATATAGTACTGTGCAAAAGTTTTAGGCAGGTGTGAAAAAATGCTGTAAAGTAAGAATGCTTTCAAAAATATACATTTTAATTGTTTATTTTTATCCATTTATAAAATGCAAAGTGAGCGAACAGAAGAAAAATCTAAATCAAATCAATATTTGGTGTGACTTCCCCTTCAAACCAGCATCAATTCTTATAGGTACACTTGCACAAAGTCAGGGATTTTGTAGGATTATAGTCAGGTGTATGATTAACCAATTATACCAAACAGGTGCTAATGATCATCAATTTGATATGTAGGTTGAAACACAGTCATTAACTGAAACAGAAACAGCTGTGTAGGAGGCTTAAAACTGGGTGAGGAACAGCCAAAACTCTGCTACTAAGGTGAGGTTGTGGAAGACAATTTCATGTCACAGGTCATACACCATGGCAAGACTGAGCACAGCAACAAGACACAAGGTAGTTATACTGCATCAGCAAGGTCTCTCCCAGGCAAAGATTTCAAAGCAGACTGGGGTTTCAAGATGTGCTGTTCAAGCTCTTTTGAAGAAGCACAAAGAAACGGGCAACGTTGAGGACCGTAGACACAGTGGTCGGCCAAGGAAACTTAATGCAGCAGATGAAAGACACATCATGCTTACTTCCCTTCGAAATTGGAAGATGTCCAGCAGTGCCATCAGCTCAGAACTGGCAGAAACCAGTGGGACCCAGGTACACCCATCTACACCCATTTAATGTTTAATGTTTACTGTTTTTCTGTTTTGTATATTTATGTATAATTCTGCTTAATACTTAGTTGTTGCTTGCCATGTCCCAAGAATTTCATTGTTCAGAATGACCTTGTGTTATACTGTACACTTGATAAATAAAACACTTTGACTTTGACTACTGTCTGGAGAAGTCTGGCCAGAAGTGGTCTTCATGGAAGAATTGCGGCCAAAAAGCCATACCTCCGACATGGAAACAAGGCTAAGCAACTCAACTATGCACGGAAACATAGGAACTGGGGTGCCGAAAAATAGCAGCAGGTGCTCTGGACTGATGAGTCAAAATGTGAAATATTTGGCTGTAGCAGAAGGCAGTTTGTTCGCCGAAGGGCTGGAGAGCGGTACAATAATGAGTGTCTGCAGGCAACAGTGAAGCATGGTGGAGGTTCCTTGCAAGTTTGGGGCTGTATTTCTGCAAATGGAGTTGGGGATTTGGTCAGGATTAATGGTGTCCTCAATGCTGAGAAATGCAGGTAGATACTTATCCATCATGCAATACCATCAGGGAGGCATCTGATTGGCCCCAAATTTATTCTGCAGCAGGACAACGACCCCAAACATACAGCCAATGTCATTAAGAACTATCTTCAGTGTAAAGAAGAACAAGGAGTCCTGGAAGTGATGGTTTGGCCCCCACAGAGCCCTGATCTCAACATCATCGAGTCTGTCTGGGATTACATGAAGAGACAGAAGGATTTGAGGCAGCCTACATCCACAGAAGATCTGTGGTTAGTTCTCCAAGATGTTTGGAACAACCTACCTGCCAAGTTCCTTCAAAAACTGTGTGCAAGTGTACCTAGAAGAATTTATGCTGTTTTGAAGGCAAAGGGTGGTCACACCAAATATTGATTTGATTTAGATTTCTCTTCTGTTCATTCACTTTGCATTTTGTTAATTGATCAAAATAAACTTAACACTTCTATTTTTTAAAGCATTCTTACTCTACAGCATTTTCTCACCTGCCTAAAACTTTTGCACAGTACTGTATATATATATATATATATATATATATATATATATATATATATATATTGACAAGCCCAGTCAATGAAATATACATTTTAATATCAACCTCCTCAATCCATGATATTTCACCAGCATACAAATTCAGCACTAATTTGATTAAATACCGGGAGGTCTCAAGTGATATGTCGTTTATTTGGATTACCATACATACAGTACTACACAGAATACGAATAGCAATGTGCTTGCTTACTGTTAGCCATGCACTCATACGCAATGCCGGAAAAATGGTACAAATGTATTAACCCTTCCAATACAATGTCATTTCAAACGCAGAGACAAATGTCAAAAGCAAAACGTACATGTAAAGGACATTGTCTGTAAATTAAATGAAGGACACAACAGTCTGGAACAGCCAGTAAACTGTTGATCACAAGTCATCACCATAGTGACAATTAAATCCTGTCACTTGTCCTGTTGGGGCCCTATTAGAAGGCTACTCTGCACCATCGCCACTTCCCAGGCTATCCATGAAGACCAGCGGCCGGACCTTCATCGTCGTGTGCCGGAGGGAGTACCAAAGGCCTCGCCAGGTCATCCACACCACCCCGTTGTCAAATTTCCCTTTGTACTCCCCTCCCCTGTAGAACTTGCCATTAAGGTTGGCTGCATGACACCTGCGTAGAAGCATACACTGCACTGTGACACATTAAACGCCAGCATCAAATGAAAACACTTATGAGCCAGGGGCAGCAGGTGTAGGGGTTAAGGCCTTGATCCTGCAACCTAAAGGTTAGATTCCCAGGTGGAGCAAGCTCCTTGAGCTGAATTTCTTCCATAATGTATTCTGTATAAATGTGTACAATTAAAATAAACAAATGTAAATTATATGTGTAGTATAGTATGATGGATTGGGAACTGGGTTTGTAAGAGGTTGCAGATTTTATTGCCAGGAGGGGCACTTCTGTTGTACCCTTGAGCAAGGTACTTGA
This sequence comes from Aldrovandia affinis, assembly GCA_029706075.1. NCBI lineage: Eukaryota > Metazoa > Chordata > Actinopteri > Notacanthiformes > Halosauridae > Aldrovandia > Aldrovandia affinis. Next base: position 736,897 of record JAINUG010000157.1, on the reverse strand, counting down.
CCTGAATTGCTTCAGTAAAATATCTAGCTGTATAAATGGATTGTATGTAAAGAAATGTAAACTGTGTAAGTTGCTCTGTACAAGGACGTCTGCTAAATACCTAAAACAATGTAACGGGAAAAAATTTTGCTACGGTGCACATACGGATAAAGATAGCAATTAATAAAATAGAAGTGCAATTCGTGCTGTTGTTCACAGATAGTTACTTTCAGACCAAGGTCATATGCATAATATGGGATACTTTCAGCAGAGGACTGTAAGATTTTATTGGTCAGTAACGTGTTTCGTTGAAAATTCTCAGGGAGTGCTTTCAAATCTTTACCAGAATCAAAAGAGCTAAAGTATTTCATGTATGTACTCGACCCAGGTCTGGTTACTTTGTGCCTTTTATTGTTTTGTGAATCATTGCAGCACTGTCTCGCTGTGTGCCTGTGTTTGGTGTGTGCTTGTGCTCGAGCACGCAGTATGCGTGGGAGTCCAGGCCCGTGAGACCCATTCCCATTGAACAGGCTCACCTGTTGTACCACCAGCCGCCCATGTTCTCCTGCGCGCAGCTGCCCTGCAGGTAGCGGTCCTGGTCCTGGTCCTTGGTGCTGAACTGCATGCTGTTGTGCGAGGCGGACCACTGCTCCTTCATGTCTGTGCCCCCGGAGAGAGCGTCCCCGGCCCGCCCGCTGTACATGCCAAACTGCAGCCGGTACTTGTCCTGTCGACGCGCGGCGGGGCCAGGGGAGAAGCCGCCGGTTAAGAACAGCGGCTTGAGCCTAAAGATTGCTCTCCTCCCTTTCATTTATTAAACTTTGGAAAATACACGTTCATTAACTCAAAAACACACTTAAAAAAAACAAGAACCAACTTTAATTCATTTGCATTAAGGTTGGTTGTTGTTGTTTTTTAGTTTTTTTTACTCATTTCTGCAATGTGTGACAGCGATTGATAAAACTATAAATTGAGCACATTTTAAGGAGGTATGATTGGGCTAAAGCTCTGCCTAACCTTTTATGATTACAATGACTGGGCCCTTAGTTTTAAAAAACCCCAAACAAACAAGAGCCTCTGGCCTTTGATACATTTGTATATCAGTCAAGCCCCTCTGAGGCAAGTTCAAATTTGGCCTCTACTATTTCACCTTTGGTCGATAGAGGTCACTGTTTCTGCCATGATTTATCACAACAAAATTACTCTTAGTTCCCATAATAAACTTTTTAAAAATCTTACACAGTGCCTCATTTGTATTCCTGGAGCAGGCTCCACTCCTAGCTAGCATGGCTGCATTGAGGTGTTCTGTCAAATCTGATGATTTGTGCTTCCAGATAACTGTATTTAAGGCTGATGAACTTTGTTAGTCGCATCCAGTCTACCAACTACGTAGTCCTGAACGCAAACACAAGCAATATTGCTAGTTGTTGTGGCACACATTGTGCAGCCAAGCCCACAAAGATGCAGGATGATTCTCATCAGTTTCAGCAACCATAATGTCCAGCTTATCAGGCACGTAACAATGTTTTTTTGTCCAACAACAAAATTTAGTCCAAAAACCATCCGAAATTGTGTTCAAACAAATGAAATATGATTATTCAAAATACTTATCCTATTTCAAGTAAATTATATTAAAAATCTGTTTATTTTGCAATAATACTGATTTATGTTAATTACCTGAAGAGAAAAGGTAACCTCCCCATTCAATCTCAGAACTTCATGCATTGCATATGGAAGACAGCATTCACTGTAGTATTACAAATAAAGCTTACACACATGTAACATGTCAGTTAAATCATAGAAAAAGATTTAGCCTAAAGCTTGTGAAAAATGCAGATGTAGGTTAAATCTGAAAAGTGTTGTGTTTTACTTTAAATTTGACCATTGGACTATGTGGCAGTTGCTTGAAAATTGGCAATCATTCCCTCTAGTGTTTTCACTGTAATTCCTATGCTAATGATTATGCTAGTATAGGACGCTATTAGACATGCTAGTATTAAAATGCTAGTATTAGTTACACAATTGATGTCATATTGCATAGATTAATTGCTGATAAACAAGTGAAAACTTACCTCCTCGTCTCCAATTCTGAAGTTTTCATACATTGCATAGTTCCTCTCTCCATTCCAGTCCATTAAATCAATCTTCATCAGATTTTGACCTGAAACACAACAAAGCTGTATTTTATATTCACTGCGACAATAGAAAAATAATTGTACTGCCAAACAAGCAAGAGCACAAATGTATTGCAGATCACACCTTCCAGCAGTAGCGCATGGATGTGCTCATTCCCCAGCCAAAATTCGTCATTGCTTCTCAGAAAATTACCAAATCCATCTTTGTATGCACTCCAGTCTCTAATAAATAAAAAAGAGAAAATAATATAACTTAATCGTGACAACAAACCCCACATACGCACACAGCAAAATGTGAATCATTCCAACCAATGGCGATTTTACCGCGGGTGCATTTGCACCCCCTACTGTTGGGATGAAAATATTACAATTTTCAAATCAATGTCAAAAAACATTGAAAAGAAAATCATTTTTGAACATTGCACCGCCTGTTTTAAAACCCTAAAATCACCACTGATTCCAACACCACCGCTCACAACAGCGCGATACGCTAGCACCAACTTCAACCGCACCGGTTAAAATCCACTTTTCCGTTTCGTCTCTGTTGTATGACAGTCCAGCCACCGCCGTCAGACATGTCGCAGTACACCAGAAATGGCTCCATTACGGTTTTTGGCTTGATTCGGTAGAACCCGCTCGGGGGCTTCAATCTGTTGTACAGCATCGAACAATCTGGCGATAAAATAATAATAATACTAAAATGTGTTTTTTGTCCTGTTGAGTTTGCGAAAGGTAAACAATCACCAATCAGTGGACAACAATAGCATATACGTATTTAACTTAAATGTACAAATAAATGCACAGTGGGTGTAAAAGTAATCACCCGCTTTGGAATTTTTCAGATTGTATTTTCTTACTTCAGGGAATCAAAATGTATTTAATTGGGATTTATTCCCACTGATCAACACAAAATGCTATAATGTCCAATAAAAAACTAAACTAAACTTTTATTTAAAAAAAATGTATTTGTTAATTACAAATACAATTAAAAAACAGACAAATGATATTCACCCTTTTGAATATATCTGTTTTTTATTTGTTATTAAGAAAATAAAATGTGAAAATTGACAAAGGCGGTGAATAGTTTTAACTGTATCAACAGTCTGCCTTTCAAGAAAGAACCTCCCCAGGAGAGTTCACGTTTTACGGCCTACAAACGTTGACAGCTAATCAAAACCTCCCATAATAAGACTGTTCCTTTCTCTATTCTCACCGTGATCATGTACGATGAGATTCCCAGATGTAGTGGGCAGCAAGGCTGGTTCCACGACGGTTTCATTGTGACTCAGAGGCGGCCGCCTGTGCGACAGGTGGAAGTATCCGTGCTCTCGCAGTTTGTTAAACTTCCAAGCGCCGATATACAGCTGGTTCTCTAGTCCTCGGATGCTGCGCTTTAAATCCGCCACCTCCAGCAAGCACTCCTCTTCTGCCTAACGGAGGCCCCAGATTGGACAGTGGAACTGTTACATTACCACAAACGCACTGCTATCCATACGGTTAGTTCAATAAAATATAAGATAAGATAAATTAAGATTAAGATAAATCACTCGTGATCAGAGAGAAAGTTATCAAGATCATGGCGGTGCGCTGCCGAGAATCACAATAGTCCGCAAACACTACTACAGTACACTACTGTACTTACATACTATACCTGAGGTCGGTACGTACTGAGAGTCTTGGCGAAGCTGATGCATAGCACGCCAACAGCAGTAGTATCAGTGGCATGACCTACACTTTACATACCTTCACGAGAGGGGGGAAATAAAACATTTGAGCAAAATCTATGCATTGTGCGTTTTCCCCTAAAAGATGTATCTTATTAGCTATACATCACATAAGCTATTACTTTTTGTTGTTTATCAGTAAACAGAATTTTAATTTCGTAAAATAATAGACATATCAACCCAGATAAAAAATCGTATCATAGAGCAAACACCGTTCTTGTATTTTCACAAAACGCAAAATATTAATTATATAAACGTTATTTGATAGTATTTATATGCACGTTAACATACCGTCATATCGCTAGAAAACAAACGGAGGGTGGCAAAGTCTATAAAATAATATCCGTACGCACTTCCAACCCTGTGCAAATGTGTTCTCGATAACCTTTTATTTATAGCACCGACCCGTTCCACATGTTCTACATTACGGTCGAGAAGAATATTGCTTCATCGCTTCCTGGAATGCCAGTGGATTTGTAGTTTGTGTGGTTTAGTCAAACCAAATAAGGGTTGTACGCACCATCATAACTTTTACATGGGCTGTAGTAGCAACAATTTATGTAATAATAATACATAAGTAGGCCTAGTAATAATTTACATTAGCATTGGGCTTTTAAATAATACAATATTGTGCGTTCAGGTTTATACATCACATTGCACGTCGTCATTAACATGAACTGACAGTGGTTCCTTTACAATTAGTAAAGCATATGTCAAATTGACTAAGATATAATCTATGACAATGGAACTAATTTATCTCAATGATTTTCGAACATTTAATTTAAAACCATCCGTGCAATTACAATACTGCACGGTCGCAATAGGCCTACTTTAAATCAGCTCACAAATTCAATGTAAATGTAAGTAGCTAGGAACCGCTAGGCAACATGAAGTTTTAGGACAGTTGAGATATTAAGGAAAAATACCCACACAACCTTTGAACCTAATAACGCTTTGGTTTCAAAGACGGTCACAAGACAAAGTTAATATAACTTGCTAGAAGAACGTTTACAAGACGTAGCTGTTTGGACGTTGAGGAGGCGACTTGATTTTTTTAAACGAGAAATATACAATTCAATTGAGACCTCATATTCCACACTCCATGAAGGCAGGTAAGTCCGGGTTAATATACAGCCTATCTTACTCAGAGATAACGTTACAGTTCCATTAAACATTTCAGAAACGATCTACCTTATTTCACTATTTCCCATGTTATTCCTACATGTCCGCAATCTGCACTCTTTTTCAGTTAAATAACGGGAACAAATCTCTCGATGATTTGCCAAAAGCGGACAATTTGTGAATAGTAGCTCTTCTGAAATCCAATTACCTGCGAAACTATTTAGCCATTTCTGGATGAATGCATGAAATGTAGCCAACAGCCTGTGCAGTCGAGGTTTATAAAACGTGCTATACCAAACAGGGAAAATTTATCACAAATAAAAGGCACTAGCCTCAATGTGAAGCTCGCTTGTTACTTTACCCAAATTAGCATGTGCAGTGCGCCTGCAAATTACATGTTAATCCCTACAATTTCCTGATGTAATTGGACAGGTGTGTATTCGCACCTGCATGCGTGCACATGCTAACTTGGGTAAAGTAACAAGCGAGCTTCACATTGAGGTTGTGTTTCAAAAGAGACGTACATTCCGAATGGGCCCGTTTTCCATGAACCCCCTTAGAAATTATTACTGCAGTTGGTGCACCCTGCGCAACTACGTAGTAGGGAGCATTCAAACTTCTCATTTGGAATGCTTCCTGTTGTGTTTTCTATATCCTGTTATGTGCTCTGTATAATTCTTAACTCACCCACGGATTACAGCATGGACTGCAATGCCAGCAAGTTGGGTTTGGTCTGCAAAATGATATTGCATGGTTTAAATGACTCGACAATTATTTTGCCTTTTCTGAAACACAGCGCTTAGACACAGTAGATGACAAGAGTGGACAATTCTGTGGAAAATGACATCTGTGAAATTCAGCCCTGGGTCAGATTCCAAGGAGGTTAATGAGTAAGTTAAAAACATCAGTGATGGCAAGTCTGTGTGACTAAAGAGTAACTTCTTCTTTGGCTTTAAAAAAAAGCAACACTCATAACGTGTAATTTTTATATGAGCACTTTGAACTGCATTCCTAGCAGTAAAGAATATTGACCCAGTGTTTAACAGCAATGCGCATTGGGAATGTAGCCTGTCTTCTCACTCTGTAATTTTAGGTAGGGCAGTACTTTATCTCTTATGATTAGTTCTGGGTAAAAATCCATGGTACAGATGCACTGAAAGGTACTCTCTTCTGTTAACCCCCGTCCCTTGTTAGTCCTGACACTGAGGAGAATGGAGAGGCCTGCGTGAAGATTGATGACGGGAAAGAGGAACAGGCTGACCCAGACACCATGTACCAGTATGTGTTGGGTATCGCCACTCTCCAACACTGAGCTCTTGCACTTTCAGAGTAAAATGTACCATACTGTACCTATTAAGGTACAAATGGTTTTTTACTGTGGCAGTAGCCCTCTAATGTGTTCAATGTTACCTTGAGTCAGAGTAACATAATTGTAAATTCATTGTAGAATTTTACCCTTGCGAGAAGAAAATGTTTCTTGATCGTTTTCAATCCAATATGCCCACAAGTGTGAATAAGAATTCATTACAGAGTTTGGGTACATATCTGTACCTTTCCTCTATGTGTACCTTTTTCACTGGGTCTTCGGTGTACCATTGGATGTATGATGAACTACAAGGAACACATTTATACCCTGAGGAACAGAAGTGTATCCTAATTGTAACTTTATTTTTGAGAGTGTGCTATGACCCATAACTATGGCCCATTGAGCACATGGATACAGAGAGCACATGACAAGAGCTTACTCTTGGTTAATTAATTACATAAGAGAGTTATGAGTTATGCTATCACCTACATTTGTGTTTTTTAACTTGACATTTATTACTCACTCTCGTAGTCAAATCCGAAAGAAGATTGCCCCATTCATGATGTCATTTGGATTTCGGTAAGCATGTGAACTGTACACGACAGCTATTTCATATCCACAAATGTTGACCCATCCTTATAGCCTCTACAGTAGTCAAGATGAAATTGCCTGATGCATCAAGGAATGGGACTTTGATTACGGCAAATTTCTGCTGCGCTGCACCCTGTCCTCTTTGTGTGAGAAATCAGGCTTTGTTTCTTCCGCAGGATATTTGGTGTGGTGCTTATTTTCGTGGACATCATCCTGGTTATCGTTGACCTGTCCCTGCCTGCCCGGAGCCGTGAGATAGGGGACGCACTGGAGGGGGTATCCCTGGCCATTTCCTTCATCTTCCTGCTGGACGTCCTGCTCAGAGTCTACGTGGAAGGGTGGGTCAGGACGCATACTGTATCAGCCTACTGTGCATTTCATATGTCAACATATCAATTGAAGTTTATTTGAATACTTATGGAAAAGTCCATATGTATTTGAACATGAGCCAAAGGTAAGTTTTTTAGTTGGGCATAAATGTGTGTGTATAGCGAGTATATGCAAAATAAACCAAAACAAGGGCCTAGCAGCATCCACAATCCAAAAGATGGATATAGTGGACCCACCGCAGTTGTAGGAAGAGGTCTTTATCAAATCAAATCAAATTCAAATTTATTTGTATAGCGCTTTTCAAAATGGAATTGTCACAAAATGCTTAACAGAGGGGGAACCCAGGCCTAGACCCCCCAAAAGCAAGCCTAAAGGCAACAGTGGCAAGGAAAAACTCCCTTGGTAGGGAGAAACCAGACTAAAGGGGAGGGAGCCCATCCTCTTCTGGCCAGCACAGGGTGTGTCCAAAAAAGACCATATCATGGTCAGTCCAAGGTGACTCAGGGCTGAAAGACTTTGCCCCTCCTGAGTTAGGTAGTCAGTGGGGGGGGCTAAACCACGGGAAGGGGGTCCAGATCCAGGAACTGGGGTTGGCGTAGGGGTGAGGGTTGATGGGGGCAGCTCACACTTCTCGCAGGATCTAGGGCTTGGGGGCAGGTGCCAGTCAGAGGCTGAGGCAGAGAAGAGAACATGCAGTCAGAAAAAAAAGCAGAGGAGCTCTAAAAGAGAAGGTTCTACCACCAGCTGTGCTTTTCAAAATTCTAGGGAGTAATAGATGGCCGGCTTCTTTATGCCCACACCAGCCCAGGCTTCAGGGCTCTGCACAGAGCAGTTTGGAGCAGTTTGTTTATTTAGGACAGACAAAATAAATGTGAAAAAAACATAAACCACATTCAGTCTTCTTTATGGAAATTTAAACAAAGTTGTAAAACGAATAGGAAGAGACGATGCATGTCGTCTTCAGCATGTGATGTCGTAAGGTTTTTCCCAATCAGCGGACTCCATTAAGGCTTGACATTCAATGGAGCTCCCTCTCAAAAAGGTAGTAATCGACTGCAGTACCATTACCGACTGGATGATAATTCTCCTCTGTCTTATCAACAACCCTTCGCACAGGGCTATAACCCAAAAAGCATGGTTTTCAAGTTTCCAAAAACCCTTCAAGTTCCCGCCAGTACTCCTACCACGTTCTACCACGTTCTCCAGGTGAGGCACAGTTAAGTTCTGCAATTCTTGTAGGTGCTATATAAATAAAGTCTTACTTACCTGAATCCTTTTGGAAGGGAAGTGCCCGCGCTGTTACGTTATGGTGCCACGACATGCCCAAAAGAGAATAGAAAAGTTGTGTTTGTGTGTGTGTGGGGGGTGTGTTTCACCTCTAACCCATCACAGTTGGATGTACCAAGTAAACCCAAAACAAAAACCTTAAAGTCATTTGAATCCATATTTGCAAGGCCACACTTCATTCAACCATGCATTTTCACAAGGTTATATTTTCCCACTGAACAGCTCTTGGTATCTTTTAAGTACTTAAACCAGATGTGCGACTGATTCCCATGCATAATGAAGGTGTATTTTGCTCTACAGGAAATGTTATTAGACTACGAAGACTAACACTGCACTACTAAGCACAGGGCTGTTCTTACAATGACTTTTGAGTCAATTAGCACCTATGCATTGAATTTTATTGTATTTTTCTTTCAAATTTGTCCACGTTTTTCTCCAATTTAGTAGCCAATCCAACCCTTTATCTGTTTCGATTCACCCTCCCCTCACGAGCTCACCGCCCGTCCTCCAAGTCAAGCTAATATCCTGAGGCCAGCAATGATCAGCCTCCTCTGAGACAAAACTTTGCCCGCCTGCTCTTAAGGAAAGCCCTTCGCGCTTCTCGACAAGCTCGTGCCGGCTCACCCTCCCCCTGGGGGGGACAGCCAAATGCCGACCCCCAATCGGGACTCCCGACCAGGGCTGATCTGACCCAGTGGGGTTCGAACTGCGACCGCAATAAGTAGCTCACACTCGTAAAGCAGCAGTCAATGCGAGTGCATTAGACCGCTACGCTATTCGAGGCCCCCCCCATCTATAGAATTTGATTTGGATTTGTTTAGATTATATTATTTCCTTGCATATTCATTGGTTTGTTTTTAGTGAAAACTACACATATTCATAGATCTAAATGAAATGCTTGACATCAGGGGTGTCCAATGTGGGTGCAGGTGTTTGTTCTATCCCAGTACTAAAATACCTGATTCAACTAATCAAGGTATTGATTGAAGACAATGATTCATTGATTAGTTGAGTCAGTTTTTGTAGCGCTGGGCTAGAACTAAAGCCTGCATCCACACCGGATAATCACTGTACAATATGGGTTTTCTAGAGGTATGTTTGTACTTTGTTTTTAGTTCTCTCTGTTGAGGAATGCTTTGAACCAGTGAATCTTGCTGACAGTTTTGTCTGTATTCCAGGTTCAAAGTGTACTTCAGCTCCAGGCTGAACATCGTAGATGCCTGCATAGTGGTCGTTGCACTCATCGTCACAATGTTCTACACTTTCTCCCAGCTGGCCGGAGCCAGTCTTATTCCCAGGTACAAACAATCTTACTGCATGCTCTCTCATTTGACTTCTGTCTGTCAGGGTTTGGGTCAATTCCATTTCAATTCAGGGAATGAATTGAAATTCATTTGAATGAATTTCATTTTCAATTTGTGAATTGAATTTCAATGAATTTCCTGAATTGAAATTTAATACGTTGTGGGCTTTTTTCAATTTATGAATTATATTTTGATGAATTCCCTGAATGTACTGAACTGAAATGGAATTGACCCCCAGCCCGCTTGTCTACCGTTCGCTCTGCCTGCCTGTTCTTCTTTCTTTCTGTCATATTGTTTTCTTACTTCAGCATTCTTTTTCAGCTAGACAAAATGACACAGTAAAAACAGTATATCCATATCTTTCTACATCACCTTTTGCTTCCACAGAAAGAAAGTAATTGTGTCAAATTGTAAGGAAACGTATTGTTGCAGAACATAAAACAGAAGCCTATTTACGTTAGGTTTGAAATTATGTCACTTTTTCTTTAATTGTGTGCAATTTAACCAGCTTACAGTGACATGACAGATGTATTGTATGACAGCACACTGGGTGAGACACCAGAGATACAAGTAGGCCCTGCATTTTCAGTGACCGGTTTTACTTCCTGTATTTCAGTCCTCCAAAACTAATATACCGATGCAGCCTTCTCATGAAGCCACTTGTTGAGCAATCATTAATAATCGTCCAATTTAGACATCATAATGATTTCAATGAGTAATTGAATGATTCGCTATTACTGTTATTGTGTACAACTGAACGTTGATTCAAAGAGCAGTGTTAGCAGCTATTGATACATATTTATTTAGACCTGCTTTATTCAGGAGAATGTATCATTCATGTTTACTAGTTTACATATTTATTAACAGATATCATGTGTCAACTTGTGAGACAATAGCTTAGATTGTACAAAAGAATATGAGGATTGAGATCTGGGGGCCATTTTGGCTCTTTCAATTGCTTAACTCTGTAGCGCTGTATGTGTATTCAGCATGCTACAAGTCCCGTAACTTGGCTGGACAGCATACCTGCCTCCCAGTTTCCATGCAGTACGTGTTGGCATTCCACCATGCTTGCTCAGGGCTGGGAGACTAAATATGCAAGTGTTTGGATACGGTACGGGCAGAGAGTGTGGACACACCAGCGGGAGAGCCAGAAACTCTGAATTCCTGAACCTTTAGACACACTTTCACACCTGCTTCTCTGGAAGAGCGGCCTCCTCTCTGGTGGTGGGGGGGGGGGGTACTGGGCTGAGCAGGGCTACTATGTCATTTAATCCAAAATGTAAGTTGTGAGGGCACTGTTATGTGTGCAAATGGGTCCCACAGTTTTTATTGATATTGAATCCGGACCGTGTCAATGCTGGCTGCAGCCGGCAGCCCCACATGATGGCTGTAGTAGTCTCAATTGAGGAGGGTTGGATCTCAGCCAGCGGGAACCTCCATGTTTCATTGCACAATAGCGACCCCCTCTGGCAAATCAGGCATCCATATTCTGCTTGCCTACTCTGACTCAATGTCTGTGCAAGTTTAAATGGTGGAGTTTGGAGTTAAGGGAAGCAATGGCTTGACACCACGTTGCAGAAGAGAGTGCATGCTTGAAGGAATCTACAGCACTTATACCTACAGGTACTGTATATTCTGTTGAGATATTTTATTACAAAATGTGGCCACTGATTCCTCCCAACTGAAAGTTGACCTTGCAGACATGAGGATGCCCAGTTTTTAAATGGAATACAAACATCTACACTGAAGAAAAAAGGGGAACAATGTTAGAAACATGCACTTGGCTGTGGAGACGGTTTGGGAGAGGAACTGGATTTTCTTGACCGCACATTCATGTCATATATGTGAATCTTGTGAATTGCCCTTCATTGATTTTGAATAATCACTCGTCCTCTTTTGGAAATAATCCAAATGCTCATTTTACATGTCCCTATAATGAAACAATAAATATTTCCGGAATTGTAGTTAATTAAAAAATGTCTTAATGAATGATGGGAGATACTGAATTTGAATACGAGAGGGTGATAGGTGTATATCCTAATCAGACTTGTGCCACATATACCAATACCACATATGCCAATCCCCTGGTTTGCTGTGCATCTCTGGTATATATTGAGAATGACTGGAAACAAACCTCTCTGACTCTGTCATTTATACTCAATGCTAGTCACTAACATGTTTGGGGCGAATTCCATTTCAATTCAGTCAATTCAGGAAATGAGGATGAAGATTTATCTATGAGGATTTTTCAGTTCATGAATTGAATTTCAATTAATTTGCTGAGCTGACAGAATTGATTTGGAACTGATGTGTTTCAGAGTTCAGGTAGAACACAACTCCAAATGTGAATCCTAAGCTACGGCCAGTGTGTAGGGGGTTGTCCTGATGTGTTATGTGTCTTGTTCTTGCTTGTCCTTACTCGCCTGTCCCCTGCCATGCTATGTGTCGTGTCCTTACTGATCTGTCCCCCCTGATGTCTGTCCAGGGTGGTATCCTTTTTGAGAGCTCTGAGGATCATCATCTTGGTGAGGATCGTCAGACTGGCACTACAGAGGAAGGAGCTAGAGAAGGTCACCAGGAGAATGGTGAGATCCTGCTCAAATGCACCCCAAGGTTCAGGGGCAACATGTCCCCAGCACTATTTGAAAGGACAGAATTTTGTCTGCTCCACCTTTCTTAATTAAAACAAACAGGAAGTAGCATTTCTCACACATTTAAAATTTGTGAAGTGACTTTTCTGGCAAAAGTCGGTAAAGACAGTAAGACTTTTACAGCAAAAGCCAAGGTCACACAGATACAACATGACAGGTAGTCATGATTACAGAAATTGGGTGGTGTACAGCTTCTACTTTCATGAGAAAATTAGTATAATAAAACTTTTGAGATTATTAGACTAATTGAATAATATCATGTTATATGCTTGGGTATGTCAACCTAGAATCTTTTATGGATATCTTAAGAGATCCAATGCCTTGAAGGGAACCATGATCATTTCTATTGGTTTATCTTTACATAATTTTAGGTTTAAAAAAAAAAAAAAAGTCAACGAGTATTTTAAAATGAGCCCCAGGGAGATTGTTCTTTGGAAGAAGTACTGTACCAAGAACACATGAAACCAGTGGGGCACACTGAGTGGTTGTATACATGTTTTTTTATACCCAACCAAACACTTTCCCTGCGGTTAGTCTTTTACTACAACCACCTTTCTATCTTTTTGGCCCTCTTTTCTGCTTGGTCTTATTTTTTTGTACAGAAGGTGAAGTCAGAGTGCAAGAACTTACATTCAGTGATGTTTATATATAGGTGTCGGAAAACAAAAGACGCTACCAAAAAGATGGCTTCGATCTGGACTTGACTTATGTCACAGGTGAGTATGGAACATTTCAAATCGTATGCTGAATAGGTTTCCCTTTCGGTGAATGTTTCTATGTCCACTGTCCATTTAAACAGTTCAGTCAGGCCACTGCAGAAGTGTTTCTCTCTGCTGTCGCAGATCGGATCATCGCAATGTCATTTCCGTCATCCGGGAAACAGTCCTTCTACAGGAATCCTATTAAGGTAGGCCCTTCAATACAAATACTGTGCTGGCATGTCCTTATAAAATCAGGTCAAATGTATTTGTAGAGCGCTTTTTGAAAATATGTCACAGAAGGCTTGACAAAAGAGAACCCAAGCCTTAACTCCCTCCAAAAGCAAGAAAAGCTTGGTTGAGAGAATTGGGAGAAACCTTGGGAGGAACCAGACTGAAGGGGGGGGGGGGGGGTCATATAATGGAAGTCCAGCTCCAGAGACAGCCGTGGGAGGACCGGTCTGGAATGTGTCTGACACTGGCAGGTTAATGGGCGGGGATTGACGAGGGCAACTCACACTTCTCTTCTCGCAGGATCCAGGGCTCGGGGCAGGTATATACTGTATCTGCCTCAGATAAGACTGCTTTAGATAATCATTTATTAGGCATATGAGAGGATATAAAGTCCACACAGGAAATAAACTACTCAAGTATGGATAATTCAACTCACGTGATCTAAGACTTTGGCTTACATTCAAACAAACATGCAGACATTGGCCTACATTCAAACAAACAGACCGTTTGGCATGTGCAATTTAATTGACGAGACTTTAATCTGGATTCAATCGAATCAACCTTATGCTCATAAAGGTTGAAAATCCAGGAAACGGGGAAAAAGAGTGGCCTGAAATCTTGGGTGCCTGGACGGGAGGCGGGTCCTAAGATTTCAGGCCACACCTTTTCCTGTTTCCTGGATTTTCAGTCCTGGAATTTTGGTTGTCATTAAATTCAAGTGTATTAAAAAAACATCCGTGTCTTTAAACTGTGGTAGACAAATTGACATTTGTAAGGAACACCAACAGTGGGGTTTACCTGGCAAGATCATTATTGTTCATGGATTGTGGCTGAGCTGGGTAACCCCCACAGAACAAAAACTAATATATAAAGCTACCAACTGATTTCACTGACGTTTTCAAATGACCAATATGCTTGTTTCTTTTTGAAAACAGGCACACAAATGACGCCATGCGCAAATCATTAAGAACAGCCACACAAAGTGTGGGCTTCATACAATAAGAAGCCTTAGTTTGAATTCCGCCCGTTCACTTTAACTCGTATGAAAAATTCCAATCAACACAGGCAGGTTTCAGCAAACTATATTCATTCAGTCATTCATCATTTTAATTCAAGAAGCCATTTTCCATTAAGGGATCAGTGCAGATCTGTAACAAGCACCAAGAAATACATGCTACAATGCAAGTCAAAGGGAGTGGCATAGGATTTGCCTGCGGATGTGTAATTCTGCTAATTGGTTACATTCCTAATTAATTACATGATTTATCCTTCCAGGAGGTGGCAAGGTTTCTGGACACTAAACACGAAGATCACTACAAAGTGTACAACCTCTGCAGTAAGTCTGGTGGCATAAAAGACATGCGTAAAGACAGACATTAGTGCTGTCAGCTGTTGCTAGCATAATAAATGGCCTGGAAGCTGCAAATGTGTTTTTGTTCACTATTCATGAATCCGGACCATACTGATCATTTTAGTGGACTGATATTGAGTAAATAACAAAGCCTAAAATGACTTTTTATGTTATTTTTCTAGGTGAGAAAGGCTACGATCCCTTGTTTTTCCACTACAGAGTAGAGCGGGTGTTCATTGATGACCACAATGTACCCTCCCTAGAGTGAGTACTCTGACTTAGGACTCAGAACTAGAATCACTAATCTGTGCTCTTTTGTCATAATGAAAGAATCTTAAATGTGCATGCATGCATTCCATGTGTGTGTTGTATTGGGCTGTGAGGCTGTGGTTTATCTCGAATAATTTTCTCACAATGTTTTTGAAATTTTGTGGTAACACTTTACTTTAAATAAATGCCATAAGGCCTGCATAACACTATCATATGCATGACACCTGTCATAATCAGTCACGAAAGCAACCTATGACTAATGTCATAGCACTATCATATAATGTATGCAGTGATAATTTTGAATCAATTATTTTGGAATCTTTTTAGTAAAATCCAAGGAAATTTGAATCCAAGGATTTGAAATATTCCATAAAACATTCCATAAAAGCATTATGACAGTATTATAACATATATAAGCTGTAATATGCTGTTATGACTGGTTATGACAGGTGTTATGTTATGTATGTGATGTAGACCTTAAAGCATATAGTTAAGGTAAAGTGTTACCAATTTTGTCAGAAAGACGTGTTGCTTTGTCTTAAAAATGTTGGTTTGTTGGCATTTTCTTGTTTTGTTTTTGCTGTGTGCCCACTCACAGAGACATGCTGAAGTACACAGCCAATGTGAGGGAGTGGATGTCGGCTGACCCTAGCAATGTCATTGCCATCCACTGCAAAGGAGGGAAGGGTGAGAAGTAGCCAGGACGTTACCACCTCTGAAGTTTAGATAGACCAGCCCCATCCATTCCCAATATGTTTACAATAACCTGATTAACAGAGGGCATATTATTTCAAACTAAAAAGAAAGGTTCCAGCACTGCGTAAGCAACACCTGAACCATATTGGGCTGGAATACAGTAATAACTTTGACCTGCCTGCTGGTAATATTTCCAGAGCAAGGGTGTTATTCCCCTTGTTAGCCAAAAGGATACATGTTGATTTTTCACGTTAGATTTTTTTAACTTTGAGCCCATACTGCCCCCTGCTGGGAAGATACTGAAGTTGCACACCATTTTCTACCATTTATCAGTTGCCTGCTCCCTATAATAAAGACAGATGGCTTTTCAGGGGAGTTTGGACAAGGAAATCCCAAGGATAAACATCACTTCACATCTCTTTTGAGCCATAAAATGTTGTTGACAACAAGAGAGCATGGCTTGTGGGGGGTGGGGAATAGAAACACATAATACACAGACAATCTGGCGTTTGTTGTAATGCCTTGTAGAATTGTTTGGACCCGTTCCAACAGATACCTACTCTTATGAAATAATATATTAAAAGTTAATGTTAGTGACATGTGTATGGACTAATACTCAATGTTTGATATGTTCTACAGGCCGAACAGGAACAATGGTGTGCACCTGGCTGATAGACAGTGACCAGTTTGAGAGCGCAGAGGTACAGTGACCTTTCAGTGCTGAGAGGACGTTTCTACCACATAGGTCATGGAGTCTTACACACGATTGCAGTACCCTACAGGCTTTTATCAGACACTATTATCCAAAGCGACTTACAGTTTGCAATTCTTTGCATACAATCCATTTATACAACTGGATATTTACTGATACAAGTACAATGCATAAAAGTACAACGGCAGTGCCCCATATCAAACCTCCATTACAAGCCCAGTTCCCTAACCATTACACTACACTGCCACAATTCCAAAATGCAGGTTTCTTTCACACAAACAAGACGTCCAACTAAATGTAGACAAACAGCAAATATCATACACACCATCGCCTGTATCATTAATACATTGCTCCCTGATATTATGTTGTTGTTGTTTTTTAATCCATTGCTGAAAATTGAAATGAGAAACATGGCAGATTTCAGTGCAGTAATTCCTGGTCTCACTTATTCAATTTCAATACGTTTCATCTGTTTCACAGCAAAGTTTGGATTACTTCGGTGAGAGGAGGACCGACAAAAGTATGAGCTCAAAGTTCCAAGGAGTAGAGACCCCTTCACAGGTAATGAATTGGAGTCTGAGGATCGACAGTTTATGACAGTACATGGGGACATTCTTATTAAACCATTCACCCTTAGACAAAAAGGGCCAGGCTCTGTCAGATTTAGACTGTCAATTTGGACAGCTAATGAGACTAAACATTTAAAAGTGGGATAAAGCAAGGCCATTGTGGATAGTGCTGTATTTTACGCTGCAGAGCAGATATGTCGGATACTATGAAATCATGAAGAACAAGTACGACAGGCACCTTCCTCCAGAGAAGAGCCTGCAAATACGGAGCATCCAGATCCACTCCATCACGGGTAAGACACCCAAGATGTTTGTACCCCTCCCCCAAAGTCTCTCCTCAAAGGGTCGGGCTCCACAGCCTGGGCCACACCTAAATTCTAATTCAGAAAACTTTATTGCTCATTTTGGATCAAAATGATTTTTTAAATTGAACTATTTACTAATGGTTTAAATTGAAATATTTATTCAGATTTTCTAGTGGCCAGATACATTAGAGAATATAAGATACAGTACAGTACAGATACAGTTTTAGCCTTAAACCCATGTTGATAAATGTATAGTTTATGAATTGCAATTGATAGCTACAGTGTATACTTGCTCTCAAATGTCAACACAACTCCCCACTTCACATTTGTCTGTCTGGCTGGGAGTAAGTTTCACGAATTGAATCTGATGTTGGGAACTGAGGCGTCTCTCTCTCCAGGTGTGGGAAAGGGAGACGGCAGGGACCTGTCAATCAAGATCATGGTGAAGAAGGAGACCGTGTTTCAGTGTGTGTGCGCTAAACAGGAGAATTGCACAGTAAGTAAAGAGCATCTGATATACAATAATATACTACAGCTCACTAATCATACAGAAACTACAATAACAACAAAATCAAACATCAGAAATGTAGTCAATTTATCCTGGAATGATCTACAGGGAAATTGGAGATGGGAGACATCAAGCCTACCCTGTACTGTACTTTGTGTTATGCAAAACAACACACCAAATTGAGGGTGATTGATAGAGATTAAAACACCAGTAGCGGCTTCACATGGTCAATTCTAATGTAATGTGTCCTGCAGTAAGATAAAAAGGCTCATTGACGCTGGCCACTGCGACCGGGGTTCAATTCTACCGGCCTCGCCAGTATCCACTCTGGCCAGGAGTGCCACTAGGTCATAATACACCGACAATTGGCGAGTTCGCTGCGTATAGGAGTGGCCCTGTGCGCGCATACTGGAGTAACGGTGACGGCTTGGCGGGTTCCGGCTCAGCGGATGCGATGCCCAGCCGCATGTCACTGCCGGTATCAGGACTACGGCAGCGAACTCGTAAAGATATGAGGGAGTGGGATAATTGACATGAAACAGGAGGGTATAATTGGATACTAAAAATAGGGAAAAAACAGGGAGAAAACAGCAAAAAAACTAAATAGAAAGTGTAGCACCGTGTTCCAATCTTCCGGCCTGTCCATCAGGTCCAAAGCCATCATCATCCATGTTTTTATTTCACTTGCTGCTTGTTTTGACCCTACAATCATGTCATTTATTAAACGCACAAACGCGTTTCAGCGCTCAGTTTTCCTCAGCGTGCATACCACCTTCGTCCATTCTAACATGCCTCCTCTCCTTCCAGCTTTTGCCAGATGAGGGAAATAACGCCGTGGTCATCAGTCTACAGGAGGGCCCGGTGGTCAGCGGAGATGTCAAGGTCATGTTCGAGTCCAGTGCAGTGAGTGTCCCTCATGAACAGAGCCCTATTCATGGGCCCTAATGTTTACATTACATTTTAGGTATTTAGCAGACGCTCTTATCCAGAGCAACTTACACAGTTTACGTTTCTTTACATACAATCCATTTATACAGCTGGATATTTTACTGAAGCAGTTCAGGTTAAGTACCTTTCTCAAGGGTACCCCACCTGGGAATTGAACATGCAACCTCTGAGTTACAAGCCCAGCTCCCTAACCATCACACTACGCTTCCAGCCGGAAAGAACGCAATGCTACGTGCTACAAGCTGTCAGTGTTTTACATGCCCTCTGGGTCATTGCATTACATTCATCAGCAGACACTCTTATCCAGAATGTATTGCGGAGCAGATCTGTGCATTCAGTGGGATTACAAGAGCTGCAGTATCTTCATGAAAATAACACTCAGAGCACGTTTGCATATAGTTCACTCAGAATGATTCGCTCCAGAGTGTTCACTTTAAAAAAGTTCACTTTCATATCATGTACATCTTTCAGAAACAGTCCAAACAGCTATCGTGCCAGAGCTCACTTGCAAATGGACCCAGAGACTACTTGTTTAGTTTGATCTGCACCCTAGTGTTTTTATTTCACTATTAAAATCGCTATTTTTTGGTTCAGATCTAACCGAATCAGGTGCCAGAATCAACAACACTTCACGTAGTCGACTGTGACGTATTCATGCAAGTTTAATTCTTAAGTTAAAAAGAGACTGCTCAGATCTGCTTCACCATCCCATGCATCATTGATATCTCTCAGTTGCACTGCTGTTGTAGACTCCCCCTGCTGCTGTTCACTCCACTGAGTTCTGTAGGCACCCAGCGCACTGTCGTCTTTCTTACCAGGGCCTTCCCAAGGGATATGAAAACTGCCCCTTCTTCTTCTGGTTCAACACCTCGTTTGTGGAAAACGACAGGTAACTATATCCCCGTTAAATAAGGACAAATGCAATTCAAACTATAATAATATAATATACGCCATTTAGCAGACGCTTTTATCCAAAGCGACTTACAGTAGTGAATGCATACATTTTCAGTATATGTGGCCCCAGTGGGGATTTAAGGCTTAAGTTTAATCCGGATTCAATCAAACCAACCTCATGCTCGTGAAACGTGAGCATCCAGCGTATTTGCCAAGACCGTGTCCTAATTTGACTGCGTCTGAGGAATGGATTTGGGAAGAAGCTTTGTATATCTGTCCCCAGGCAGAGTTTGAAACCCCATCTGTTGGGAGTTTAAAATGATCAAGTCCATCACATGAAGGCCCACAGCCTGCTGCTTATTGCAGTGAACTGCGTTTGGTGAAAGAAGGTCGTTATCATCCATTCCAATTATTTTTCCGTGTCCCTAGACTGTATCTGTCGAGAGACGAGCTGGATAATCCACACAAGCCCAAAACCTGGGCCATCTACAAGGAGGACTTTGGCTTGACTCTGTCCTTTGGCGAGATGTAGCTCCATGAAGCTCAACCAGGAACATCTCGAAAGTCCTGCAGTCCAGAGGTCTGAAGGCATCTAAAATTTCAGACATTTTATAATCCCCCACAACTTTGTTTCTTACAGCCAGCCGTTGACCCAGCAAAAAAGAGTAAATTTTTGCTACTGTATGGACAATTCTTGAAGTGCTCAGTGTAAATGTGGCTGTTTACAAGATGTCCCCCCCGCTTGTTACTAGGAAGTTCATTATTCCTGATGCTAGAAAGCGTCTTTTCGCACTTAGTTGTTGTTAATGCATGAAATAGCTTACTAGGACTTGTAGAAGCATAGCGCCTTAGCTGTTCAAATCCAGTGTTGACAAAGTGCTGGAAACTCTCTTGACAGTGGGAAAATGACCAGCCTAGGCAGAATGAATGGCCAGTTCTTGACATCACTCTTATGTTTGTATGATCAGTATACTGTATGCAATTAAAATGTGGAAATTGTGTGCACACTGTGCACATGTTGGGAAACTGTGTTGGAACTATTGTATCTTAGGATGCCATTTTACATATAAGTTATGTTTTAAGTGACGATGACATGGTGCCAAGAGCCAATGTCACCTGGATCAACATAATTGACAATTAAATGCACGTATGAGTTGTACTCACCAAGCTGAAAGAAAACAAACTCTTGCGTTTATGTTTTAGTCAAAGTTAAGCATGAATGTTGATAGAATCCAGGCCTTTGATGAAGATAAGTCTTTTTTATGTTGGTAAATTTGTATTTTTAATATTTAAGTGGACTGTGGACAACTATGCTGGTATGTATTTCGTCAGTGTACTTTCTAAACCCTTATTTTCCTTCTCTCTGATCTTTCATTCACACACGTAAGATTGAAGCATCTCGGAATCAGAAATCCATCCCCGTTACAAGTGAAAAAACACAACTTAAAATGCCCTCACAACTTGTGTGCAACTACACTTTCTTCAAGGGCATGCCAAGCGGTTTGGTTGTCCGAGGAGAACCATGTTGAATAGTACAAATTTTAAAGTATAGAACAGGAATTCATCATTTTCCCAATGAAGAGATTGATTAGAGGACATTTCCCTTTCCAAATACATTTTCAAACTAACCCCCCCGCCACATCCTTCAGGAGAGAATGGAAGGAAAACCCTAAAAGAAAAAGTCAAGGTGTACAAAACATTTGGATTCTTACAAGTGATGAAACAATGAAAAGAATGGCAATGGCCTTTTATGTGACCCTTTATTTATTTGCTGTTACAATTGTCCCAGCTGGTTCTGCATAAAAAATTATAATCACATCTATGAATATGATATACTGGATGAGACTATTCAATATGACCAAAGGTCATATATATACGACATAAATGAACATGCACAGGCAGTGTACAAAACAAATGAGACCACCAGGTTATCCAGGTAAACCAGCTTTATAGAAATTTGTACAGAAATATATTCCTAGACAATGGGTTGGAATTTGTATATAATATAATTTATATTGAATAAATTGTAATATAATATACATCTAAACATCAAAGTCAGGAACAAATGTTGATTGAATCTAGGCAGAGATTTTTTCATTATAAAATAAAACAGTAGACACACTGGAGTGAGGGTTCGAGCAGAGGCCTCCAAGTTCACACCATGTTCTTGAACTCCCCCTCCATCTTAGAGGGGGCCACCCTGAACAAGGTTATTGCCAAAGAATGTAACCTCAACTTGAAAATGGGCATTACATATGCTGTATTTAACACAAACAGTTAAAAACAATCATCCAATCTTATCAATCACTGAAAAATGTATATTTGCGATAAATTCTTTACAGCTTAAAAAAAAAATGGAGGTTCACCTTTACAAATATAATTTTTTTACTAAAAGTTACATTAATAAATTATTAGGTACCAGCCATACATACACCATTTTAAATAGGAATGTTTCAAAACTGGGAGCAAGAGTTACATTTTAGCCTAAGAATGTAAAATACTACATTGCACACTTTAAAAAATAAATAAATCATCTCAAATAATTTTTAACCTTTTAACCTTGCTGATTGGAATGCATATGAACCTGAGTGACTGTCGAGTGACTTAAGTACTGGACGATTGTTATACAACTAAATTGTACCCCTTCCAACAGGTAACTTCCAAAATAAAGGCAACACTTTGGTAACCCGGGGGAAGGGGGGGTGTACGGCACTGAAATGGCTAGGAGAGTCCCAGCCGTAAGGGGGAGGGCTGGGCCTACCCCCCGACGGACACGATGCACCCGTTTAAAAGATCCCTCATTTCAAATGTTATTTTATTTTTATTTTTTTGCCAGTTACCTGTGCATTGGTCACCAGCACAAAAACAATAATATCACAACTTTAGCTGGATATGAAAACTGCTGGGATTGGAATGCCTGGTCAACATGCTCAATCTGCACATATAATACTTAATAAACATCAAACACAGATCATAAACAAATTTAAATCCAGTTTAAATCGTCTCCTAAAGGCCAATGTGGGCAAGGGGCTGGTTTTGGGAGAAAAGGGCTGGGCGATGAAACCTGGTGACGAAGATGAAGATGGGGATGATTGCATCAACTGTCGAACTGCTGCATCATCATCTTGCGGCTGACCTCATAGGCCAGGAAGAGCGCGCCGTTGGCGGGGAACGTGCGGATCATGGTGGGGGTGAGGCCCGAATACAGGGCTCTGAATCCTGTGGGGTTGAACGCAACGGCGGAGGGTAAGAACCTTTAACCATGGGGTTGCATGCTCAAGTCCCAGGTTGGGCACTGTGGCTGTACACTTGAGCAACATCCCTGTTTCAACATCCCTGTTTCAACATCCCTAAATGGCATAAATGCCGTATTTCGTAAGATATCAAATTAGTAATTTCCCCTGAAAAGGGAAGAGGGTCAAATGGCGGTACTGCTTTCACACCAAAGCACATCTTCATACGCGTGCACGTACCCGTACAAATAATAGTTGCTTTCTTTTCAGATTCAGGGTTGGGAAAATAATGTTGAAACACTTGAGCAGCATACGTGTTTCAATTATGTGAATTGAAACCAATTGGTGGCCAATCTATTGATATTGTTTAATCTATTGATTAAATCCAGTATATGCTCCAGTATATTCACTGCATGAACTACAGGTAACTGACAAAGTAAAGGAAACACTTGAGTAAATTAATGGTTCTGGTGGCTCTTTTATGGTGTGGAGTGCATTTTCCTGGCATGGTTTAGGTACCCTCAACCCCTTAGAGGGCAAGGTAAATGCCAGTAAATACAGAGCCATTCTGAGTGATCACCTATGATGAAGCATTTTTATTCTGATGGGAGTGGTCTCTTCCAGGATGACAATGCCCCCATCCACAGGGCACGAGTGTTCACTGAATGGCTTGACGAGCATGAAAACATGAAAACACCAAATGATGGAATTTCTCGTGTAGGAATGGTGTTGCATCCCTCCAATAAAGTTCCATACACTTGCAGAATCTATGCCAAGGCACTTTGAAGCTGTTCAGGTGGCCCAACGCCATATTAAGGCACTTTATGATGGTGTTTCCTTTGTTTTGCCAGTTACCTGTACGCTGCAGCTCTTTCTCTTCTCTTACCTTCAGCGCGCACGATGCCCATGAAGGTCTTAAGGAAGCCCTGCTGTTGCCCGACCAGGGAGTGCACTTGTATTCTGGACTTGACGCAGTCTATAGGGTACACCACCAGCCACAGGCAGGCACCGCCGAATCCACCACTGAGCATGATCGGCACCACACCTGCGAGAGGACGACCACACTACACGTCTGCACTCTCGCACACAGCATAACCCATACACACAACCAGCAGTGTCAATCCTTCAGCCTTCCGTCCAATCCTGGATTCACATACACGAGTGCATGTTTGTGTGTTGACTACGGGGGTAGGAAATGCTTATAAAATGAAAGCATTTACACTGGTGAAAAGTATTGGCCTTGACCTACTTCAACCCCCATGCTATCCACTGTTGTTCTTGCCAGTCTTTGCTCCATGCTGAAGCTCTTAAGAAACTGAAACTTAAGAAAATGTGCTGACTTGTGTTGAGTAAGAGTTCATCAAATTTCTGTTCCAGTTTCTATAGAAAAAACATTACAAGCTATATACAAGAAAATATATACACATATTTTGCCTGTAGAAGTTCTGGTACATGCAGACTTTTGAGTGGTTATTTTTTAGTGGTTATATTTATTTTTGTGCTATTCTGACTGTTGCTTTGCACTTGGCATGGTGGTTTGTTTAGAGTCTAGTCTACACTTTAGACAGTAGTTTGATTGTTGAACTGTTAGTATTTAAGGAATTATTATGCATTTTTAACATCATTATAAGGAATCAAGCCCTTTTAAAACAAAAAAATGGGTGTGAGAAGGCCCTCGGCCGATGCAGATTGTCGTACCGATGTCCTCCTTGTCCCTGCCCATGTAACGGGCGAAGGAGGTGCGGCTGAACTCGTAGGCCCCGAAGAAGCAGAAGTACCCGGGCAGCTCTCTCACGATGGTGGTGGTCAGACCCTGGTAGAAGCCCAGAGGGCCGTTGTTCCGCACCACCGTCTTAACTACCGACCACACTGTACTGCGGACAAAGGGAGAGGGTCAAACTGCGGTACTGCTTTCACACCAAAGCACATCTTCATACGCGTGCACGTACCCGTACAAATAATAGTTGTTTTCTTTTCAGATTCAGGGTTGGGAAAATAATATTGTCCACTTGAGCAGCATACGTGTTTCAATTAGTATCCAGCAGTATAAACGGCAGTATTTGTTAAAATATCAGATTAGTAATTTTCCCTGAAAAGAGCCATCTGATAATGTAATGATAACATAATAACCCTGAACTACATTATTACTTAATAAAGAAATAACGTAGTTTAGGGTTGGAAATTAATTGTATTTCAATTGAATTCATTGAAAAATGCCCCTAATGTTCTATGGAGATTTTTCAATGAATTAATTGAATTTCAATGCATTTTCTGAATAAAATAAAAAATTAAAATTGGGATTTTATTTCATATGGCGTAGACTTTGGGGGAAATTCTTCATATTTCTGAGATAAAACAAATCAGTA
The DNA here is from genome assembly GCA_029706075.1 of Aldrovandia affinis. Classification (NCBI taxonomy): domain Eukaryota; kingdom Metazoa; phylum Chordata; class Actinopteri; order Notacanthiformes; family Halosauridae; genus Aldrovandia; species Aldrovandia affinis. The sequence continues at coordinate 711,681 of JAINUG010000157.1, read as the reverse complement.
CTTGATACCACCTACAGATGTTAAACTGCAACCTAAATGAGTACTAGTATTTTGGCAGTGTCTACCAAATACATTACAGAGAACATTAAACAGTGTTTCCTTAATAAAACAATTGCATGAGGGGGAAAAAAGCTGTCAATGAGGCCTAGGGAGCAAGGACAGGAGGCTAAGGAAGGCCAGCCTTGTCTTCTCTTTTCTACTTATCAGCGTCTGCCAAACTCACTTCTGTCCCCCGGCGACCTTGCCTGATGCCTCCATCTCATGCATGGCCTGCATGCGGCACTTCACCAGCTCCGTGGGGCACAGAACCAGTGAGGAGAAGATGGAGGCCACGGACCCTGCACATGCTTTCTTCGTGTCGCTGATGGGGGAGACGAGTACGACGGGAAACAGAAAACACAATACAATTAAAGGCTTCATCCAAAAACAAAGACCTGCTGTAGAATCCATTATTAAAACAACACAGTCAGGCACCATTATTGTCACTGATTCTTGAGAATCGGGACCAAAACTTTTGAAAAAATGTTCCCCCAATAAGGCAAATGATAATTGATGTTTTGACAGACAAAAGTGTGAGCTATCAATAAATGAAAAGGGACAACCTCCTGTTAAAAGCATGAGTAATAATGTTCTATAAATATTCTTGACAATACGTTTTCATTAAAAAGCTGTTGACACAAATCTGGGACACATTTTGCAGGAATCCCCGTTTTGGCTTAAATCGTATTCAGCATGACTTTTAGAATTATAATGTAATAAAAGCTGTAGTTTTAGTTTGTATTTTTTTTAAGGATTTGACTAATTCTGTAAATTTTTTTGAATGATCTTAAATTACTACCTGTTGCTTGGGGCCTAGAAAAGGAAAAACATTCATAATAATGGCATATTCAATTGAACTGTTTTAAACATACATTCAATTCACCTAAATACTTAATGCTTGACCACAGTCATTTACATTTTCTTTTATTTATTCATTAATAAACAAAATGTCTAAGAGCTGGGTGGAATCTCTTCCCGATTCTCAAGAAGGTACCACTGGTAATATTAGGTCAGTGGTCACCAAGGAACTGATGAGACAGCATATTGCCTGCTGTTCAGAGAACTCCAAAAATACCCTCTTGGTGTCTAATTCCTCAAATGAGTTTCTGTACAGGGTGAAAGGAATACTGTACCACATGTCCGTGTAGTCTATAACTGCTCTGGGCGTGTGCAGGCTGGGCGGGAGCTATATTACATCATATATATTATATATCACGGCGTGTGTGTGTGTTGCACAGTAGATGGACTCATCTATGCTATATTTTCTTCTGCTGACCCATAGGGCTGAAAATAAAAGGGTCTCAACATTGGGTAGCTACAGTAAGGTTATTTTCCTAGGCCAGACTTCATTAGAGGCTGGGAGGAAGGGGAGTATTTAATCATGGTAGAGGAAACAGATACATAAATATAATAAAGGCAAATCCTCTCAAAGTCTGTCTTTTGTCAGGACAAGCAATCTTAAGCCAAATGTTTCCCGCTGCTGTGGACTACTGGAAATTGTGCTGATGACAAAGCCAGAGGCTCATATCTTTGATGCCGGCACTTGGAGAAAACACATTTGCATCCTAAGCCGGTCGAGAGACTAGCTTGTTATTCTGAAGAAAGCCATCGTAATCAAACCATTATACCTTGTGAATAATATTCCTCAAATGTTATTTTATTTTTCAGCTCAATGTTTGATTATTTATTTTATTAGCTGACTGAATCCCTCCCTCCAGCAGCCCTGATGTTTGATTATTTGAGGAACTTTTACAGCTTTGCTGTTGTAACTAAGTTGTTGTTTCTGTACAGTGTGACTTTCTGTGTACGTACAACATGCTGTGCTGGGACAGGCTCACCTGAGTGTGGCCCCTTTGTCTAACCCACAGACGAAGCGCACCACCTCCTGGCAGAAGCCGTAGCTCATGAAAAGCACAGAATTCTCTGCGATGTTGGCCATCAGTGCGGGCGCGCTGCCCTGGTACAGCCCCCGTAGGCCAACCTGCCCGTAGACAGACCTGAAGCAGTGCACAAAGCCCCGGTACATCGTAGGGAATGTCTGCATCTTCACCTTGGCCGTGTCGAAGGGCTGCCCGCTGGCCACACAGGCTATGCCTCCTGTACAGGAGCAAGGGGATGGAAAAGGGGGAAGAGAGGGAAGAGTAGAGAAAGTGGATGGGGGCGACCGATGGAGAGTGATTGTTCTCCTGCTACCTTTGAGTTTGGCCATTTTGAACTCGAAAGCTTTCACAATAGGGATAGTTCATTAACAGACTTTGTACCAACCAAGAAATGTAATTATTTCTGACTTTTCACAAAGCCAACCAGGGTTAATCTTATTCCATCCATAACCTTACAAAGTTCTCCTGATTACAGACTGACTGACTTGCAGACATAAAGAAAGACAGACAGGAGCAACTGCATAACCACCGCCCCACCTACCAGCAGCAGGGGTAAGAAATCTAAAGAGTGATGAAAGAACTGCAGAGTTAGGTGTCTGAGCTACATTGTGGAAAGTCACACATGTTGCTTAGCTGTGCTGAACGAAAGAAGGCTTCTGGTTAACTCAAACATTAGCAGATATAGGCCTAAACCTGGGTGTGCGAATATGTGCCTGCAATAAATAGGACAAGCCGCGTCTCAATGAATAAGAATTAGCAAGCCAGTTGCTGTGAGTCTTAACAGCTGATCGTGTTGGCAGCAGTCCATAAACGTTAGGGGAAATTAGAACTCAGCGAAACCACTGTTAATCTCACTTTTCATCCGTCTGTGAAAAATATCAGTCAATCAATACGAGATAAATTGATGATGATTAAATGGAACGTTTATGTTGTTGGAGAAATAATTGGTAGAGTGGTTAAGTGAATGTTACCTGCGGCTCCAGCGGAGAGGTCGATGATAGCCTGGACGACCGGATGTGGTGCCATGGTGACCTGGAGTTCTGGGTGCCTACCTTGTCCGGGAAAAGGTCAGGGAGAGGTCACACGCACAGCTCGACTCCTGTAGAGGACCACACAGTGTTAGAAGTCATTAGCAGTGAATGAACACCTCTGTCAGCCTATGTTTGCCCAGTCTCAACCCCAGCTCTCTCTCTCTCTTTCTCTCTCTCCATAGTGTGTCTGGAAAAGGACGTTTGTGAGATTAGTTTCCGGCAATCCTATTGGTTCTAGCAAGTTTTAGCCAGCAATGTAAGTCAAATTTCCACCTCAAATTGGAGCCTGCACAAGTTCATGTTTCGTGAGAAAAATGCAACTGACCATTGGTTTATTAGCAAAGCACATCCCCAGAATTTGGACGGACAAAATCTCACATCAATGTCAATCTGCTCACACTCATAGTACTGTAAAACTATGAGTCTGACAAGTGAGGCTAACTATTCCAAATTTCACAAGGCACATTTCAACACAAACTCTGCAGAATACATGTCCCTCTGCTACACAGTATCTAAAGGCAACTGCCAAAATATAGGACACACCAATATAAAGTGTATTTATAGGGTGTTCATCAATGCACCTTGGGATAGATTCTACAAGTGTCTGGAACTCAATCTCCCATAAGCGTTCAATTGGGTTAACATGTGGTTTACATTGTTTTCATGCTCATCAAACCATTCAATGAACATGTGTGCTCTGTGTGCTCTGTGGAAGGGGCCATTGTCATCCTGGAAAATACCACTCCCATCAGGATAGAAATGCTTCACCATAGGATGAAAGTGATCACTCAAAGGGGTTGAGTGGACCTGAACCATTCCAGGAAAATGCACCCCACACCATAACAGAGCCAACAGAACCCTTCATTTACTCAAGTGCTTCCTTTATTTTGGCAGTTGCCTGTATTTGTTTGTTATCAGCACTATGACAAGGACAGCGGAGACATCGTACAGATTTAGGGCTGCCTTTTCCAATCCCAGCTGACGAGCTGCAAAACAGATCCAGGTCTGGTCCTCCTTGGAATAATTAAGTATATCAACTTTTGTCATCCTTTGCTGGCATCAAACAGGAATTTATATCATCATAACATTGAGAGCAGTGTTTATTGAATTTATTTGATTTACAATGCATGTTTATTATGTTGATTTACTTGTAATGTTCTTCAAGAAACATTCCCTTTTCTTTAATTCATTTCACCAGATATGAGCCTGATTTAAGACTAACTAATAGTCAGAACATGTTACTGATAATACTAATTGCTAACACACGTGACATTAATCACCTGTCGGTACTGATGTACAAGTGCTAATACATTAATCACCTGACATGACCTTCCGAATAATGCCACCTTCTTAATTATTTACCTTATCTCTTTTATTATTGTTGTTTCTTTTATTTCTATAGTGTTTACTTATAGTTATAGTAAGTTTATTCATTGGCACTTTAGTAATGGACTATATTATTGAATGCAATTGATACATTTGGATTCAAATTGATCAATGACTGTCACATTATTGCTAAAATTGTTGTTTGTCTGTTATTTGCATTGACATATTGGGCTCCACTGATGGACTCAAATAATTTTTTTATGGAATACACATTTATATCGGTCATCCTCAATACAATGCATACGGTTTCAGGCCAGCACTATTGCTTTTATGGTTATAAATAGGGCCCGTAGAAATTTCTGAAAGTTCCTTCCTCTCACCACTGTGAGGTTGTTATAGTTTCTTCTCAAGCCTCTTGCTAAACAGTACAATAATCATCTCAATTAATCATTGAATCACCATAAATGAATCTTCTGGGCATGTGGATTGACATGGATCGTTTAATGACGCTCCACACCAGATGGGGGAGCTAGCTAGTCAGTAGACTACAGAACCGCAAATACCAACGAAGCAAACATTGGCAAGGGCGTAATGTGCAATGCAGTCATGGTTGATGTGAAATATCCAGCTGTATTAATGGAGTGTATGTAAAGTGTGTACATTGCCCTGAATAAGAGTGTCTCCTAAATGCCTAAAAATGTTTACAAAAATGTTTTAAAATAAATCTATATTGTAAATAAGTAGCTGTATACAGTGGGTATAAACCGTATTCAGTATGTTTTTTATTTGTAATGAATTAAGAAAAAGGGTTTTATTATTATTTGACATTATAGAGTATTTGTAGTTAATTAGTAGCAAGAAATCCCAATTAAATCCGTTTTGATTCCATGAAGTAAAAAATTTCAATGTGAAAAATGCCAATGGGGGTGAATACTTTTCATACCCACTGTACCGGCTCTATGGATGTTTTGCTAAACAAAATATATCCATAGGTGTGCAGTGAACCAGGGGGATATTGTTGCACTCTGGTATTTTTTCATTGTAGCCATGTTTCAGTTTCTCTTTGTTGACACTAACCGTCCACAATTGAAATGAAACCACTTGAAATACAAATGTATGGAAATGTACAGGAATAAGTATCATTAAATGATTTGATTTAAGTCTCCGCCAAATAACAGGAATCAAGCAAACATCACATTTCCAAAAATGACATTTGACTGATTAGAATTTTAATGAGAAAATCCCTTATCCAATGTGGTTTCTAGCACATAGCATGTATAGACACACACATATAAATATAGACAGCTACACAGTAACATATTCATGCATGAAATCCAAGGCATGATGCGTACATATAAAGACAAAAATATATATCACAATGTTAAAATATGAACCTGCTGACTCGGAGGGTCAGATTAAGTATTTGTATCAGGGCACCTTTGCTAGAGCTCACATGTAGTCTAATAATTCCATAGGCTATATTCTGAGCACTCAATCGGACTTCACTTCATAAATTTTAGGAGTCGATTACATATTGCTTTAAATATTCCAGAATGCGGTCTTGCAGCTAATGCAAACCAGACCCCCATTCCAGTTTAACAGGTGGGTTCTGCTTTAGGGATTGTGCAGCCAGGTCGCAGTAGTTGGGACAGGAACACACGTGTGAGGAAAACAGGTAGCAACCATTACGTTTGCTGCTCACTCCATGATTTCACATCCAATTACTTTTAATAGCAATGTCATGTTCGTGAGACGTTTCTTGCATAAACATTTCCAAAAACAACTGCTTCAATGTATTGCGAAGTAATGCGTAGATGCAATAATTGTTAGCCTGGCTAGCTAGCCACCTAATGTACAGTCAAGCTAATCTGCCATTCAACACCTGCTGGTCCAGATGCTATGCAAATTACGCGATGCTCACCATTCCCGTGTTGAAACATGCTATTTCCGTTCAAGTGTACGGTAACTAGCGAATGACTGAACAAACCTACAGTAACCGTAGCTGAACTGCCGGTAGATCAATACATTTCATCTGCATACGGATCTCTATCTGACCATCCCCTAAAAATGTGGCGTAAATTGAGCGTTGAAACAGACGGGGTAGTTCAAACGGTAGCCAGGAAACCAGATAACTTTTTGTTCGTGTAAATTACATTTGTAAATCTGAGGCTTCAGTTAAATCTTCTGTCATCCCAGGTCAAACCGACAATTTATTACACAGCCATTCAAGGTTAAGATCCAGTTGATGGTCGCTATCTTTGAAGTTGGAAACAAATAAAAGGCACCACAAACATCGTACAAGTAGCTCTGTTGAACGTATAGGATAAACCTAGCTACGATAATTTAATTGATTAATGTAATTAGCAATCTTGGGTCTTGCAAGCTGTAGCTACAGCCAATACGGTCATTATGCTCACCTGACTTTGTTAACTACAAAGATGGGCGAGAACGGGTTTACAATCCAGTTGATAATGTGAGAATGACATAGTTCGAGGTAGTGGATGTTCATATTCTTGCTCGATCTGTTAATTTGCTAGTTTCGCTACCGTTTTCCTTTAAGGCGACCTGAGTCAGAGGCACAGGCATCTCCGTGTCTTAGCGCCCGTAGGGTTCGTGTGTCCGTAGCCATCTTGTAATTGACGTTTGACATTGCATCATCACCATCGTCTCAATGGACAGGAGTTTAAAGCGGTGATTTTGTTACGCACTGTGTATAATGACAGTCCTACAGATCTAGCTTTGGTCTGTAATCATCTCACAAAAGCAGACGCTTTAACATAAATTATACTTCGGGGTTTCAGATGGAAGACGTTGATGAACTTTATACGTTCGTTGTGTGAGCTTTTATAGCATAAACTGAAACGGTTAACGTAAAATATTAGTTGATCAGAAATCACCATTTATTTGTTCAAGCTATTTGTGCTGGCTCTTGATAAAGCTGAGCGGCAACCTTGGGTCCACCTGGTAAAATTTGAAAATGCATAGGCATTCGAAAATGTGACAAGACAAATAATTTAGGTAATTTGTATAGACTTGTATTTCTTTTTGTGACGAATTAAGCGTTAATCTGTCTTTAGTTCAACATTATGACGCCTCCTGCGTATGCAGTGTAAGAACCTTAGATTTCGCTTTAGGTTTTCTAATCGGAGTATTTACATGTGGCACAGGGTTGCCAAAACGACAAAAGCACATTATTAGTGGGGATTTAACACGATGGGCGATTGCAGTGTACTGAGCGGGAGTTCAAACTTCAGTTTTAAACCACTAGACCACGAAACGTCATGAGAACTGGAAGATAAACTACGAATATTTTAGATAGGTTACGGAACAGTTATTCCAGTTTTAATGCAGTTCTGTGGTCTTAAACTCTGGCTAAATATGCAGCAATCGACTATATGAATCTCTGCATAAATGAGTGTATACAATTTATATAATTTCTGTTATATTAAACACTTCTGTTTTTTGTCCACACACACACGGCGACATGAGCGCGCCGCATGCACTTAAAGCTTCTCTGGCTGTATCGGAATCACTGTCGGTGCTTAACGAATTCCGGTTCGGAGAACGCGCTTCGCCGGGTCGTGGCTAGACAGTAACCCTATTTTTTTCCCAGATGTCGCGCGTGCGCATTTGCCACAGTGGCATAGTGGCTGGTCCCGTAGCTGCAGACGTCGGGCTTGTGGGACACAAATGGGGGAGGGATAGTTGGATTAATAGAAGGTACACCGTACACTTGGTCACTAAATTGGGAGGAAAAATGGAAACAAACAACAAAAAACACTAGTATTACTACTACGACTAAATATGAAAATAACCTGCAGTGGGGTATCTAATTGGAAGGGTTGAACAGGATAATGTAATGGGATTACATTATGGGTTTTATCCCAAAACCAATCCCATTGGGATAAACCAATGAATGCAAGTTATTTATACACTGCAGTCTTGGGCTTTATATAGTTTGGAAACTGGACAATTGTACAGGAGTTTCCAGAAAGAACAAGTATTGCATGGAAAAACAAACAATTATTTGTAACCGAGTGTGGTGAAAATTGTGGTGATACATGAAGTCCTATCTCTACTTCTCTTATCTATAATCAGTTTGTTTATAATCTTTTTTTTCTTGGTAAATGTCCTGTAAAAAATCCTGATGATGTGTCACATTCAACTAATCAGTACAGTAGTAGTGCTGTGTTTCACTATATAATGTACACCAATCAGCCACAACATTAAAACCACTGACAGGTGAAGTGAATAACATTAATCATCTTGTTAAAATGGCACCTGGGGTGGGATATATTAGGCAGCAAGTGAACAGTCAGTTCTTGAAGTGGATGTGTTGGAAGCAGGAAAAATGGGCAAGCGTAAGGATCTGAGCGACTTTGACAAGGGCCAAATTGTGATGGCTAGACGACTGGGTCAGAGCATCTCCAAAACGGCAGGTCTTGTGGGGTTTTCCCAGTATGCAGTGGTTACTACCTACCAAAAGTGGTCCAAGGAAGGACAACCGGTGAACCAGCGACAGGGTCATGGGCGCCCAAGGCTCATTGATGCACGTGGGGAGTGAAGGCTAGCCCGTCTGGTCCAATCCCACAGAAGAGCTACTGTAGCACAAATAGCTGAAAAAGTTAATGCTGGCTATGATAGAAAGGTGTCAGAACACACAGTGCATCGCAGCTTGCTGCGTATGGGGCTACGTAGCCACAGACCAGTCAGAGTGCCCATTCTGACCCTTGTCCACCGCCGAAAGCGCCTACAATGGGCACGTGAGCGTCAGAACTGGACAATGGAGCAATGGAGGAAGGTGGGCTGGTCTGATTAATCACGTTTTATTTACATCATGTGGATGGCGTGTGCGTCTGTAGCGGGTGAGCTCTGGTACGTGAGCGCCTGCTGCAGAAGGTGATGTGGATAAGAGTACGATTCGTTCCCGGAGTTAGGGACGTTGTTTACCTGGGGAAGAGATGGCCCCAGGATGCACTATGGGAAGAAGGCAAGCCGGCAGAGGCAGTGTGATGCTCTGAGCAATGTTCTGCTGGGAAACCTTGGGTCCTGGCATTCATGTGGATGTTACTTTGACACGTACCACCTACCTAAACATTGTTGCAGACCAAGTACACCCCATTCATGGCAACGGTATTCCCTGATGGCAGTGTCCTCTTTCAGCAGGATAATGCACCCTGCCACACTGCAAAAAATGTTCAGGAATGGTTTGAGGAACATGACAAAGAGTTCAAGGTGTTGACTTGGCCTCCAAATTCCCCAGATCTCAATCCCATCGAGCATCTGTGGGATGTGCTGGACCAACAAGTCCATTCCATGGAGGCATCACCCCGCAACTTTTGGGACTTAAAGGATCTGCTGCTAACGTCTTGGTGCCAGATACCACAGGACACCTTCAGAGGTCTTGTGGAGTCCATGCCTTGACGGGTCAGAGCTGTTTTGGTGGCACAAGGGGGACCTACACAATATTAGGCAGGTGGTTTTAATGTTGTAGCTGATCGGTGTATATGTGCTATATAAGATATGAAGGGAGTGACTCGTGTATGTTTTCTTTCCCCAGATCATCGCTCAGTTGTAGTATGACAATTGCAAGTGGAAGTGGGCTACTGTTTATCCTCTAACTGCTGGATTTTATAACAGATCTGGCAGTTCTTGTGAAACTGTGGAACCCAACCCCAAAAGTTGTGAAACCAGGAAAGCATTGGGTAGCAAGTAGTCTGTAAGGGAAACTCCACACAAAGGAAAACAATAAGAGGCACCTTTGAGCAAAGCCACCCGGTGAATTTAAATGATTAGATACCTGCTTCTGCTGGATTCTTTGTTCACTTCACTAGATATGATTTTGCCTGAATAATGGACATGCTGGAATTTTCACTTACATACTTAGTTTAATATAAGATAGCGATGTCCAATCTTATGCATAATTATCATTCTTACAACTCATTGACCCACATTATGGACCATACTAATAACTTACAAATAACCTTACTGTCTGGATGTCACCTTCCCTCGACTGTGCACTTGGCACTGGTTGTGGAGTAATGTGATGTGTGACTTTGTTCTTGGTTCTTAGGACAGGCCTGTGCTTTGGGGGAAATGCCATTCTGAGAATTCTGAAGCTGACACTGCAATAGTTTAACAGGAGGGAGGAAATGCACATGTCCACCCTGCTGCCACCACACATTCTCAATTATCATTCAAATGTTAACCAACAAAAACCTTGCCAACCGACCTGAATATATCCACAATCCATTCTTCTCCCTTTAAAATTTGAGCTTTGTTTTCTAGGGAGACTATCATGTCGTTTCTCACATATATTGTATTCCCTGACTGCAACACATGCTGTAAATTCAGCCTGCTGTCAGAACCGTACAGTGTGTTACATTTGTCAGGAAGAAGAAGTGTTGTGTTCTCCCATGCTGCTAATTGAATGTCTCAAATGCAGAGATCTCAAACTCAAGTCCCAGAGGGCTGCAGTGTCTGCTGGTTTTCAATGTGTTTCAGACACTTAAGTGCTAAATGTAAGCCCTTGATTGGCCAAAGAGTCCACACACCTCGTTTACAAGGCCTAGATTGGCTTCTGACTGACAGTAAACCGCAAAACCCTGCAGACACTGTGGCCCTCCAGGACTGGAACATTACCTGATAAATGTATAGCATCATGTAGTGCCCACACACAATGCGTTGATACCTACGGTACTGTAACTATGTTGGTCTATTTCAACCAATGTACTCACCACTGGGCAGGCTGCTGAGGATTCAATCAAACGTTCTCTTTGAATCAATAACCAAATAGATGTTTTTCAGAGGAACGCAGGAGTTAATTCATGTCTTGTTGCTTTCTAGAAAATAATACTGTGGAAAAGAAACTAATATCACTGCCAAATTAGCCTACATAAATACTAGGACTGTCAGATTATATTTGAATATTTAATCTAATTTTGAATCTGAAGGTAAATGCGGATATACAATCTTTTTTTTTTTTAGCTATACGTTTTTTAATTATCTTTTTTTTTAAAAGAATAAAATGGCATTCCCATAAGCTAACCAAATGGCGACTCAAATTACTAATAATGCAATCAGCATTTTTAACAGTAGCCTACCCATTCTCTGCTAAGATGTTATGTTTGTGACAGTATTGTTTATCTTCATATTTTTTATATATTTTTATACATTCCACCATGGGAAAGATTATCTGCTTTGTCAAAGCACAAGGGTACGTGGGTATCACTTTAAACTACGCAAAGAGGCTTTGGTTAAAATGTAGTTATACAGAACAATTTGGACTGGAGCCAATACAACTTTGGTTGTTGGAACTAGCATTGTTCATGCTTTACAGGGAAAGCGAGGTGACTCAACATTCCACACCATAACAGCTGCCAGAACCCATTTCCTGGCATTTACTCAAGTGTTTCCTTTGAGTAATCTGTACTTGAGTAACGCAGCACAGATTTGTGAAGCGCCCGGGCTATTGTCGTCCCATGGACAGCTATGGATTCAATCTCTTGGGATGATCAAGAGGAGCAACAGGTTAAAGGTGAACTGTGCTTATGATCATAGTTGCCAATACATGATATTATGTATTATATTGTTTGTAAAGAGATTCCAAGTACCATATCTATGTTACAAAAATAAACCGCTCCTGTTCAATTTCATAGAAACCAACATCTTGAATTTTGTTATTCACATTTTCTGTGTTGGTCCAGTAGAAAATATGTCTGTTTTAAATAATTCAGTGACATGTAATTTTTTTTCTCCCAAAATTATTACTGCTCATTTCCTGCTGGCATTTTAGTCATCACATCATTTTTAGCTCTGTGACAGACACGGCCTGTTGTTAACAAAACATGAGTAAGAGGGGAAAGAACACTGACTTGTTCAAATCTGCCCACTCAAAAGGCGGTTAAAATGCGGAAAGGTAAAAGTTCAATCTTGTGCAGTGATTTTCGGGAGGTTCAAGTCAAACAAATCATCCATGATGTCAAGGCAAACTGCTGAGCTAGGAACAGGAAGTCCTGCTAACTTCTCCACTGGATGGAGTGCTTTCATCTGATGCTGATGCTAAAAGTTACAGTCTCCCAAGGCTCAAAAGAACCATTAAACTCAGACTATTTTCACAGACTTTGTTCCAGAGTGGATTACAATAAAACCCGGGGGAAAAAAGAAAAAAATACCTTTTTTTTATAGCTAGCCATATTGCTTGTGTGTAGTGTGCTTTGGTGCTGCTCATAAGCTTAACTATGGCTGCGTCCCAAATGGCTCCCTACATAAGTGCACTACTTTTTGTGTCAGCCATTTTGTAGTGTGCCCCACCTGAGAACAAAAAAAAAAAAGATTTACTGAGAGTGTGATGTGTGGATAGTGTGTTCAACTGAAAATCATTAGTGGGAATTGTGGTTTAACAATTGTTTTTTAACAAGAAGGTTGGAGGTTCAGTGTGGGATACGTTGGTTGCAGGTGGGACACTCCAGAGCAAGGTACAGGTTCTTAACTTGAACTAGGGAAGGCACTTAATTTACTAATTCTAAGATAAAAAGTACATATGAATAAAATAAACTTCAGCACACTGGGATTCATTGCAAGTATATTTAATATAGCTGAGCTTTCGGTCAGAAGACCATCAGAGCAAATGCAGAATAAAGTTTTGTATCTTCCTAACTGGAATTACTCAGTAAACTATCCAGCTACAAAAACTTGGCAATACATCCAAAGTAAGCAATGTAAAAGAGCATTTACCAAGAAAATACAGTACCCTCCAAATGTATCCACACCCTTGATAAAGATGAGCAAGGAAGGCTGTATAAAATAAACAATACAGACAATGAGCTATATTGTATGCTCAAGAAAATGGAAATTATGTTATATTATACTAATACAATTGCACAGTGAAAAATATGTTGTTTAACAGGTAGCATTTTTCCCAAAAAGATATAAATAACAAAAAAACGATATATACACAATTTTCATCATCATTTACCACTAATTATCTAGGGAAAGAGGTGTCAGGCTGTATTATCAAATGGAGACTTCATACACTGATAATGCATTTAACTGAACTGTGTCTGGAGGTTGTATGGGGAAAAAAAAAATTGGTTTCTAAAATATCCATCCATTATCTAAGGTTTTCTGGTCAGGGTTGCTTAAATGTGTTCCGGGCGATATTAAATTCACTTAAATTTAGACTTTTAGCCTAATATGTCTTTGGACTGTGGGAGGAAACCGGAGTAAATGCAAACTATGGATTTTCTTGCTGTGATTTTATTGTAATATATTAAAAATATATATTTCTATTTTATTGGTGCTGTATTACTGCTAATTATGCAAACCTTCAGAGTATGCATCTTCAGAGAAATGTAGAGGAAATGTTGTCATTCCAACTGTCTAGGGAAGCTTTGGAAAATTGCCAAGGGACTGGTTCAACAACAAAGTTGTGTCAGTTGACACTCATTTTGTGACCAAGCTGTTTTATACCACTGACTGTCCATGAGGTGTCAGTATAGTATCTGAAGTGGTGTTGCTCCGAGCCGCACGAGGACCAGAATAACGGAATGTGTGGTTTATGAAGTCATTGTGCACTGGAGTTGAGGAATTGTTCCGCCAGCGTAGCTAATTATACAGAGCTTGTAGACACTCAGGTGTCAGAAGTATTAATAGAAGCGGATCTTTAGGAGCTGTTGTGTGTGACAGTTGCATTTGTAGGTTGATATTAAGAGCTCCTGAGTAATTGCACAGATTAGGATATTATCTACAGCAGCAGAGATGCTGCAATCAAGGGCAGTCTGGACATCTCTCATGTTGTGCTCCGGCTGAGGCCTTAGAGAGATTGCTCGAATAGTACCCACTATGATAATTTTGAAGGATCATTGAGTAATGTCCTTTTGAATCCTCCTGTATTTTGCTCGCTGGGCTGGTTAAGAATATCGAGTGTTCCCAAAGACAGACAGCAAATTGCATCTAGGCTTTGGCTGTGGCAGCTATAATTGGGAGCTGCAATTTGTTTACTTTTGTGTGCTGTGCAGAGGACCATATTTGTTGCACGTAAACAACATTACAAAAAAAAAAAAAGTCTATGCTAAGAGTGGATGTTGTGTGTGTGCTTTTTTCCTTTGCCTTCCTAAAAAATGCATATAAATGAATCGATATACAATATCCCTATTTCGTCATTATTACCATCAGTTGTAGCAGGTGGGCATTATTTGGGGATAAAAACATTATTAACAGCTAGCTTATTTGAACCCGGGCTTTGTTTTGGAGAAAGGGCAACCTGGATGGAAAAACGCTGATGAAGTGGAATGCCAGAATAAGCTGTGACCAGCAGCACGCAGGCCCACACCATACCCGCACCGCGTGGCACTCAGATCTAGTGGCAACCGGATAGACCAGACCCAGCCTTAGCATCCTCTCACCGATTAACTTTATCCTCTATGTCAGTACACTACTGGATCCTTATTGGCAGGCTTTTGGATTCAGCCGTCGGTATAGGGCAGATTATCTGGAAAACCCTTTTCCAATAATAAAAACAAACAAAGTATTTGCAAGGCTTTTCAGTCTTCTAACCCACACCTTCAAGTGAACATGATATATATCCATTGCCTCTGGGAAATTTGATTCAAAGGAAAGAGAAACAATACAATACATAGCTGAAATATTTGTCCTTCAGTTTTTTTAATGAATGAATGAATGAAGCTGTTCCCTGGGCACTATTTATTCAATATAATGTATCTGCAACATTAGTTGCTATTATGTCACTCACAATTTTACCATCCACAACAAGCAAATGCATGGCCTGATTCCCGGTTATCAAATTTGATGCATTGGTTTTCCAAATATCCAACAGTGCTTGCAACCAGAAAGGATGTTTACAACTCTGATGATGAGGTCATAGAATTCAGAATCCTGCAGATGAGTATGTTTTGTACTGGGCACAAAACATAAATATAGCTGATCAATTTCCCCCCCTCAGCAATCTTACAAAACTATAATTTAGCAATGAGTTTGCAGACGGCTACAGTTCTAATTCTAATGATTACTTGACACACTAAGTAATGTCAAGCTTTTATGCGAATTCTGTGACACCATCAAAACACCGAAACCGTAATGTCCTATGATAACCATTTTGAACCTCCAAACTACAGTAGATCACCTTTGGTGTACCTCTCCCAGACACGCCTGTCCACAGACTGTACTCTGAATGTAATAACTGTACTCTGTTAGGAGCATAAAGACACCGATGGGACACTTTTGCTTGGAATTTTAGATTTTCAATATACGTATTAAGTACGGAGCCGTGTGGCTGCCATTTCTACAACACATCATATTTTATCTTCGTTGTATTAGTCTAAATATTTTTAGAAGCTTTGTCACGCTGAGCTCAGCGCTTTTGAGCGCGCGCATGCTGTGGGCACATTGAAAGATGTATACCTGAAACTTGATACTAGGTGGAAGAGGTAGGATTCTAAATGCGATCATTTCTTTCGTATTTCAGCGTGGACTCTGCAACGGAATACCGCGATCAGTAAAGTCCAGACTATAATCCTGTTGGTCACACAGAAATACATTCCTGAGCCGTGCCGCGGAAGTACACGGGGTTTAGGACAAAATGTTACCTTTCAATTGAAGCAGCTATATTGCGCATTAGTTCGCCAGTTCAGTTTTGATGCATATGTTTTTTAGCAAGCAGCTATTCTCCCGTGATACAAAGTATTTAGGACTACTGTAAATGAAACAAGAGGAGGGAAATAGTTTACTACACTTAGACTTCCTAGTTATGTGTTGGTGTAATAGGCTACATTAGGCTATTTATAAAAAATGCCTATTTATCTAGATTTGTATTATTGACTGGTGACTGCTTAATTTGCTTGATTAGGCTACTATTGAACTGGTGACTGTTGAAATATAAATATGAATGTACAGTCTATATTGTTGTTTAACAACGTCCGAAAAACAGTTACGGTGTTCATCATAATGGAATATGTGTTATTATTCATTCTTATTGTTATTTCCACTGGCGTACAAGAACATCAGTACAACAATCAAAACCATCAAATAACGATTTGTTATAAATAGGCTCTTTCCAAAAGGCTACTTCGCAGCGGCACACCACCATGCACCCAGTATTTTGTTTATACTCTAGCGAATAATAACCCAGTTGTCAGAAAGCCCCCACCCACAAGTTTTGTAACTCATCAATTTCTTGATGTTTTGCATTTGACGTCGCACAAGGCTTTCCGACCAAACAACCCCACACACACTCTCAGTTTTCTATGCTATTCCCAGAATATTTTTTTAAATAAATACTTGGCAACTAAAAATAAGTGAAAAGAGTGAACGCATAAACAGAGCGCTGTTTCGCTTGTTAAACGACCGTCATTGGCGGTCGCGGGGCGTCACTCAAGCCCGGGTGGAATCAGCTGACTTGTGATAGTTCCAGCAACACCGCACCACAGTCTCAGCCGACCTGCATTCAACAGGCTACAACTGCGAGTGACAGACATGGTACGAGAAGAAGACAACTAAAGCTCCATTGTGGGAAAAAATAAGATTATCGATTGCTCGCAAGATAAAGCACTGCGAGAATTAAACACCTGGAACGGGGCTGGGTTTTTTTTTAACCGGTTCAGTCTCTTTTTTGACTCGCTTCGACTATAGTTTAATTACTAATGTAGCGTTTCTTTGGAGTGACGGAGTGTTTTCGTTCTCTTTCTTTTTGTTTTATTTCCTACTGTTGCTGCGCGTGAGTGACTCTTTTGTGCAGAGGTCTATGTGAAATTTGGATTGGTGTTCTTTTCTGCGGGTATTATGGCCGAAGCAGCCCAGCAACAGTTGGTGGACATCGACCCGGATTTCGAGCCGCTTTCACGGCCCCGCTCATGCACCTGGCCACTGCCGCGACCAGAGTTCATCAATCCGGCCAACTCGAACACATCCTCGCCGGCCCCTTCTGTCAAGCAGGAGCCGAGTGGCAATGTTGATTTCATCAACAATCTCAGTTTGTTAGAAGAGACCGAAGACTACCCGGAGCAGAAACCCCTCGTCTTGTGCAACGATTTCCAGTGCCAGGAGAGTTGCATCCACCAGCAGTCACAGCAACATCAGCAACAGCAGCAGCAGCAGCAGCATCCGAGTCCGCAGCTCCCGCACCAGCAACAGGTGCCCCTGCTCTCCTCCCCCGTCGGCTCAGCCTCCTCGGTGGCCGCCGCCGCCGCCGCTCAGCGGAAGAGCAGCTCGTCTCGTCGCAATGCCTGGGGAAATATGTCTTACGCCGACCTCATCACCAAGGCGATCGAGAGCTCCCCGGAGAAGCGCCTCACCCTGTCACAGATTTACGACTGGATGGTGAAGAGCGTGCCCTATTTCAAAGACAAAGGCGACAGCAACAGCTCCGCAGGTTGGAAGGTATGATCCGGGTGATACAGTCGCATGTTCAGCCGTGGAGCTCGTATGGTGCACCGTTCGATCAAATGCAGCCGGCGGAACCTGTTGACTATATAGTTTTCGAAGTCTATTGTTTGATATACCCCGATACCACTGTATTGTTAGATTTGTCTTGTTTTTCTCTTAGTTGTTTGAACGTGCATATAGGTACGCTACCTTTAGCATGTGCAAGCTAACGATAACATCAACATTTATTACGCAACATTGATTTAGCTACAGATTGTAGCATGAAGCATACTATAATTATGATTTGCATCCTTTCAACTTTGAGTTCAGCGCGCGTGGCTTGGCCATTTAACCTGTTCCTGGATGGGGGTAGCTATTTGTTTTACTTTGCAGTGAAAGCAGGCAATCACATTCAGTATTATGGATATCTACTATAATGTGCGTGCATTGGGTATACTAAAGTCTGGTCGTTGTGTTTAGACTATTTAAAAAAACATTATTTTGGGTTTGCAACTTTTTTAAAACTTAGATGAGGGAATAATGTGCATGGCTAAAGTTAACTGGACGATATGAAATCTATGCGTTCACATTTAGGGTACAAGTTGCTAAGTAAATTGCTAAGGCCAACCAGTGAAAGTATAGCGGCGCAGGTGCTTGCGGACTAATGAGCATTTCCCTCTGCTTTCAAGCAGTGCTTGCCGCAGTGGAATTGGTGTTGCCGCGTATGTGCGTCTGCATTGGTAGTAGGCTATCATTATAAAAGCTATATCAGACTTGTTTCATAGATTATTACGATTTTTCTGCACAAGTTTTCTCTTCATATTTTAACGAGAAGTATAAAATAAGTAGGCCTACATTTGAGAGTTTTATTGTATTCATCATCATCATCACCATCATCATCATGATTGTTGTTCTTGTCTTGTCAGTTTTTTCCCCTGGAGTTCATAGTGTGATTCAGATGTTTGTGTGTGTGTGTGTGCATTAGGGTCACCCGGTGGTGTGCGTATATGCTCATGCGTTTGTCCTTTAGAAATGACTGGATATACGTGCTGCATTGAGGCCATGGGTTTTAAAAACAAACGTTAGAGATGCATTTTGGAATATATGTGACCCGCGATGGGGTTCAACGTATTGGTAAATATTTAGAATGTACGCCACATGACGTGGATGCAAATTCCCTCTCCACAGGAGTACCACTTTCCAGTCTTACAATTGGGGTTGTGTAATGCAGAGCAATAGCTATCGTTACGATGATATTAATTGCATGTGTAATTAATTAATTATTACATTAACGTGTAATAATATGAGATGAGTGTAATAATACATATAAATATAACGATCCTGCGAGGTATTCCAACTTTTAGCCCGAGATCATTATGCAATTTCATCACCACTGCCACCCAACGTGGAAAAAACAATACTAATAAATGCCAGTAATGAGAGCACTACCACAGTAGGTGAAACATATATGCATATGTATTTATTATAGTATGTATACTCTTGAAACTCTGCTGAATGCCATGAAGGGAGTTGTGTTGCCCTGGGCCCACTGGTGAAATCCCCTTGTTAATATATGTTCCCACACAGTGAGTGATTCCTGCTGTGAAGTTGCACTCATGCTCGCATGCTTGCTTTGTTTTTAAAGTTGCAAGTTTATTTAAACCCGATTTCAAAGCTTGTTGATGCTTTGTGCTTCATGAAGGATACATTCAACACAGTACTGAGGTGTTCATTTGTAGTCTGCTGACAACGCTCTCTTGGCACTTGTAATTACTATAATAAGGAGGACGTTTATTCTTGCACAAATGCACATTTAGAATAAGAATTATATTATTGGAGTGCTTATTATGGCTTTAAAATGTCAATAAAGCAGACTGATGTCATATATGCTTTATTCACCTATTCAGCAAACTGATGTGTCACTTCTCTTACAGTGGGTATAAAAAGTATTCACCCCGTTTGTTATTTTTGACATTTTATTTTCTTACTACGTGGCATCAAAATGGATGTAATTGGGATTTCTTGTCACTGATCAACATAAAATATAATGTCAAATAAAAAAAAAACTCTTCAGCTTTTTCTTAATTAATGACAGATAATAATAATTGATTACATAAGTATACACCCCCCTTTATTTAATACTTGGTAGAAGCACCTTTAGCTGTAATAACAGCTGTGAATCTATTTGGTTAAGTCTCTACCAGCTTTGCATATCTAGACATTGCATTTTTCACCCATTCTTCTTTACGAAATTGCTCAAGCTCCATCAGATTGGATGGGGACCGATGGTGAACAGACATTTTCCAATCTTTCCACAGATTCTCAATGGATTGAGGTCTGGGCCTTGACTGGGCCACTCCAGGACATAGATTTTTTGTTTTTAAACCACTCCAATGTGGCTTTTGCTGTATGCTTTGGGTCATTGTCCTCGGCTCCCACCACAATGTTTCTCGGTAGGGATAGTGTTCTTGGGATGATGAGCAGTGTTAGGCTTGCACCAAACATAGTGCCTAACGTTGATGCCAAAAAGTGTAATCTTGGTCTCATCAGACCATAGAATCTTCCTCCACTTGGTTTCCGGCAATCTAGGCGAGATTTCATGTGTTTTCTTCAACAATGCTTTATTTTTGCCACCCCCTATAAAGCGCAGATTTGTGAAGCGCCCAGACTATTGTTGTCCAATGGACAGTTTCTCCCATCTCTGCCATTGAAGACTGTATCTCCGTCAGAGGTGCCTAGCAAGTGCCCTTCTGGCATGGATGCTCGGTTTTGGAGGACGACCTGTTCTAGGCAAATTCACAGTTGTGCCGTATTCTCTCAATTTCTTTATGATGGACTTAACGGTGCTCTGGGGAATATTCAAAGTCTTTGAAAACTTCTTATATCCTTCCCATGATTGGTGCTTTTGAAAAACCTTTTCTCAGATTTGCTTTGAATGTTCTTTGGTCTTCATGATGAAGCTCTTGTTTGGAAATGCACTAACCAACCATTGGACCTCTCACAGACAGGTGTATTTAATTTAATTTGAAATAACTTGAAACACCTTAATTGTACACAGGCAGACTCCAATCAAATAATTGTGTGACCTCTGAAGACAATTGATTGCACCAGAGTTTATTTGGGTGTCTTAGAAAAAGGGGGTGAGTACTTATGCAATCAAGTATTGCCTGTTTTTATTTGCAATTAATTCACAAAATGCTTGAGAGTTTTTTATTTATTTGACGTTATAGATTATTTTGTGTTGATCAGTGGCAAAAAGTCAAAATTAAATCCACTTTGATTCTATGAAGCAAGAAAATAAAATGTGAAAAATGCCAAAGGGGGTGGATACTTTTTATACCCACTGTATGTGACAGCTGTGGTTCTGGCCAGAGCCATTCCAAGACTTCTTGGAGCCCCAAGTGAGAGAAGAATGTGGCAGTCACATGCACATTTTCACTTTGGTGCTGCTAACATTCTATAGGGAATCAGAGACAATTTTG
Organism: Aldrovandia affinis; assembly: GCA_029706075.1. NCBI lineage: Eukaryota > Metazoa > Chordata > Actinopteri > Notacanthiformes > Halosauridae > Aldrovandia > Aldrovandia affinis. The sequence goes on along the minus strand of JAINUG010000157.1, from coordinate 690,543 downwards.
CATGAATGGCAATTATTCTTTTCACATAACTCAAGACACAACATATAGTGCAGTTAGTCTCAAGACCTAAACTCCCTCCTCTGTAATTACAGGCCTCCTGTGCCCAACTGCAAATCTGCGTCATTATGCAGCTTTTAAGTGAATTTCTAAAACCTTCCTTGCAGCTGGCAGCCTCAGGCACGGGGGTGAAGCGTCCCCTATTAATTGAGTACTAGTGGGCCAAATATGACAGCCGCTGTTGTGGATTGTGAGTGGACCGGAAGAAAAATTAAGCACTTTATCTATAGTTCATCTTGAGGAAAATGAACCAATTATGGGAGTTGAACAGTTGTCAAGGAGATCCTGTGTCTTCGTTCACCTGAATGCAGCATCGGTCTTCTTGTTGTAATTCGGCGATGGTAATTACCAGCAAAGTGTACTGGCTGTAGCCATGGCAACGGGTGATCATCTGACTTTTCCCGAGGTATGTGGTTTTGACTCAAGATTCAGCGATGACCTAAAAAGACCTGTGGGGCTTTCACGTGTCTCGTGATTTATGTTCAGAGAGCGATTTGCCACCTGCAGTTACAGTAGCACAGTGCATATTTCAGCACTCCAAAAACTCTGTTGTGGTAAAGTTTGGCTTATGAGATTGTGTGAATGGAATTTTGTTGTGGTTTAGTTGGCTGGTTCTCAAGGTTTCCTCAACGATGTAGTCCAAATTCACAATAACAATAATACTAAGTAATTTGTTCCATGCAACATGTACAGTAGGCCTACATGCTCAAATTATCAACAAACATTGTACCTCTGACAAACTCTTCAGTATGAAAGAAATGCATAACTGTGGCGTAAGAAACTATCTTTTGTGAGAACTGCAAGCACGTGAACGATAGAGAGTAACCTGACGAAGAGGCTGTTCCAGAGCATTTATTGTTTCAGAGATTTTAAAAAAATACCCTTAGGATTCATCGGAAAGAAGGCGCAAATACCTCAGCGGTTTGTTTTCAATATCGTAAGAGCGGCAGTCCCCTACAATTCCGACAGTATAGCTATATCGTTCTTCGTGGTCATAGGGCAGTTTCAGTCGTGTCTGTGTTGTGGTGGTATTTTGAGGCCTTTTGGAAGAGGCAGAGGGCTGGCTCTGCCTCAGTCCGTGTGAGTAAAGGGGGGGGGGTTGCATTTCAGTCATGTGCTACGATGGCTCATAATTCTTGGTAACAGTACGTAGAGGGAAGGGGGGCTCTCTCCCCATCCCACCGCCCCACCCCCCCAATGCCTTTCTTCTGGAGCGAAGGCATGCCCTTATTTTAGTTGCGTCTTTGAAAATGTGCGGTGTGGGAAACGAGCGGTCCTGTGGGGAGATGCAAATTATGGGGCTCTTAAAAAGCCTCCCTCTTCCCCCAGCGGTGAACATTTGCTGCGTGTCAAACGTGGAGAGAAGGACCGACTCTCACAACAGCAGGCCTGCAGTGGACTACACACGCAACGTTTCAAAACTTGCGAAGCGCTGCAGAGCCTATTCCGAATCCCCCGTGCTAATTTCCTGTGTCGTCTCCCCGGTTGTGCCCAGCAAGCAACTCGTGCCCAGCAAGCAAGCAAGTAATGATCGTCTTACATGCCGTCAAGGACCGGACATAAGTTCCGCTTTAACCGCATAACCCCGCTCCAGTCGTAGATCATTTACACCGGTTTAGCAAGTATGTCTCCACTGAGTAGTTGAGCCAATGAGAGCCAAAGTAAGGGGTTGGACTCATGCAGAGACCAAAATGAATTTTGGTTGCAATGTTAAAAAAGAAAAAAAGTCTAGATGGCATGGTGTGTTTTGTGCAAAATTGCGTGCCACAAATCTCCAAGTCTCTCTGTCTCCTGGTCCCCTGCTGGCGTTCCTGTGGCGGCGTTGCGGGGTGTGGAGAATGTGAACGGCAGTCCGGTGTGTCAGCCGACTGGATGGCTGTAGGCCACCTCATGGGCGCGATGCCCGCGTGGGTAATGCCGCGCTCCCATTGGCCCGCGCGGGGTGGGAGTGCGGGGCGTCCGCGGGGGCGAGGCTGTGGGAAAGAAGGCGCCCATTCTGTGCTCCTCACTGGTTTATTCTTAGCCCTCCTCCTTTATAACACTGATGCTTCTGTTTGGCCCCTTTTGTCCAGACCCACTTAATATAGAACAGCGGTGGGGGGGAGGGGTGGAAAGGGCATGGGGGTGGGGTGGGGGTGTATAGGCTCTGCAGTTTTTATTCTGTCAAACCCCCACACCACCACTGTCTGTGAGCAACCATGAAAACTTAAAAGCCTAAACAAAGGAATCCAGTAACGCTGGAACCTGCCCCTTTGTTGGGACGGAAGCTGTCCCCGGTCCACTTCTTCTTCTTTTTTTCTCTCTCTCTCTGTAAGCCTTGCCACATTGCCCTCCCCCATACCCCCTTTGATGACTCCCCCAATGCTTACATCCAAAATCGTGTAGTAGATCTTATTCTTCAGCTGTGTGTGCCTTTTTTTTCTCTCCTCCGCCAGTCACCACCAGTTCCAGCCACGGGCTTGGCTTCCCTGCAGCCACCACTCACCCAGTACAAATCATTCACTGGGCCAGCTATATTTTCTACATTGGACTATCCTTGTCAGTGATTTTAGGGGTTTGGAGGACATGTGAATAATAGTAGTTATAATAGGAGAGTACGAATAACAATAATGATGATGATGATTGATTGATTGATTTATTAGTACAATAATAAAAATGATGATTATTATAATAAGAAGAAGAAAAAGAAGACGAAGAAATAATAATAATAAAATACAAATAACAACAAGCATTATTATTATTATTGTTGTTGTTATTATGTTGTTATTATCATTGACTGATTTTGCAGATTATTGTTATGTTTATCCAGCGCAATGTATTTAAGACAATTAGGCAGTTGCTGTGGTCATGGTACAGGGTGGTACATGGTAGGGACAGTACAAAGGCCTGGATCAAGAGAGATGATCGGTCATGAGAAATGGATGGATTCTCGAGAAACTTGAGTCCCAAACCCTTTCATTTTATCTTCTGGCTGGGGTTTCAATTAAATTTATTTAATTGAAGAATCCACTCCAATAATTGTTGTGCTTGACAGAAATACTACCCCCAAAACAAATAGGGTTGATATAAATTAGGATCTCTAGGCTGTGGGGACAGTGTTTCATTGAAGTGCTCTATCTGCGGATTTGCTTGATGTTTAATGTCATCTCACAGTCATTGGACTTGCCACTGACACGACAGGAACTTAATCCTTAAACCTGCCTGAAATAATAAAGGAAGGAATGGTGGGGAAGAACATGCGAACGTTTTGGTTGGTTGTTTCTTGGTCCGTCCCTATGTCTGTCTGTCTGTGTGTCTCGGAGGCGACCCGTGGTCCTCACACCTTCTCCGCTTTCCGCTGAGAAGGATAGTGAAAGCATGCTAATCTTCACATAGCGCTTCCTGGCGGTATATTCTAGCAGCGGTTGTCCAGGCCTTGCCACTGTGCTGTCATTTCATATTTGTGTTTTTGTGTTCGGTGCACATGTCCAACAGTGCCCTGCGTTGATTGTGTGGGCGAGGGTTTGGTTGCCAGAGTTACGCGTGTGCACCCACATCAGTCCCGCACACGCTGTCACAATTCAGCTGCTTCAAAACAAACAAACAGGCCTGGTCATCAAGTCAGGGATCAAACGGGGGGCAGGTAAAAAAAACACTGGGGGGGACAAACACGTTCAATCGCATAGTGAGTGACTTGCAGGTCATTGGCTTAGCCACTCCTTGACCCCTGCGAGGTTGTGGAGGGATTCTGCTCGGAGATCAAACGGAACGCGTCCCTGCTCTTGACGCAGAGCACTGCGCTGGCAGCATAACCTAGAGGTTGGGAAATCGGTCCCGAATTGGCCTAACAGAAGTTTGCATGTTCGAATCTTGGGTGGGCCAATACTGTGACACCCGGGAGAAGGGTCATTGGCCTGAATTGCTTCAATAAATATCCGGCTACATAAACAAATCATATTTCAAATGTCAGCTATGCAAGGAGCCACGGATAAGGTTTTTTTCAAAGCAAACCCATAATAATAATTATAACTTTAAACTGACGGGGAGATTACATCATGTCAGATACGTAAAAAGATAGTTATGACAGAGCACAGTTCTGATTGGCTGGCCGGGCTGTGTTTTCTTACCCATTTTGACAAATGGCTGCAGCCGACCTTTTGTACCTTGTTAAGCCACGCACAAAAGGCGCTTAGTCATCCAAACTGATGCCATAGAAAGGCTGCTTGATAAAGAGGTTATGATAGGTGCAAGGTGCTGAATGGTAAGTCATTCTGGGTAAGGCTGCATCAGTCAATAATGCCATGTAATCCCTGCGTTGTTTTGTTCAGTATTGGTGTCACTCAGAGTTTATGGCTGTGGCTTACAGACTCTTGAAACAGCTTGTTCCTCAGTTTCTCTGGTTATTTGCCAGTGGGGCAGGAAAGGAATTTGCCTCGATAAATCTGTCACACGCTTGGGCACTCCTTCTAGCGCAGGGAGCCTGGTGCTCGGATCTGAATAAGACTGGCAGCGGTGTCCCTCGCAGACTGATAGGAATTCACCTCCACTCGCCCCAGGTTAAAAAATGTCTCCCCAGCACGCCTTCGCCTGAGACAAATGGGGCTGCGATTGAGCCCAAAAGTATGCCTCTCGCCACAGACCGTGACCAAAAAGAACAAAACGGTGGGACGGTTTAGAATGTCAATTTTGAGGCGGATCCACGCACGTGCGGTCGCAAGGAAAAGCAACCCATCTGCCCCACCGCGTACCCAGAATCCTCCGGTGCCCTCAGCTTCCCGGCCTCTCAGGAGGTGTTGCATGTATGTGCGTGCGAGTTCAGATAAGGTGACACTTATTAAGTGTTACGCAACCGAACATTTACTGGAATCGGAATGCCGCGGGCCAAAGTCTGCAGCCTCTTGTTAGTCAGCGGAACTCCTTGGCTCGGGGAGAAGGAGCCGCGAGGAGTCATTATGAGGCAGGCATAACGTGAGCTTCGCTGTTTAACCCCCGCAGTCCCGCCGCGCAAGACCAGAGAAGCTGCCCTATCCTACGCACGGAATCCAAGCATCTCTGTCTGTGCGTCGTTTTTCCCTCGCTTTGATCTGTTTACATATATTTGTGCCATATCCCCACTGTTGTCATCTGCTCTTGTTACTTTGTTTTCCTTAGTGCCTCCCACCCTTCCACCTCACCCTAACTGCACACACGAAATGCAGTTTTTTGCGAGCGTTTGATGTGCTGATTCACCATTCCCAGCATTCAGGAGGCAGCCGACTTAAACGGCAGATGTGGGTTTTCGGGGCAGATATTATTACCGCGTTTTGGTGCTTTGGAACAATCCGCCGCCGCGCCACGTGGGTGACTGGAAGTGGTTCCGCCCATGTCTCCCAGCTTCTTGCCCTCCGACGGTTTGCACTTCATAAGAGTAACAGAATCGAGCTGACGGATGGGACGTCGACACGGGAGCGAGAACCGCGGGCGTGGGAGCCAAGCGGCAGTTTCACAACCTGCTGTGTCCCGCCTCTGCCCTCCGATGACATCACGCATATTTATTTCACTGCCTGACTTGCAAAGAGCGCTGGGGGTGGGGCAGGGAAATGACTGAAGTAGATGCCTTCTTCTCAGGCTACAATGTGTACAGCGTGCCAGGCAAGAATCTCCCGTAACATTTGTGTTTGGCCCCCAGTGTCGTCTAGCATTCATTGCTCAATATCGATGTGTCTGATGAATCTGTCCTGCCCTCCTTGTCTGTTCTATTGAGAGCAAAATGTTGTACAGCCTTCCATCTCTCTCCTCAGATTCTGGGTGAGCTACAGACTCAAGAATGTAGGGCAGTTAAGATCAGCATTGAAAACATTATAAACCAGAATAGTATGAGGTATGGCCTCAGAGCAAACCGCGTCGTCTTTATCGTGCGATGAACACGAAGACATTGCTCACAGTGCCATGTGTGGTAGAGTGGTTTTCCTTGCGTGAGGATATTGTATAGAGAGCTGTGGCCATCCCACGCCATCGTAGATGGTATCCCGTTGCCGAATACTTTTTCCCACTTTTTCTACATCCCTTTCGATGTGCGTTTACACATTTTTCTCAAGCTGTCATCCAAGGAGAGGGAAGGGTGGGGGCGGGATTCACGCTGATTATATTTATGGAACAACTAAATGTTCCTGGGTTACTTAACAAAAACAAACACTTCAGTTAGCGAGGGGAGGCCCGTTAGCTTGCTTCCTCTCGCACCGCAGCCAATGCCAGCGAAAGGCCTCTAAGGGCAGGCAGACTGGCACCACCCAAGGAGATGGTGGTGAATTTGGCTCGATTGATGGCGGAGGTTTGTGAGGGACCATGATTTGTGCCTTGGCACACGATGCCTTAGGCTGTAGAGGCTTTGGTGGGGGGCAGGGGGGAGGGGCAGAGGGGCAGAATGGTGCCAAGTGGTAGTACAATGAAGCTCACACTAGATCTTTAAATGCATTCCTCGAATGCTGTGACATGGGGTCCGATACTGGTGGCGGATTCCATTTCAGAAAGAATGGGCGCACAGCAGAGAGCATTCATCTGCACGCCCGTCCATCCACGTACGCCGGGCACTTTCTGCGAGCACCAGTTCTTGCGAGAGCACTGAATGACTCCTCCGCTGCCTCGTCGAGCTCAGAGGACAGAACATCACATCCTCATGACTCCGTTTAGCGGTGGAGCGATTCCCGAGGCCGCCGGTCCTGGAGCCGCCGGCGCCGGAGAGGTAAACACTCACGGGGTCGACTGTGGCAGAAGACTTGGAAGGGGGCCACGTCGAAATTGGCTTGAACGACAGCCCTGAGGATCATAGCCACCTTCTTGCCAAATGCAATAAGCCAAAGGGGCTGGCGATCAGATGATGCTATGGCTTATCACACGACTTATGGTCTTGTCCAGAGATCTCAGACTCCAGCAGTGTCTGCAGGTTTTTAGAGTTTCCTTTCAATCAGCAGCTAATTTATTTAATTTATCATTATTATTATTATAATTTTTTTTTTAAACATTTTTTCCAGATTTTTTTCTTTCTCCCAATTTGGTGGCCAATTGTACCCTTTATTGTTCCAACTGCCCCCCCCACCCACAAGTCTGCTGGCCTATTCTGATACCAGTAGTAGCAGGAACGATGGACCACCTCCTCTGAGACCTCCTCTGAGACCGCCTCCGCCGCCCGTGATTCCGATACAGCCAGATAAGTTTTCTGCAGCGAGCTCATGCCGGCTTCCCTCCCCCCTTCCTGGGGCGGACAGCCCAGCAGGGCTTGGAGTCAAGGTCTGTGGACTCTGTACATAGCCAATGACTCAAAGTTAGCACGTAAGACCTGAAACATACTAAAACCTGGCAGACCCTGCCGCCCCAGGGTTTGGAGACTGAGATCCCTCACAGAGAACCTGCTTGGGTTTGGGTGTAGTAAAAGCTCTCAAAGAAGTAGTCTCTGTCTCCCAGCATCTCTGGGGCTGGGGTGCTCTGTGTCTCCCAGCATCTCTGAGGTGAACTAATCGGTAAGCCAGGTGTCATTCTGCTAAGTCAGGTGTCATTTTGGCCTCGTTTTTCAGGCCACCTTCACGAGATGCGCACGCCAGGCGTTGTGTAAGAGATCGTTGAGAGTTGAGCGACGGGCCCTTTGCTGCCAGCTGGCTGCACACCGCGGTCAGTCAGAGGGCCACGGCATAGAGCCAAACCCTCGGCTCGGCAGCGTCGGAGCAACAGGGGCCTGTGAATAGAGGGAGGGGGTGGAGAGAGGGTGTCAGTCAAGGGCCCTGCTGCCTTCAACAGCCAGGGTGGAAATTTCTAGAGTTTGTCTCTGAGGTTTTTGCCTGTCACTTCAGCGAACTGAAAAAAATGGCAGCCGAGAATGACAGAATTTCTGCTGTTTCGCATTTATCTGAATGCCGGCTCGGGTCCAGGGACCATAGTGGGCGTGGACCACGTGCGAGACCAAGTTGAGGACCTGGCAGGGGTGGGACTTGTTTTGGGGAAAAACGGCTGAGCCTCTCTTCTGATTGGCTCTCCCGATCCCTTTACTCCAGCCAGCTCTCGCATGACCTACAGCAGAGCTAAGTCACGCCTCCACGCGGGGCTTCCTTCTACGCGTGAGACGAAATAAGAGCCGTGTCATTATTTCACGTCTGCCCGAGGGGAGGCACCGTGGTTATTTTTACGGTTTCCTGTAAAAACAGTGGCCCTGCCACCACGACGAGCCGTGGTGCACTTCCTCCAGAGCGGCTGGAGAACAGCGCTGTTTGTTACGACCGCTTGCCCCGGAGTCCCACAAGAGTCGTGAAGTGGGCGCGGCGGAGCGTGAGCCCTCCTTTCAGGGGGCACGTTCAGGCACAGATATCGGAGCCTCGTTACTGATACACGCTACTCCTTACCCAGTCGTAGCCGAGGTCTGCCTTTGCGCCCGTGTTTGTATGTGGGGGCGACAGGGCTCCTTTTGTGCAGAGGCCCCAAACCACAGGCATTAGTTGTACCACATTGTTGAGCAACCCCTGTCCTGAAGCAATTACGCACGGTGCCTGTTAGGCTGGCTGGCCATTCTGACACACACACGCACGCACGCATACACACACATTCTTGCCTGTATTACACAAATGGAACTTCCCTGGCATCACTGCAAACATGTAATATAATAATATAATAACAATACTAATATTTGTTATAATGATGATAATAATAATAATGATATCTTTTTATTTTTCTATGGTTTTCTGTTTTTGGCACGGACTGTGGGAATTCCTTTGACATGCCTCATGCATCCGCGTGCTCTGGCGTCCATATTCTCCTTTTATCTGTGTAAGTCTGGTATGGATATATGAAGTAGGAGTATTTATAGTTCTAAAACTTACACTTGCAAATGCAGTGCTTAAAAATGACCCATTCACCATGTCTGTCCTCAACACATTTGGGTTCGGTGTAAATTCCAGGCAGGTCCACTCCTGTCCGGTGTGTGAGGTCATAGGCTTATTTACTGCGTGCCTTTATGAATTATTTACAATGCCTTGTCTAACGTCTGCAAAAATGGAAATGAAAGCGAAAGTGAAGCTGGAAGCAGAGGAGGACCACTGCCTCTTCTACTCCGTCTACCTCCACTTCCTCTTCCCTCTCCCTCTTATTGGTACCTTTTAACCTGAGCATTTTCAAAGGGAGTTTGTCTGTAGTTAGTTTTTATATGAGCAGCTGGTGGATGAGAAGTCAGCATCTCTAAAGTCCAGTAAGAGAAAAGCATGTTTCTGATATAGGCCTGTTCTCTGATTTTGAAATGAACTAATGTTAATGTATGTGTGTGTAGGTGTATGCTGTGTGTATACTCTTACTGTATGTGAGTGCACATACATTCCTTTGTGTGTGTCTGTGTGTGTGTGTATCCACATTCCTGTATGTATGTGTGGGTGCACCTCTGTGTGCACGTGCGTGCGTGTGTGTGTATTTGTGCGTGTGTGTGTAAGTTTGTTTGCAGTTGTGTGTGTGTGTATTTGCAGGTGTGTGTATATGTGTGTTTGCACGCATCTGTGTGTGTGGACCTGGATGTTAGGCTACTACTTTTTGTGTCTCCCAGGATTGCCAGCACCCCATTCTGTGCTTGTTGGGGAACTAATCCAGCACCCTATCATCAGTCAAACTTTGCACACATTTGCTCCACCCCCACTGCCAGCCCCTAAACTAGGTCTCACACGTGGTTTTCTCAAATTAAGTGAACTAATGGAGGTAGAGAGTTGGGTTCTGGTAGAGTATTGACATGAATTAATAACTTGATGATAAGTAACCTTGTGGCACTTGTAGGGCTTCTCGCATCTCTCTGTTTGTGTCTCATACTGTGTTTATATTTAGCCTTGCACTGGGCCGTGATGTCATTTCCCGCTGTCACTTCCTGGTTCTTCTCATGCAAGGCTGGAAGACACCATACTGACTTCCCCTTTTCTTGTCAACTTTCAGCCCTCTTGTCTCAAGAGAAAACACTGCTTGCAGTCTGTGGTGCTGCCCACAATCTAGAGCCTTTTTTCACGAGAAAATCCTGTTGTGGTTCACTAGTGTCAACAGGATCGTAATCCATCTTGTTATCCGGGCAACAAAGTCTCAGTAAAAGGCATTTTATCAATGAAATGTGAAGAAAAGTTCACTATTGAAAAGTTCATTAAAAAGCCATTCAATTAGTGTTGTAGTTAATATTCTAATTATATAATAATCACATATTCTGAAGATTCTCCCATTCATTGAATAAAAATATATAATTTACAAAATATTATATAAAAAAATCAGCATCTAAGCGTTTTTATCTTGCAGTCGGCCTGTCATTGTGTTAAGCAATATTTTGTGCACCGCATTTTGTGGAAATTACATTGCTGCACTGTTTTTTTTCCTTCTCAAAATGAATCACACCAAATGCTCCATCGGCAGGTAGAAGTTGTGAAGGTGCACCATTGTCACGATTTGACCCTCTGGTCTTCTATGGCGGGGGGGGTCAGACAGCCTGTGAGAAGGGTGACTCACGCACCTAGTCATGCAGTCTAATGTGCGTGATGGCGTAAATAAGCCAGTGGACCCGCATGGGGCTGACCAGGGTGAACGCTGATCTTCACAGCCCCCCGGTGTCTACGCCCCTTCCCAGGAGAAAGGGGGGTCCTAGACCTAGCCGCTTGGGCACCATGCACACTTTGAGCGAGCTAATCAACCTGGATTTGCTGGGAAGTGGAACGGCAGTGCAGATGGAGACCGTGTGAAATGGCGTCTGCTGAGCTGATTGATGACTTCCTCGCTCTGCCCGCCCCTGGACTGGAACAGGTGAACTTGGGCGAACTGCTGTCGTGTCCCCGTCTGAGTCCACCTCCGACATTTAAGCCGTGACCTGAAAAGGCTTGGCTGATTTGACTCCTTATCCAAATAAGATCATGCAGACGCGAGGTGCAAAGATGAACTGAAACCCCCCCAGGTCGTTGAGGACAGGAGTTACCTGTATTTCTGTTCCAGAGAGTGACATCCTCACCTTGTGCACCTGCATGCGTGTTCTTACTGGGCCAGAGCGTTGAATCCTTTCTCTGTATATGATTCCACATGCACTTTTCAGTGCGGTTAGATAATGTCTAACACTGGACCTGGGTCATTCGGTACACTGTCCTGCATCAAAAGTAGAGGGGCTTGACTAGGGGTTTCTGCGGGGAGGGGGTTGTTTGATTTGAGATTAAAGTCAGCATTGCAGAGGAAGGACCTTTTTCTGTTGATTTGTGCAGCAGGTTATGGCAACATGGGCCTTACAGTGCGCGAAACGAGGAGGCAGCTGAGAGAGAAGCTGAAAAAAAGAGACAAAGGAGAGAAAAGAGAAAGAGAGGGCGACTAGTGAACTATAAGCGAGGGTTCGCTGGGGGAGCACCGCTGAGGCATTGAGCGAGCCCCAGACTGACAAGGGAGCGGGGAGTTGGGGAGAGAAGGAGAGAGCGTGGGGAGGAGGTGCAGAGAAGTGGTGGAAGAGTGAGGGGAAGTGAAGTTCCCCCGCCCTGGGGCCACAGGGCAGGGCCTGTGTGAGGTCGTGAAGTCCAGTGTGGACCGTGCAGGGTAAACCAGGTGAGTCATTCAGGTATTTAAGGTCACCAGATAAACCTGCGTCTGTGAGGGGAGGGGAAGGGGAGGGGAGGAGGGGGAGCAGACTGGCTGAAACCAGGAGATTTGAGGAGATCAGTTCATAGGGATATACTGTGTGTGTGTGCGTGTGTGTGTGTATGTGTGTGTGTTTCGCTGTGTTATTGTATGTGCGGGTCCATGCGGATACACTGGAACACGCGTGTGGGGTCCACGTTCCTGTATATGCGCGCGTGTGTGTGTGCGCATGCGTGTGAGTGCATATTTGCACGTGTGTATGTGTGTGTACCTGCATGTTACTGCATTTTGTATTGTCTCTCATTGGATGTGTTTTCTCATTTCTGGAATTAAAACCAGTTTTGCGCACATTTGCTGCAGCACCGGAGTGCACCTGAGGTGAAATTTTTGGGAAGTTGAGCTGGAGAGAGCTGGCGCCAGTATCCCTCTTTCTCCAGCGGCATTCCCACAGCACCAGAGAACCAGAGGGAACTACCCCACTCTTTGAACCTTTACTGACACGACCCTTATACATATTTATCAGACATGAGGCCTGGTAGGCATATCCTCAGAGTCTTTGGCTCATTTTGTACTGTGTATTTTAATATTTTTCATATCAAATCCAAAGAATGTCATTCCTGTTACATTACAGGCATTACAGTGTTTCTGAGGTATTTCTTTGATGAATTTGGCATGTTCTTGTGTCATTTGTAATATATGTAACATAAAACATAAAGCCGTCACTGTCACCTGTATGAAGTGTTATTAGGGTTATAAAGAAGGGACACAGCACACACGCACACGTGCACACACACACACACACGTACCACGCACATGCACACCCACACACACACGCACACACACACACATGCACACACGCACACACGTACACACACACATACCACGCCATGCACACCCACACACACACGCACACACACAGGTCAACACACATGCACACCCACACACACACACACACAACACAAACACATGCACACACACACGCACACATGCACACAGACAAACACAGGGACTCGACAAGCACATACACGCAGAGCAAAGTGAACAGCACGCAGCCAGGTTCGAAGGGAAACTCAAGCAAATGAATTCCAATTTCCTGAAGTGAAAAGGGGCCTCTGTCATTGTTATGCCATAGTACACCTGTGCTGAGGGCATAGCAGTTGTGGATTGACTTTCATTCTTTGGGTCTTTGTTGAAGAGGATGTAGAAGTTGCACCTTGATTGTAATTGCTTTCGCGGCGGGAGAGCAAGAGTCTGCAGTCAAAGCCGCAGGCCTCCGCTCTGAGCGTCCGTCCACTTTCTGACGTCACTAATGGGTGGCGTAAAAAAAAAAAAACGCGCACTCCATTTCCTTTGACGCGTCGGCCCCTGCAGGGCCACCTCAACTCCAGAGACAGAAAGGTCACGGTGGAGGTGCTTCCTGTCAGACGAGGATCACGGGCGCCCACGCCGCCTCGCGCAAGAACACACCGCCTCTCGCCTCTCTGCGGGCCCCGACTGGCGCGCACGCTGCCCGTGTCTAATGTTCGGATTTCAGCATGCCCTCCCACGTTCTCCTCACTCGGCGGTGGGCCTCGTCTCTCTTTTTAGTTCCTCTGATCTCTCCTCCTTCTCTTTTGTCTCTCCGTTCTGGCAGGGGAGGGGGGAAGGGGGGGAGACGCAATGCCATTCTTGAAATGTTGCTGTCACCTTATCTGAGGATACGGGAGCATGGGAGTATTTATGCAACCGATGGCAGTGCGTTCCGTGAGAACTGAGGGCTTAGGGCTCGATTTGGATGGAAAGGGAAATGCCATTGAGAAAATCCTGTGCGTGTCAGAATTTCAGCAATGCAGTGGAAGCAGGCTCCAAGAAACACAGAAACCACTCTATCTTTTAAAATTGCTGCTCTTGCATGTAGGTCTTGAGGAAACTATTGTTTTCTCTTTATAAAAATCATAACAAGCTTCCCCCCTTCCTCCTGTTTTGCTCTCTCCAGACTGCCTGCACTTTGATTAGGAAACAGAATCTTGAACCCTCTTTTTTTATGCTCCCCCGCGCTGTCCTTCTGGGTCCAGCGACTACTGTGTTTTGCATACGGGGCCTAAGGCATTAGTGGGATCACTATCAGCACAAGCCAGGACTTCCTGCGCCGATACAATGGAGAGGGAAGTCTGCTAATAGCGGTGCGCTCTGCCCGGGTGTATGTGAAAGAGACGGAGCAACTGAGAGCGGCGCTTACCCTGGGGTATCAGGGAATGTGCAGTCGCACACATGCGTGCATGCACCACTCACACCTGCACAAGTGCGCACACATGCACACGCTCACATCGGCACATGCATGTACGCACTCAGACCTGCACAGGTGTGCGCATGTGCACACGCATGCACGCACTGACATCCGCATGTGCGCACACACGCACATGCACGTACGCACTCGCACCCGCACACACACAAACACATCTCAGGCTGGAGGTTTGCGCACCATCTGAAACTCAACATCAGGAGGTTTCGCCCCTTCCTTACAAGGGAAGCGGCGCCGGTGCCGGTCCAGGCTCTCACTATCTTCCGGCTGGACTACTGCAACTCCCCCCTGGCTGGAGCTCCCACATGTGCAATCCGACCCCTGCAGCTCATCCAGAATGCTGCAGCCTGTCTGGCATTCAACCGCCCCAACTTTCCCCACACCACCCCACTCCTCCGCACCCTTCACTGGCTCCTCGTAGCCGCTCGCATCAGAGTTAAGACACTGGTGCTAGCCTACCGGGCTGTGAATGGAACGGCCCCTCCCTACCTCATGGTCATGGTGAAACCCTACACCCCAGCCTGGTGTAGGGTGCTGCGCTCTGCTGCCTCTAGGCGATTGGTTACTCCCTCACTCCGAGTGACCAATAGCCACTCATCCCAGTCACGACTCTGTCCTGGCACCACTATGGTGGAATGAACTCACCACTGACGTCAGGACAGCCGAGTCCCTGCCCATCTTCCGCCGCAGGCTGAAAACGCACCTCTTTAGACTACACCCCGGGCCTTAACCCACCCACCCCTATATATTGGACTTATTGTTGTCAATTTCCTTTAGTGCTTGTGTTGTTTATGCTGCTTACTTGAGGAATGATGTGCTTGAAGATTGTATCATCAAATGCTTGTTTATCTGCTCAAGGTGAAGCGTCTGCTAAATTATTGTAATGTATTGTAACGCATGCATGCATGCACGCACTCACACCTGTAAACGCTCACAGGCATGCACGCACTCGAGCTGCACATGTGCACACGCTCACACACACACGCGCATGCGCACACTCACAACAGCACATGTACACACACGCACACACTCTCACCTGCACATACACACATGCACGCACTCATACTGCAGACGTGCACACACAAACGCATGTGCGCACTCAAAGCAGCACGTGTACACACACACACACACACACGCACGCACTCACTTGCACACACATATGCATACACTCACATCTGCGTGTACGCACTCACACCTGCAAACGTGTGCATACACACGCATAAGCACACACACATACACACAAAGCCTACACTGTTCCTTCAAAGCAGCTTGATTGAACAGAGGAGGTTGTTGGAGTTGTGTACACAAAACCCCCCTGAATCTTTCGCGGAGGCGAGCAAAAACGGACGCGTTTGCCAAGAAGGCCTCAGTCCTGACGAGATGCTAGCCCACTGAAACTCGCTGAGAGGAAGTCCTGAGGTCAATGTGGACATGGTTGGGTGGGGGAGGGGGTATAATATGGGGGCGTCTTGTACTCAAGCTACCCGCACTCCACCAGAACAGCCTCCGCCACATTACGACGTCAATCTCGCGGGAAACAATGAATAGCCTGATGGCTTAAACCCTGTAAACAGTGGGGAGAATGTGAACTATTCTCCAGATTTCATACACTGTCAGATCGGGGCGGAGCTCGAGGCTGATTCAGCTTCAAAAGCCTGGAGCCGAGGGTGATTTCATGCATCTGTGTGACTTACTGTGTAGAATCGAAAGTCGGTTTACATAAATAACTAACGGTGAGAGACAGAAAGCTCTGGGAAGACTCACGTTTTGGGGGTTGCATGAAGGGAGTGATTTTACTTGGCCTTACACTTGGAAAGTGGCAGGGAACTCAAGTGCATGAACTTAACACTCTTCTAAAAACGTCCCTCTTCTGTGCAGCTCTCTCTAAGGGGGAGTCCCTTCTTGGAAGTCTTATATGCTAAGACCAAGCATGTAGCCTCACATACCCCAAACAATGCATTATGGGAGCTCCACACCAACAGCATGCTCTGTTTCCAGGCCTCTCTTCTCTTCCCAAATTCAATTATGGGAAGTTGACGTCAGCCTCGGACAAAGGGTCCCCTTTGTGCCTGAAGCTCGGGAACGTGGTGACCCTGTGATGGTGATCAGCTGTGACCAGTGGTCTAAGTGTCTAAGCCCTGAAGGGAGAGAGAGAGACAGGGAGACAGAGAGACTGAGAGAGAGAGAGACAGAGACAGCAAAATAGAGAAAGAGAGAGAGACACACACAGAGGGAGAGAGAGAAAGAGAGAGAGAGTGAAAAAGAGAGGGGGGAGAAAGAGCGAGAGAGAGACGGGGGGAGAGAGCGAGAGAGAGAGAGAGAGAGACAGAGAGGGGGAGAGAGCAAGAGAGAGAGAGAGAGAGAGATGAAGGGGAGAGAGAGAGACACACACAGAGGGGAGAGAGAGAGAGAGAGAGAGAGAGAGAGAGAGAGAACAGAGTGGAACCTTTAATACACCTTTATTAAACCCTCTTAGGGCATCAGAAGGCTCACACCTACACTACACAGCTGTTATTTTACAGAGAAACAAATATATTAGGAGCAAATCTGACTGAGAGGGAGAGACGGGGAGAGAGAGAGAGAGAGAGAGACTGAGGGAGAGATAGAGTGACTGAGACTGAGGGAGAGATAGAGCCTGAGAGAGTGAGAGAGCCTGAGAAGGAGAGACTTGAGAGAGCAATGGTAAGAATCTCTATGGTGCTGGTTCTTGAAAGCTGGTTTAAAGTTTTCCCTTTTGAGATGACTAAAATGATTACAAACGAATTATGACATAGTGGTGATGGAAAAGAGTCAGGATTTGACCCCTTTTCTGATTAGTGCTTTTTTCTCCGTCACAGTCCCTGCTTTTGAGCTGTGCGTTTTTCCACAGTGTTCAGGCCTTGACCACAGTTCATCCTAGTATGGTTTGTTTTTCTCACCAGTGTAGTCTTTTTCTTCTCCTTAAAAAAAAAAGAAACACCCAACAAGTCTTGTAAATATTGAAGGATTTTCATGTCCTTGTGTTTTGCCATCAGCTTCCCTTTCCTGCAGCCCTAATGAGCCCATTCTGAATTGACGTTCGAAAGGTAGGGTAGTTTGAATTGTCTACCAAAAACTCTGATAACCTATCAGAGCAAACACAGGAAATCAACAGGGGCCAGGGAGTAACCATTGTCCCCTGGGGGTTTGCTTCCTCCAATTTAATTTTCCACCTTTAATTTATACGTACGTGTTTTTCCCCCCCACATCAGGCCCGACCTGTCCTCATAACCAGGCTAAACAGAGGAGATAAGGGACGGCTCGCAATCCGAGGCCCTTGCGCAAGACCGCAAGAAGCTGAGAGAGATGGGAATAGGATGGCCCTTTATTTTAAACGAGGCCCTGATTTCCTGAGTGGAACGCACTGCTACCTCTTTGTCCAAAGTACAGATGGCGGTACAATAGTCCGAGCCACAGCCACCAGTCACCAAGGCGATGAGGATCCAATGCTCTGTATCTCAACCTTTTGGGAAGAATCAAACGATCGCTCGTTTCGCACCACAATGATCACTCTTTTTTTAAATTGTGATACATCTGTGCCATTAAATTATTGATTTAACTTGTAGTAGAGGTGACATGTGGCTAGTGGTTTGACAAGAGTAGCCAGTGATGACCAGAGATGTCTAGCAAGGTAGCTAGTATCCCCCCTTTTCAGAAAAATGTAGGAGTCCCTTGCGCTAGTTTAATTCAACGAGAGAGAGACTTTCCAGAGTTGTAGTGGTACGGTTTTCGCTTAAGCTAATTCATCATAAATAAACCCTCATCAATAGCAAATCATTGTCAAGACTAGTTACCCAGCTAACCTTGTCGCTTAAATGAAATAGACCATCTGTCATGATGCTAATCTTGCAACCATAGCTAGCTAGATAGTGGGTATGGCTAGCTAGAATGTATCTCATTTTGCCTCACTAATGTGGTCTTCCTTTCAAAGAAGTTTAGTATATGTCTATGGCTTGCTAGCGTGCTGGTCAGAACAGCAGATACCATTGCTCCCATCTGTTCAGTGTGTTTGAATTATGAAGCTGAAACTGATTAGCTTCAATGTTTACAAAGATTTTTTTAAATCATGACATAATCCAAATTGAATGTATTCAACAGTATCTGCAATTCTGGTTTCACATAAAAAAGTATGTTTCCACAAACACCACAGAGCACATTGCAAACCTTTATTGTTGACTTCCCACTTGAATATGAGTTAAGTGTGCACAAAAAATGTCTTTCTTTTTATGTCTCAAGTTGTATCTTAAAAAATACACAATAAATTGTAATCAAATTTATCTGAGACAATGAAGGAGCATATAGCCTTTCAGCCCATTGGGCCCAATGGCTATGGGAAAATCACGCCCTTCATCACCTCCTGCCTTTAACTTAGAAACCATCTACAGCAGCTACATTGCTTTTGTAATATACGTGACTTGGGACATGAACAGCAGGAAGTGAACAGCAGGAAGTGGTAAACACATTGAACGTGTTGGCAATCTGTATGACCTGAACTCTGTCTCGTGTTTTGGTTACATTTTTTCCCCCGTATATGATCATATTTTACCTTCTGAATGACCCCTTTCCTTAGATTTTATCATGTTTATGGGTGTGAAACTCACACGTCTGCACCATATTGTTACCCTGCATATTGAACGGCGAGCAACAGCCATCCCTGAACTCTAAAATGACTCTGATTGTTGTTACAAAGACACATTGTTATACAAATCAATCTTACTTTACCAATTGCCTCCAGCTATGCCTGCTTTTTGGTCACCTGGGAACGAAGTCACGAGACATGACATGATCTCCATGAGACACTGCACATGACAAATCTCCATGTGGATCACTAGTCCTTGCACATGGGCAACACAGTGACAAATATGGAGGCCAATTGGGCATATAAACGAACTTGACTTTAACCCCCCGGTCGACAGAAAATTAACCACTGGCTGGCAGGGCCGATTTTTCTCCCAGTCCAGCCCTGTTGATTTAACCAAAGTTAGGCTGGCAGTGTAGCTGGGCTTGTAACTCAGAGGTTGGAGGTTCAATTCCCAGGTGGGGTACTGCTGTTGTACCCTTGAGCACAACGGTACTTAACCTGAATTGCTTCAGTAAAATATCCAGCTGTATAAATGGATTGTATGTAAAGAAATGTAAACTGTGTAAGTCCCTCTGGATAAGAGTGTCTGCTAAATGCCTAAAATGTAAACGCAAATGATCCATTCACGCTTGTCTTTCTAACTCAGTTGAATTTGTGATACAGTGTAAATATTTGTATGTTTTCTGTGTATCATTTCCAAGAAAAAATGTTAAAAGTTTAAAAATATTCAGTTTTGACAACGGTGCCAAAGAAAAATATATCCAAATGTCAGTAGTAGCTGACATAAACATAATAACAAAAACAACAAAGTACTAGTAATAATAATAATAATAATAGTAATCATAATAATAATATGTCATGGTTGTGTGTGAGGATGGTGACCAAATTTGTACTTTTATTTTAATTTGTTGCATTTGTAACTGTCTTTAAACATGTCTTGGGTGCTCACATGTCTAATCAGCTAGCATATATGTCCATAATAGGGTTAATTGTCTTTGTTTATCTCAGGCAGAGGAGTGAAGCTAATGAGAGGCTGAGAGGAGTGAATCCAATCACACACTGGATTGCAATTTAATTAACCAGGGGTTAAAAGCAGGTGTGCGGGAAGAGACTGGGAACTCCATTTCGTGATGTAAAGGTGTGGTTGGTTGCATGTTTGACTAGTGAGAAGCCTGTTTTTACATTTTTAAAAATTTTATTTGCCTTAAATACATACTTTTTTAAAGACCCATATCTCAGGCCAGCTTTGTCACATTGTGAAATAAATATTAAAATGCACCGTATTGTGCTTTTGGTCTGTGCTTGAGGCACAATTTGGAACGTGGTCAGGGAACCCCCCCTCCACAGTGTCCTTTTGACCCTCTCTATGTGATGTGTGGTTGCACAACACCAGGGTTTGATTAGATTTTGCCTTTCACCAGACTGACAAAGAAGGGTTTTGAGCGGTGCCGTGTGTCACTCTGGAAGTTATCTTTAGGGAGCTCGTCCAAGCAGGTGATCAGCGTTTCGGTTCCAAGAGCAGCTCACAGGAGCAGCTACCCAGCTTTTACTCGTGATTGGCTCCGTCACTTCAGCTGAGGGGATTATTCTCCCTGTCAGTCTGAATGCGGCTTTTCTTTCGTTGGCTAGCCCTCGAGGAGAAAGGAGATCTGCTGTTTTATTGAAGAGAAAACGATCAATTTTATGGACAAAAGAAATGACTCAATCAGTCAGATCATGAAAGGAGAATTGTTAAGACATTTCTGTGGCTTTGCCTGTGGCAGAAGCTATCTGAGTTTCTCTGTTGCAAAAGATCTATATGTGTGCTTCCATTGTATCACCTCTGTAAATACTAAATTCTGGAGCCATATTTATCATATCTGGAGTCTTGGTTATTACTTAGTTGGTCAGAAAGCCTACGACCTTTTGGTAACATAGAAACCCATTTAGATACGAGGTCATTGTATCAACGTTCTGACGGTTGTGGGTTAGCTTGGTAATGCAGAGCGAATGAAACGGTGCATTTGAATGGCCACCGAATGAAACCGGATATTAGTCGTCGTATTAAATCACTTCAAAGGCTTAATATTGAAGGCTCTTGACGGACTATGAAGTTTGAATGTTGTCAGTCGAGATGTGGACATGGTATCGGCTTTGCTGGATTGCTGTTTCCAAAGCAAAGCTTATTGAGTCTTGATGAAGAAAAAAACGGCCAAAGATATGGCTCAGGCGAAAGATCAAGAAGTATGAATTTACGCTTGACACGAAGGATGGTTTTAAAGGCTTTGAAGTTTGCGCAGGCGTTTTACATTCCGCTCAAGGGGTCACAGCAATAGGGCTGTGCACTCCTGACGCGTAGGCACGTGCACACACACACACCCACACGCACATACTCCATGACCCTGTTGCTGTAAACATGCCCCTGGCTCACTCCAGGTGGGTACTGTTAGTGACAGGGCTGTGAGGTTAGTGAGCCCCGGGGCATATTTACAGTAACGGAGTCGTGGAATGTGTGTGTGCGCGTTCACGCTTGTGCGTGTGCGTGTGCGTCCGCGTGAGCGTGTGTGTGTGTCTGTGCGCATGTGCGTGCGTGCTGTGGCTCTGGCAGAATTCTATCTCATAGTACGCACAAGAATGGCCCGATACCGTCTAGTCTCGCACGTGCGCACACGGGCACATACCAGCCCACCCATGTGCGCGCATTTCAAACATTTGAAACAACCAGCTAAATAACACAATATCGAGAAACCTAACGTGCAATAAAAGTCCACCAATCCGAAAAAGTCAGATGAGAGAATAAAATTTAATTGGTATTCCTACCTATTTGAAGTTTATTCTGCGTCTCCCCTGTTGCATCGAACTCTTGCACAACGGCCTCCGCATCAATTCAAATATCATGATAGTGCAAGATAGTGCATCAGTGCTCAAGTCCACTCAGTCCTTTGTCAGTCATTGTATTCCTGAGATACGTCTTCAAGCGACGTAGACAGCTGAAGGAGCGCTCAGCAGTTGCAGTGGATAGAGGCATCGTTAGCAGAATCTTCAAAAGCTTGAAAAATGCTTAATTGTTTCCGTTTGCTCATTTCTAATTTCTTGTTAGGCTAAACCCTAAACTAACCCAACATTGACACATTAACACAAGTATGCAATGACCTATAAGATGACAGCAGTGAACAACACCAATCACCAATTAACGCCTTCAAATCATCAAACGCATATTGGCGTTATGGTACTGTCAATCAGTGGACACAACCAATAGGCCTAATGCATCTCAAGCGCAGGTGGGATTCATTTATTTTTATTTTTATCCAAAGACAGTGGGATCTACTGCTGCCACAAATGTATTATCAAGGTAAAAACAGCTCGCCTGATGTATGCACAGTGTGTACGGCTGCCGGCGCCACTGCGTGCCTGTATGTGTGTGTGCATGTGTATGTGGAGGGAGAAAGAGGGCGTTAGAGTGTCAGGGTTATATGGTGGGAGGAATAGTCATAGGTCTGTGGGGTGTGTGTGTGCGTGTGTGTGCGTATGTATGTGGGGGCTATTAGTCACATGGCTGTTGTGTGACAGAGGTGTGTGCGTGTGTGTGTGTGTGTGTGGGGGGGTTACAGTGACAGGTATGACTAGGAAGGTAGATGAGGCACACACGCTCAGGCAACCTGCTCTTCTATAAAACTCATTTCACCTCCGTCAACGTACGGCGGACTTTGACAGGTAACTTGACTGCACTGTATCTGTTGTTTGTGTAAAGTAACCCATCAGTTTGAGTGAAATTGTCCATGCATCAGTCCTGTTGTTTTGTCATATGGTTTAACACAAGAAAGCAGCACATTATCACTGTATTAAATCTGGCATTGTGACTGCAGTCATGACATTTTCCTCACGATTATATCCAGAGCTTGCGTTATTATTCCATTTGAAATGCAGATGTGTCACTCTTAGACTTCGCTTCCTTCACTGGAATAAAAAGTTGACACTGAAAGTGCCAATTTTGAGGGTTTTTAACTCCACCTGAAGCTGTCACTCCTAGAAGCAAGGCTATACTTAGTCTGTTAGACCTGCTGAGCTGGTGGTGAAGTAATGACAGGTCTTTACATTTTTCAGTCTCCTGTTAACCACACCACTCCAGCTCTGTACGTGTCAGCAGAATGCCTTTGTGTCTGTGCTCTAAGAAGTGTGTGTGTGGGGGGGAGCTGGCTTTTCCTTGCTG
This sequence comes from Aldrovandia affinis, assembly GCA_029706075.1. Lineage (NCBI taxonomy): Eukaryota > Metazoa > Chordata > Actinopteri > Notacanthiformes > Halosauridae > Aldrovandia > Aldrovandia affinis. The sequence goes on along the minus strand of JAINUG010000157.1, from coordinate 667,851 downwards.
AATTCATAAAATCAAAGCCTAGGCCCATATTTATAAAGTGCCGAACTAGGATCAGTTTAGCCTTTTCGCTCGTAATGGACAAGGTTAGGATATGGACAGAGGAAACATGACCCTAGATCGGCACTCCTACTCTGAGTCGCTTTACGTCCACAGTCCCTGATCTAGGATCAGTTAGGATATGAACAGGGGAAGTCTGACCCCAGGTCGGCTCTTCAGGGGGAGGGATGTTGGGTCAGGTTTCGGAAGGCGTGGCCGGGTTTCGTATCTCGGGCTTGTAACAGACAACACCTTTTTGTCTGCTTTTGAGCCGCAATGCTTCTGCTTCAGATCTCCGTCTCGGGCAGCTGGTGGTTTTGGGTGGGATGCGTGCGTATCTGCAAAGGTGTTGACAGTTTGAGGGCAGGAGGTTAACAGTGGCGGGTGGGGGGGAGTGGGAGCTTTAATTGGTTCAGCTCATCACTCACAGTTCAGAAATCAAAGGGTCTCAGGATGCTGTCCCTTCGCCGCCTGCTTCTTCGGTTCTGACGAGGAAGGCTTCACTCGTGGGCTCTGCTGACTCAAAATGGGTCAGAGCCGGAGGCGTTTGTCTCGCATGGGGGATTTTTCAGCGCTGGAATGAGCTGAATGGGTGATGAGGGGGACACACCGCTGTCTGTCTGTCTGTCTGTCTGCAGTCTGCGAGGCTCTGGGCCCCGGGCCCCAGGTAGGCCCAGCAGCTCGGAGGGAGACGGAGAGGGGGAGAGAGGCTAACACTGCGGCCTTTTAGGACCCACGGCCTTATGAAAGGGCGCACTGTGTCTTCGGCTGCAGGCAGGCCGACCACATGACCCCGCAGTACTGGTGGAGGTCAGGTGCATTGATCCAGCACACACACACACACACACACATACATCTACACACACGCCCGCACACATACACACACACACACACACACACATCTACACACACTCCCACGCACACACACACACACACACACAAACTCGTATACACTCACACATACACACACACATCCACACACACGCCCGCACACACACACCCGCACACACACACACAGAAACTCGCACACACTCACACACTCACATACACACACAAACAGGAGACATTAGAAAATAAAATGAACAAAAACACACACACACACACAAACACACACACATTGCATACACACGCATTAACACAAACACAAACATACATGTCACATGGTTATAAAACAGTGTATAGCCTACATATCCCTACCTTAAGCCTCCTCTGTGCTTTTTTGTGTTTCTTGATGCAAGCAGACTGGTTAAAATACACACTGTATATGTTATTATACAGAATGTATAATATGTATGTCGTGTAGTATCTAATATTTAAATCCATGTAAGATGGGATAAATCAAGTGTAGATGTATATCAAGTGTATGTTCTACTCCACACATCAGTGGTAAAAATGTTATGAACTGCATAGGGCAATTGAAGTCACAAAACAGGCTGGCAATATACTCCTCTTGAGTTCGCACGTACGGCTCGCCTATGGCAACAGTAGTTTTCCACTAGGAGAAAAAATGGTCACAGTGTCCCGTCTGAGTGTGGGACTGTTGACTGGGACCTGGCCCTGTGGTCTGAGTCCAGTGAGCCAAGTGCTAAAGTAGAGTCATTACAGAGGCTGGGAGCTGCAGAAGGACCAGACGTGTCATTGACTCTAATGGCGTTGGACAGTTGGCATTACGTGTTATGAAAGGCGCCTGTCAGTTTATGAATGCCCGTGTGAAGCATGACGAGGTGGCACGGTGGTATTTTACAGCCACTACGGAGGTGTTATGTACAAAAGGGCCCTTTATGATGACATACCTCGGGGTAAAGTGTCATTTATAGACCATGCTTTCCCAATTGCACTGTTAACCTATGAAAGCTCCCAAGGGTGAGCATTTCCAGCTGTGGGCCGAATTACCGCAGCCGAGCGAGTGACTCATTTGTGACATCACACATCACGTCTTTCTCTCCCTCCCTGGGGAGGCATCGCAGCACCTGGAACAGGGAGGAGGAGAAAGTGAGGAAGCTGGAAGAACCATGCGCAAGAGAAAGACTGAGATTGCTTCTTTGCTTTAAAAAAGAAAAGAAAAAAGAAAAGTAAAACCTTGTAATGGTTCGGATCAGAAAAGGGGTACTCTTCGGAACAAGGGTCTTTAAAATCACAAGGAAGAACGACCAAAAGAAAAGGTCAAAAAATCAAGGCGCTCCTTTTGAAAAGTATATAAATCCTTTATTCTCAAGATGGCTACTGCCGACGCGTTTCGGCTCTTGCCCTCATCGGGGTGTCAGAACGGATAGTGAAGAGGGAGAGGGGGAGGCGGGGAACTATGGGGGAGACGTGAGAGCTCAGCACAGCAAGCGGGCTCCCCTACCTCCATGCAGTGAAACAGAACACTCCCCTTTCTGCCTCCCTCGCTCCCTCTGTGGGAGTGGTTCCCTGCCCTCCGCCTACCTTGGCACCCCATTGGTGACCTTTGACCTCCGTGGTACTTTAGCAGCCACCATGTCCCCTTTGGTTAATGTTAGTCACAACAGTTCAGTGTCACTAATACACATTTTTTGTTTGCTGTTTTGGTGTTTTTATTTAGAATATTACAAAGAATGACTTGACATACAACAGCTTGCACCTCTCCTCACCTTTGTCTGTTAAGTAATGAGAAACTGAAATGGAAAAAAATAAAGGTGTTTATCTTTAATATAATCCAGATAACTATCTTCCAGTAATATTCTCTACTGTCTGATTTCAGTCAGACTGTCCACTGTGTTAGATAAGTTTATTATTTAAACTGTCCTTCCCTGGCAAGCTGAGGAGGAAGTTCTTCGTTTACAGCCCTTTAGGTGATTGACCCCCCACCCCTTGTTTTCACCTCCTTAATGGCTGTAAAGTGAAATGTACTCAATCAGAACAAGAGGGGTATCCACTCCGTTGATAGCACTCTTTATTCCCACAAGCCAGCTGAAACCATTAAAACCCACACCCTGTCCAATCTGTGATGATGTCCCACCCTGGAGTGTGAACCCCCCCACACCACAAACCCCCCTTCTCCATGACCGTGCGTTATATAAAATTCTAGGGTTGCCATGAGCCTGTGAATGCTTGTTTTGAACCTTTCCGTGCAATAATTGACCGTTTGTTCATGCCTGCTCGTGTGGAAATATTTTAACATTTGAGGGCTCAAACAGTGCGGTAGGGGGTTCGTTTTTTGGCCGTGACCCTCGTCGTGTTTATCGTTCAGTCCAAGTGTTTACACAGCGGCAGGGCTCTACGTCAGTGCGTCCGCCAGGCAGGAACTTCGAGGGGGCGCCGCGGTCGGCGCTGGGACCGGTCGGAGCACTCGCCGGGCGGAGCGAGAGAAAGCGTGGAGCGGTCTGGCCCTGCAACCCTGCGGTCAGCATTCCATGACCCCCTATCCCCCTGCCCCCCACTCTGAACCGCGCTTCCTGCCTGACAGGAAGTCAGCACCGCTTCCTGCGACAGTCCTCTTTCATGTGGTCACTTCCTCATGCCTCCGCTGAACGCTGCAGGCTCTCTGAATGTCATGTCAGTCGTTGTTATTTTAATGCTTTTTTTTTCTTGGGCGCGCGGAGCGCGGCCGGGGCCCCGTTTTGGAACGCGGCGCCTCCTGATCCCAGTGGTTTCCGGGTGAGCGAGGGCTCAGGAATGTGCGCATCCGCTCGCGCCGCTAATCCGCATTCTTCGTCGTCAAATGTAGGAAACGCAGCGATATACTTTTCATCCACTCTACGGTAAAGCAATGAAGGATTCTTTCTATTGCACTCCTGTTATGTCTGCAATTAAGCTTCCTTTGTCCTGAATGAAAGGATTACAAACTGGGATATTTCTACCCATCGCACCCTTTTATTACAAACTGTACGCAGTATTTATTTGACAGGGGTCTTCCTCAGCCCTGTTTTAAAGTAATGAGAGAGCACACAGTAACATTCCCTACTAGCCTGATGTTGTATTCTACCCTTGCACAGTGCTAAACTAAACTAAACTGCACAAAGCCAAAGGCACCTTCTCACCCATTAAATCGGTTTTATAACTTTACATTGAATTCTTTAAGTGGATCGGGTAATGTGGCGAGGCTTTGGGTTACGTCACTTATTTCAGCATGCTTTCATATTTAAAATCAGTCAAACTGTGCCATGCCCGAGGCACACTGTACTCTTTTCATATTCATGTGACGTCAGTGATACTGACGTTGTTTTATTATTTATTGAAGCTCTGTGGCGCAACGTGACATTTAGAATACATATAATCATTATTACAGCTCGGGTTATGAAGTCTTTCGTTTGGTCTCTTTTTGCTCTCTTGATTGTTGTCACCTACCCACATAGACAATGTATTCTATACACTGAGAACACCAGAAGTTCAAAGTAGCAAACAAACATCTAGCACAGTGAAGACCTGCCTGCTTTTGCAACCAAAGACACACCACTGAAATAACACTGAATATTAAACTTTATTTATTTGAGTCGTAAAAGATACGCATTCTGTATTTTCCTATAAAGTTTAGGCTAAACATGTACAGACAGGCATACTGCCTTTGTGTTGTTCTGATGGCAACCTTGCATATACGGGTAACTGCCAAAATAAAGGAAATCATTAAGTAGGTTCTGGTGGCTCTGTTATGGTGTGGGGTGCAATTTCCTGGCATGCTATAAGAACATAAGAATACATAATGATGAGAACGGGCCGTTCGGCCCATCTTGGCTCACCATGTCCTAATCTAAAGAGCATCTAGTACTACATCTAGCCTGGACTTGAATAGCCCGAGCGTTTCTGCCTCTACTACCTGACCTGGCAAGCTGTTCCAGGCATTGACAACTCTCTGTGTAAAGAAAAACTTCCTAATATCTGTGCGGAATTTGCCTTTAACTCATTTCCACCTGTGGCCTCTTGTTCTGCTGACCCCACTTATCTTAAAGAATCTTTGGTATTTTACTTTGTTAATCCCTTTTAGGAATTTAAAAACCTCAATCAAATCCCCCCTAAGTCTCCATTTGCTAAGTTTAAATAGATTGAGTGCCTTAAGTCTATCATCATAACTTTTACCTTTCATACCAGGTATCAGTTTAGTTGCCCTTCTTTGGACTTTTTCAAGAGCTTCAATATCTTTCTTGTAGTGCGGTGCCCAGAACTGCACACAGTATTCTAAGTGCGGTCTGACAAAGGCGTTATATAACATTAATATAACCTCCTTTGATTTATACTCAATACTTTTTGCTATGTATCCCAGCATCCTGTTGGCTTTTTTCACTGCTGTAGCATACTGCTTTGATGCAGATAGGCTTTGATCAACTACAACTCCTAAATCCTTTTCAAATTGAACACCTACTAACTTTTCTCCTCCCATAAAATACTCCTGTCTAATGTTTTTATTTCCCACATGCATAACTTTACATTTAGCAATATTGAACGTCATCTGCCATGTATCTGCCCATTTTTGGATTTTGTTTAAATCATCTTGGATTACTTTAGTCGATTCCAAACTGTTTGCCAAACCCCCAAGTTTAGTATCATCTGCAAATTTAACTATTTTGCTACTAATGTACATATCCAGATCATTTATGTAAATAAGGAAGAGCAGAGGTCCCAGCACCGATCCCTGTGGGACACCACTGCCCACAGCACCGAGGTCAGATTCGGCCCCACCTACTGTTACTCTTTGTATTCGCCCTTGCAGCCAATTTTTAACCCACTGTGAAGCTACTCCTACAATTCCTACTGATTTCATTTTAGCAATGAGCCTCTCATGTGGTACCTTGTCAAATGCTTTCTGAAAGTCCAAATATATAACATCACAAGCCTGGTTCAGGTCAACACACTTTGTAGCCTCTTCGAAAAAGTCCAGGAGGTTTGTTAGGCATGACCTCCCTTTGAGAAATCCATGTTGGCTCTCCCTTAAAATACTATTATTTTTCAAGAATGATTCCAATTTATCCCTAATAATACATTCCAGCATTTTACATGCGATGCAAGTTAAACTGACAGGCTTATAGTTCCCTGGGTCAGTACGGTCCCCCTTCTTATATATTGGAATTATACTACCCTGCTTCCAGTCATCTGGTATTTCTCCAGTGATTATGGATTGACTGAAAATATCTGTCAATGGTTTATATATAATTTCCCCAAGTTCTTTGAGTACTCTGGGATATATGCCATCCGGGCCTGCTGCCTTATTTGTCTTAAGTTTTTGTAGTTTTTGTAGTACTTCTACATCCCTTATCTCAAAGTCCTCCAAAACATTCTGTACCTTGTCTATACATTTAGGCATATTTATAACCTCTTCTCTAGTAAAGCTCTCCACAAAGTAACTGTTTAGTGTGTTTGCAATGTCCTTATTATTATAAACCAAAGTTCCTTCCTTATTCTTAATGCACTTAACCTCATCCTTAACTTTCCTTTTTCTACTACACTATTGAAAAAACTTCTTAGGATTACTTTTTGCATCTTGGGAAATTTTTATTTCAAACCGCCTTTTAGCTGATCTTATTTCCTTTTTAGCCTTAGCCCGCATATTACAATAATCTAACTTGTTTCTCTCTGAGTTATCCTTTTTATATACTCTGTACAGTCGTTTCTTTTGCCTCAAAATCACACGTAAAGATTTAGTCATCTTCATCCTATGGTGAAGCATTTCTATCCTGATGGGAGTGGTCTCTTCCAGGATGACAATTGCCCCATCCAGAGGGCACGAGTGGTCACAGAATGGTTTGATGTTGTTACATGACAACAATGTAAACCATATGCCGGCCATCTCAGTCACAAGATCTTAACTCGATTGAACTTATGGGAGATTCTGGAGCAGCACCTGAGACAGAATATTCCACCACCATCAACAAAACGCCAAGTAATTGAATTTCTTATGGAAGAATTGTGTTGCATCCCTCCAATAGAGTTCTAGACACTTGTAGAATCTAGGCACATTGACGCTGTTCTGGCAACTCGTGGCCCTTTATGTTGGTGTTTCCTTTATTTTGGCAGTTACCTGTACCTCACTCTAACATCAGTCTCCATCTCCCCCTCTCCCATCCATTGACCACGTCTCACTCTGTTACACATCACCCTAAGTGTATGAGTTCTTCAGTGAAGAATTGCCATTCAATTTGTTTCACCACAAAATGTTTGGTATATAAAAGGCTATTAAAAAAAATGTATTCATCAAGCTGCAATTGCACATCTTCTAGACATCAAGCCTATGTCAGGGCACTGGAGGAACCTGGAAAAGCACTAGCACGGCAACTGCACAACTTAACGACCACCCTTTGGGCCAAAGAATTGGTCGAAAAGGTTGAGCAAGATGTACTATCACCAGACCAAAAGCAAACAGATGGTGTCACAGGTTTGGGTCTCTAGAAGAAATTGTCTGGTAGCTCAGGCATCAAAACAATGTCCACAGTCACGGAGGCAGGTGTTAGAGGTTGCAACCATGATTTAGGCCCAGTGAAATCCGCATTCGTCATCCCCAAATGGCCATCCAAGAAAAAGCGAAATGTGGTGCACTGTCTGACCATCCCCTCCCCTCAAAATTCAACCGAAGCACTGGAGATCTTCAGCCCCCTGTGTAGGAGTCCAGAGCATGAGGGCTGCTGGGTGGCTCATCCTGTTAAGGCACTGTTGTAGTGTGTGGATGAGCCCCACGGTCTGCATCCTGTTAAGGCACTGTTCTAGTGTGTGGATGAGCCCCACGGTCTACATCCTGTTAAGGCACTGTTCTAGTGTGTGGATGAGCCCCTCGGTCTACATCCTGTTAAGGCACTGTTCTAGTGTGTGGATGAGCCCCACGGTCTACATCCTGTTAAGGCACTGTTCTAGTGTGTGGATGAGCCCCACGGTCTGCATGCTGTTAAGGCACTGTTCTAGTGTGTGGATGGGCCCCACGATCTGCATCCTGTTAAGGCACTGTTCTAGTGTGTGGATGAGCCCCACGGTCTACATCCTGTTAAGGCACTGTTCTAGTGTGTGGATGAGCCCCACGGTCTGCATGCTGTTAAGGCACTGTTCTAGTGTGTGGATGGGCCCCACGATCTGCATCCTGTTAAGGCACTGTTCTAGTGTGTGGATGAGCCCCACGGTCTACATCCTGTTAAGACACTGTTCTAGCGTGTGGATAGGCCCCACGGTCTGCATTCTCTTAAGACACTGTTCTAGTGTGTGGATAGGCCCCACGGTCTGCATCCTGTTAAGACGCTGTTCTAGTGTGTGGATGCGCCCCACGGTCTGCGTCCTGTTAAGACACTGTTCTAGTGTGTGGATAGGCCCCATCGGTCTGCATTCTGTTAAGGCACTGTTCTAGTGTGTGGATAGGCCCCATGGTCTGCATCCTGTTAAGATACTGTTCTAGTGTGTGGATGAGCCCCACGGTCTGCATCCTGTTAAGGCACTGTTCTAGTGTGTGGATAGGCCCCACGGTCTGCATCCTGTTAAGGCACTGTTCTAGTGTGTGGATGAGCCCCACGGTGTGGTATCGAAACCAGATCATGCCATTGCAGACTGTTCTAGCCCCAGTCTGCATCCTGTTAAGACACTGAGCGATGCATAATTGTTCTTGGTAGCATCAGCTAGTGAGCGATGGATTTTTTGCCAGTCAATCCGGGTGCCCACGGTCTGCCTATATAAAGCTGCACATGAAGTGCCTCCATCCAACTCATGCGTGTGCAAGCTTAACTTGTAGACCACGGTGTAAAAATAAGTGTTTCGTAGAACGCATGCTTGTCTGCACTCTCCCGGATTGACAGCGTGGGTCACAGCGAGTGAGAGCATGCCATAATATTGTGATTGGGTGTTCCAAATTGTGAGAAAAGGGAAAAAAAAATAAAAATCCAGAGTATATTTCGAAGCACTCCTTTCCCTCTTCCGCTCCCTCGTCGATAATGAGGGGGAGGAGGAGGAGCGGCAGCGGTTCTGGCCACTCTGAAACCTGTGCATCGGTCGCACGTTGGGTCCGCGTGGGCCCTTGTGACAGGGCGGGTCTTAGCTGTTGCCCTTTTTCTAAATTCCTGGTGCACACTGAACAGGAGAGCGAGCCTTCGCCTGCCCCTGCAGACGCGCTGGCGGCCAGACTCCCCACACGGCCCAGAGTCCCGCCATGGCATTCGTTCCATGGTCCTTTTTATTTTTTTAATGGCTCCACTGTCTGAACTTAGTCACTTTTCCCACACATTTTGGGACCGTCCCAAGGTAAAAAGTGGAGTAAAAAAAGCAGCAGTAGCTGTAGTGAATAGTTCTGCTGCAGCCTATGAATAAAACGTAAAAATATCTCTGATCCACTCGGATTGTGAGACTCGGTTCCTGCTGCTGAGGTGACAGAATCTTTGGCGAAAGTTTGTCTTTCAGACAAGTTAACATGTTTGGTCTCCATGTTATAGTCAGCACCATTAACTCTCGCTCACTCAGCCAGGCAGAGCCCCGATCCCCGAACCCTTGTTACTTAGTTACGCACGGACATGCTTGCTTTAAAGGGAGGCTGCAGATCCAGGCAGGTTGTTGTCTTCGGTGTGCACATTTTATGTCGAGAATGCTTTTGTGGGCCATGTCAATGGAGATGGTCGTCAGCAAGGGGTCCGCTGTTCTCTCTTGTTATCTTTATCTCTCTCATCACTCTTCCTTCTTTTTATATGCCATTTAGCAGACACTTTTATCCAAAGCGACTTACAGTAGTGAATGCATACATTTTTCAGTATATGTGGTCCCAGTGGAAATCGAATGTGTTGCCAACGCCATGCTCTACCTACTGAGCCACACAGAACCTTCTCTTATCTCAGTCTTTTTATTGCTCTTTCTCCCTCTCTCTCTCTCGTTTTCATATACTCTCTCTCTGTCTCTATCATCTCACTCTCTCTTGCACTCTCTTTCTCACTCTTTCCTTCCTTGCCCCCCCCACACCCTTTTATAGCACTCTGAAGATCAAGTGCTTGTACTGCCCTGCAGGGGGCAGGTTGGTGGACCCCCGTGCCCCTGTCCCGGGACCACGCACGCGTTGGCCCGGCAGGGAAGGGTCGAGCGGAGTTGAGCGCAGGCTGGGGACCAGATGTGGGGAAGTGAGTCACGCAGCGATGGCATTACTCAGGCCCTCCCCTGTGCACACTGATCGGGCCTCTGTTTGTGCAGGAAAGTCCTGACGTCTGTCCAGGTTTTTTAGCTGCGTTTTAATCATCCTGTTATTCAAATGTCACACTGTGGCACTTTTTGCTTTTTTTCAGCCAGGAACTCACTTTGGTTCAGATTTAAATTTCCCACTATACACTAACGCAACATGAACAAGGAAGAGGGAGAGAGAGGGTGAAAAGGGGGGCGAGAGACGTAGCAGTTGTTGCTTGCTGTCCTCAAGATGATCAAAACTTGTTTTGTCCCCCCAATCTGTAGAGAACAGCTCGCTGCTACTCTGTTAAGAGTATGCAGCTAGCTGAGAAAAGAAAACAACACAAAGAAAACAACACAAGCAGCACTACAAGAATGACAGAGTGGCGGGAGGGGGGGGCGGGAGGTGGAATCCAAGTCCATCAGCCATCAGGCCTTGATGAAATCTCAGGAACAAATTATGCTGGTGGGATATTGTGGTTGCCGTGACAGCAAGATGTTTATTAGAGACCAAGATAAGAAAGGGTGTGCAGAAACAGGAGATATTTGAAACACACAGAGAGAGATTCCAAAAATACACAGATACACATTTGCACACACATACACACCTGTCAATAGACATCTTATCTCATATTGGCTCCTCAAGGTTTTCTTAAAAGATCATGTTTAATATCAAACCGTTTGGCTCCTAAATTAGGCTTATTTGACAATATTTTAAGTAGTTGATGCTTACATTGAAAGCCAAAGATTAGTCAGATAGTTGCTTGAATAATCTCCAAACCGCCATGGGAAGATTTATTGTTATAAGCCTCTGAATTACTGATGTGTCATATATGACCCTATTCATATGTGTGTGATTTGACATATTTTTAACTGTCCTGAGGTCCTGTCCTGTTTGTGTCTGGTGGGTGGTTGTTTGTCTGGCTGTCTGCGGTAGTGGAACTCTAGTAGTGTTTTTCTAAGGTGTCAGGACACCTTTTCAGGCTGTAGAAGTAGCGATTCGTCCATCAGCAGCGGGATGTGCTTCATTCACCGACTGCGCTACCAGAGAGAGTAGACTATGGCAAGAACCCAACGGAGAAGGTAGTCTCTAGGTGCTGTTTTTTGTTTGTGTATTTTGGAAGGAAATGACATAGTTGTTAAGGTGTTCCGTTGCTATGACGGGGGAAGATGCAAACATTTGCGCAACAGAGATTCCTTCTCTTATCTGTGCTTTTTTGTTCACGGTGCTTAGCGTAGAAAGACAAAAAAAAACATTTCCGCCGCTATGTCTCGTGGGCAACGTGGTGTGTGTGTCAGTGTTTATAAACCCTCGTACAGCTTCTTTTTTTCTTTTTTCTTTTTTCTTTCTTTCTTTCTTTCTTTCTTTCTTTCTTTCTTTCTTTCTTTCTTTCTATTCGTTTCGAGACTGAGGAGGGTTTGGGTGGAACGGTTGTGGGCGGGAAAACTGTATTGCAGGTGAAACTGGGTGTACAACAGGACGTGAGTGTTATTGTGAAGGGGGATTAGATCAATTCATGGTGACCTATTTGTAGAGGAAAAAAAAACTCTCTCTTTTTCTCTCTCTCTCACTCTCTCTCTCTTTCTCTCTCTCTCTCTCTCTCTCTCACACACACACACACACACACACACATTCATTCCCCTGATTTGTAGATAACACATTTTGAAAGGGCGCTGCAGCGTTGTTGATCTCATGTCTGTTGAAAACACCCCTTTTGAGGGCTTTTCCCTGCCTCGTTTTGTTCCACTGAAACTGAACTGATTTTCAATGGACAGGTTAAGCAATGGGCAGAACAGCACAGTTGGATAAAATAGGCTATGTCTTAAATGAAGCCAGCGGTATTCAAAAGTCATGCCAAACGACATCCAGTTCAGATAACCATGTGTCAAAAATGATTGAAAATACAAATTTCAAATTTGGCCCGAGCAGTACTTTTTACAAGAGCAACATATGCCCAGACTTTCACATGGAGCAACTGTACCTTGTTTCAGTTGAGGGTGTCTGTTCCTCTGCTCACAGAATTTACAAACACTAATTACATGTGAGTTGTGTTCCACTATAGCTGTGAAAATGAGAAAGTTAAATTGTGAGAAACAAGGGGAGGTCGCTGGACTTTCTCTGCATCTATTCACTGAGATGAACATGTGACCTCAGGAGGGATTGTTAATTTCCGCTGCTGTCTGTTCAAATATGGCTGAGGGCCCTTGGGTAGCGCAACCGGTAAAGGCACTTAGCCGGAGTGCAGGTTGCCCACTGCAGCTGGAGTCCGACCCCCAGCTGCACCAGCCCGGCTCTGGTCCGGCGAGTGGTTGTCCGCCCTAGGGGCAGGGGGAAGGGGAGCCGGCAGGAGCTAAAAGTGTGAAAAAGTGTCTCTGTGTGTGCCGGAGTTCCATCTCAAAGGATGCTCTTTGGCGTCTTTGTCACTGCCGGTCCCAGAGTTGCAGCGGCGAGCTTGTACTACGAGGGAAGGGATAGTTGAAATAGGTATAGGGTACAATTGGCTACCAAACTGGGAGAAAATGAAAAAATTAAAAATAATTATAAAACAAAATATGGCGCACATGAGTGACACTCAAACAGTTGTTTATGTTAGAGACTGCACCAGTTCTATGAATAATTTTACAGTGAATAGCTCTTTCACATCAATTCTCCCTCTCTAGGTCAATTTGAGGTTAATACAGACAGAAAAAAACAGTAGTGCAAAGCACACAGATAGGGTTTTAATTATGTTCCCCCAAATGTGAATTCAAGGAAAACGTTGAACAATTAGTCACAGGACTGGCTTTAGGTTATGTCAGATATTGAATACGATTGATCACTTATGTATGTTGATTCTGTTTTCCGCAATGTTTCTGAATGTTTCTATTTTACGCAATGTTGCACAACGATTCCATTAAATATTAGTCCCAGGCACACCTGCGTACATTTCTTCTGTCTGGAAACCATAAAGGAGCACTCCCATCAAAGTCCTGAATTCCAGAGTTTCATATCATATTTGTGCATTAGTGGATGAAACCAACACTCTAAAAACCAGCACTCGTGTGATGAATGTGGTCTTGAATGTGAATGTGGCCAGCGCTCATGTCCAACTGCCTATGTCCCAGTGCCCATCTCCCAGCACCCATGTGTTTCACAAATTGGCCCTGGCACAATAACATAGCTCATTTGAATAGACCAATGAACATTTGTCTACATCTTGATTTCCCTCCCATCTTAAAGGCGCGCCGACGCTCTGCTACAAGGCTATGGTAACTGTATGCATTGGTAATTCTATAACAGTGGATCATGCTACATTTTCCCGAAAGCTGATCTCGACAAGAAAGACTGTCTGACAATCAGGCTAGACATAATTTATTCAAGAATATCATTGCGACGCCCATCCAGTAGTGCGCTGAGGTGAAAATAGGCTTAAAAGACAGCTGTTTTTTAAATGTTCATCGTTGGATTTGATTGGCAAAATAAAAGGACAGTAGTACAAAAACATGATTTAAGTCCATGGGAGTACTCCTTTGATGGAATACATTTAAGGGAAAAGGCCTTACCTGGTGCAAAACGCACCTGACGCCCGAACTGATGTTCAATATACAGGTTATGCAATGGGCAGAATAGCACAGCTGCATAAAATAGGCTATGTCTTAAAGGAAGCCAGCGGCATTCACAAATCATGCCGAACGACATCCAGTTCAGATAAGCGTGCATGAAAAATGATTGAAAATACACATTTCTAATTTGGCCTGGGCAACACCTGACGCCTTCACCTTCTTCTCCAGAACTCCATCAGACACAACCTGTCGCTGCACAGCCGCTTCATCCGTGTGCAGAACGAGGGGACGGGCAAGAGCTCATGGTGGATGCTGAACCCGGAGGGGGGCAAGAGCGGGAAGTCCCCCCGCCGCCGCGCTGCCTCCATGGACAACAACAGCAAGTTCACCAAGAGCCGAGGACGAGCCGCCAAGAAAAAGGTGCGCGTGGCGTAGCCTCGCCCGTCGGGGCTCATACAAGGGCACAGCCCCAAGCCTGGGTCTGGGGTTGAATTCCAGTGGGAGGGGAGGGAACGCTTAGGAACAGATGGAGGTGGAGAGACGTCATGGACAGAAAGGGGGAAAAGGTTTTGCGTGGTGGACAGCCTCACTTTCCAGGCTCGTAACCTTAAGGCGCTATGAGCCTCGGCAGGTTGACACTGATGTGATGATATATCCACACAACTTCCAGGGATGTGCTTTTCTAATAAACCGATGGTCAGTAACTTCTTCTGACAAATCATAATCTTGTGCAGGTGGGGATCCAATCGGAGAAACTGTCTGTCATCATATCCCTCGCTGTCATTCACATTCTTGCCATTGATGTCCTCTATCTTAACATGGGCTCTTTTTACCTTTGTCTGTTCACCTCACTTTCCTCCTGTCCTACTGCTCCACGATTCTTCTTTCATGTGGCTGATTGTATGTTTTGGTTAGTAAAGTGTTTTTGTTGGGAAATTCTCAAGGATCTGCAGGAGCGTTTTCAAATGGCACCAGCACAAAAATAGTTAAAATATGTATCTGTATATGTATCCAAATACGTATCTGACCTTTGAGGGTTGGCTGCACAGAATGAGTAGCTGTGCACCCCTGACAGTTGAGTTGCATATCGAATCCCTAAAATCCCCTCTGTCCCCACAGGTATCTCTGCAGGGCGGCCCTGAGGGGGGAGCAGATAGCCCCGGGTCCCAATACACCAAGTGGCCCGGCAGCCCCAACTCCCACAGCAACGATGACTTTGACGCCTGGAACAGCTTCCGGCCCCGCACCAGCTCCAATGCCAGCACGCTGAGCGGCCGCCTCTCGCCCTTCATGCCCGAGCAGGACGACCTGGTGGACGGGGACGTGCACTTGGTCTATCCAGGGGCCTCGGGGGCCAAGATGACCGCCACCCTGCCCAGCCTGTCAGAGATGACCGGCTCTCTGGGCCACCACAGCTCCGAGAACGTCATGGAGGACCTGCTGGACAACCTCAACCTGCTCTCCCCCAAGAACCCACAGGTGGGTGGGGCCGGTGGGGGCTCTAGCCAGTCGTCCCCATCCGCCATGATGCAGACCAGCCCGGGGTACCCGCCCTACAGCTCCCCGGGCATGGGCTCGCAGCCGCAGCCGGACTACCGCAAGTGCCTGTACGGCCAGGCCGGCCTGAATGCCATGCCCCCCATCCCCATGCAGACGCTGGCCGAGGGCAACCCCGGGTTCAGCCCCTCCTCCCTGGGCCAGTACAGGCAGGGGCTGCTGAAGGAGCTGCTGACCTCGGACACCGACCCCCACGGCGACCTCATGCCCTCTGTGGAGACGGTGGTGTCCCAGTCAGCCGGGGGCCATATGCTGCCCCCCTACAGTGGCCAGCCAGGGCGGGGGGGCAAGATGCCACACCCCCACCACCACCCCCATGCTGCCGTCGTACGCGGGCCGCCTCCGCCAACGTCGGGGGTTATGAATGGGCGCCCCCTGTTGCCCCCAACCGGCATGACCCATTCCGGGGCCCGCCTGGCCACCGTAAAGACACCCATCTTCGGCCCTCCACTCCACCTGCCAGGGGGGGTCCTGCCCAGCTACTGCACCCTCAACAGCAATGGGTACGGGCGGCCCGGCCTGACCCCCCAGCACCACCTCGAAAAGCTGCCCAGCGACCTGGACGATGTGGCCATCCAGGGTTTCGAGTGCGACATGGAGTCCATCCTCCACGACACGCTCATGGACGGAGAAAGCCTGGACTTCAGCTATGACCCCATGGGCAACCCCCAGGGGTTCCCCCACAGCGTGAAGACCACCACACACAGCTGGGTGTCGGGGTAGAGGTCAGAGGGAGACATGCACACGTGCGCACACACACAGGTGAGCCGCCGGTGTAGAGTGTGTCCACATTGCAGGCTCTAGCATTTCCAGTAACCCTCAGGGTTGGGGTCATTTCAGTTCAGTCAATACAGTAAATTAATTGAAGGTCAATTCACTCATTGAAAATATACTTATACTATATATAATTTTTTCCATTCACTAATTGAATTTCAATTAATTTCCCAAATTGACTGAATTGGAAAGACCCCAACGCCCCTGAAGGTTAATTGAAAATGCTAATACTCGGTTTTTGCGCTATGATGAGAGGAGACCCCTCACAAATAACCCTTTATCTCTGAGCAGTTATTGACATGTGTCTGTCGCTGCTTCTGTTGTAGGTTAAACCTTAAAATCTCCATCTCAGCCAGAGCTGGATCTTCATCAGGAAAATGGAAACCAGCGATCCAAAGACAGAGAAGCCATCCCTCATCCCTTTCCGCCTCAGTCGTCTCTTAAAAGAGACAACAGACCGCATTGTTTTGCCTCTGCTCTGATGCATTTACTTTTTCTCTCTCTGCTCTCTTCTTGGAAGACATGGCAGTGGTTGACCTTTTGTTGTCTGGGGTGTTTGCCCTCTCTGTTCAGGTTTTGTTTTTTCTTCATGTAATACCCTTTTGTCATTGGAACTATAACATTCTGGTGCCAAACTCTTTGCATGAACTTCAGAGCCAAGTTTATTTATGTTACATTTTTTCAATTCTCCTGTCACAAAGAGGAAATCGGCGGCAAGCACTCGAACAGAAGTGCCAATGGGACTTGTGTATACTAGCTGCAGAAATGTTGTATGCGCACAAACCTGATCACACCTTCTGTTGCTGAGATTCCGTATGATGTAATGTGTGTCTTATCCGAGAAACATTGAGATGCAATGAACTGGAGATAAAGATGCAATGTTAACAATTTTTATGTTCGTTTTTTTTTTTTTTTGTACGTTCAAATTTCAGGAATTAGAAACATAATTTCGTTTTGAGACACTTGGCACATTTTTTTGATGCGTGAGAATGAATTTTGCTTTCGTGCATCTCCATAATGCGATACCAGTGTTTCCTCCAGGCCTGAGGTTTTCCTTTTGGCGTACAAAGTGCCCCTTATTGCATATTTCACCTTGTGTATAAGAGGGCAGACCTGCTTGTAGAAACCTAATACCAGCAAGCCAGCTAATTGGTCTCAGAATGTCTCCCTCTCCGTTTGTTTTGTTTTTTCTGTAACTCAATTTAAGCGTCATCAAAGAGGTGCGATATAACCGTTCCTCGGAATTGTCTTAATTCACTCATGCAGTGCAAGTGAGTACCACTATAATGCATATAATCTATTGAACCTGCTTTGGTCAGGGTAGGTCGGAAGTTAAACTAGTCTATGTGTTCAGGCTGCGAGGAAGAATAACATGTCAATGCTGTAGGCACGGCTGGGTCGGTCAAAGCTGGACCTGCCATATAGAAACATATAGAGTCTCTCAGGACTCCTGGACAATGTTACACCATAACACATTTTTGTGTGTTGTTTATTGTACTTTTTAATCATTTTAGATGTACTACATTAAGGAGTAGTACGTTTAGTGTTGCACCGGACGTTTACAGAATCTGACAAAAAGGATACAAGCTTAAATCAGGGCAGTAGATGCATTTCGCTTTGTGAACCAGAAGAAGAAAACTGGATTTTTGACGTTTCGTTTTCATTCAGGTGGGTTCGTTCTCGTTCTCACACACTCGAGGGTGCTTTTTCAGTGAGGCTGTTAACAAGGTTATTTCCTTTATATATTTTTTCATGTAAATAATTGAAACATATATTGAAAAGTATATAGATATATATTTGAGATGCTGAAGTTATCCTAAATTTTTACAGGTTTTTTATTATTATTATTATTATTATTATTATTAATTATTATTATTATCATTATTAGTTGTTTAGTTCTAGCTCATACTTCCTAGCAGGCATACAGTACATTGCAGTTGTAGTGGTCTCTCTTCTTCACACAAAGCAGTTTTTAGTCTTAAACACCATAAGGGCCTCTTGATTGTGATTACATTTGGTTTGGTTTTTTTTTGGGGGGTGTAAGAGTAGAATTGTTTCGCATACACTCGGCTTTAAAGTAGCCATTTGAATCCTCAGATTACAGCGTGTTCTCGCCACAAGGGACAGTCAAATTATTTTATTTTTTATTCCGTTTTTATGCTCTGCGACCTGTTCTATTAATTAAATGTGCACTCAAACTGGATTTCATTTTGCTTTCCGTTCTCAGACCCTACTGTCCTTTCTTCCCTAAAACAAACAAACAAACAAACAAAAAGACTAGCTGGTTGTCTACAGTGCGTTCAAGTGGGCTGAGAAGGGTGTAGTTCTGGCGGGGGTTGTGTGATGTGCCCTTCAGCCCTGAGCACATGGGACGGGCAGCATGTCCTGTGCCGTGGGGAGCTTTGGGCTTGTAAGCGTGATATGTGTAGGTGTCCGTGTCGTTGTAGCTGTTCCCTAAATGGAATGTTGTTTTCAGTTGGAATGACAACACGCTGGTGCCTTTCAGTCACCTTCCCACCCTGGTCAGTTTGATTATCTCTGTCTTTTCCTCTACCTCCTATGTTCATGCAGGAGCGATGACGTTACACGCTGAGGACGTTGTAAAACTCGGATTCACTGTGTAGAGTAGAGGGACCGCACCTCGTCCTCTGCCAGGCCCGCTAAAGATGACTTAACCCGACAGAGGCGTGTATGTTGCATTTTAGTTGCAATAATCACGTTCATGATTTGTTCCTTTACATTTTTAAATACATTTTTTTAAGAATGCATAATGTTTATTAAATAAGGCATATGCGTGTACATACACATAGGTGTTCTTGTATATAAATATATATATTTAAAAGAAATATAGGCCTACTCTCTCGTTTCAACGTATGATTAAGGAGTCCTCTGGTAAATGTGTAGATAATATGTAGCCTATAGTCTGGAGATCCCCCTGAAATACTGTGTTCTGCTATAGTTTATCAGGCTCTGTTACTGAGTGTAAAACAATAACATCTGAATAACTGGAAAGTAGCCTTTCATAACATCAAGAGTTTCGTGATTATAGGAATTAAACAGAAGTCAGAATGTATTAGAATGAAAAACAAAACCTGCTCAAATTTAAGGACAAAGTGCATTGCGGTTTGTTTGAATCCAGACCCAAAGGATAAAGCTTGGGCTGGGCACTTCGTTCGCCTAAATAAAATATCCCAGATGGCGGTATCTAAATAAGATTGGCTTGCGTATGAAATTGGAACTTTTTCCACCGGCGATTTATACAAGTTAGTATTAATAAACGTTTATGAAACCGACCAATTTAACAATGGCACAAGCAACGTTTCGAGAAAGAAGTCACGTCTGACGATGAACGAGGGAAGTTGTGCTCTATATTTCACATTGTGTACAAAAGCACAGCTGCATAGCGGTCACTCATTTCAGACCATAAAACGTGAATCTCCTGTGCAATAAACAGCACAGGCTCTTTAAAGTGCACAGCTAATGGGATAATCATAAAGACATTTTACCCATAAAAGATCAGATCTATATTATAAATTGTAAATGATTGCTTTGTGAATTGTGCAAATGATATCACCTATGCATCAATGTTCTTTATTTTTTGTTTGTTTGTACTGACGGTGAAAAATGAAAAAAGGTTATATTGTACCATAGAGTTGTGGAGATATTTTATGTCAATGTCACAATTGTATTTGTTTTGAATAGCATATGAGAAAATGAAGTATATTTAGACATGATTCAAGTGCTTTGCTTTTTTGGGTAAACTGACACTGTTATTGTTTCTAACTGCAGTTTGTACGAAAACCTAAAATGTAGAAAAAAGAAGTTTATCATCAATAGTAGAAAAAAAGGAAAAGATCAGCTGTCTGTTGGACAATCCCTGTTTAGACGGTGGCCATTTGGACCAATTTTTTTTAGAGATCGAGAAATATAAACGTATTGCACTTCTTTAACCCGTGTTTTATTACCAGTGCTAATGGAAAGAGAGAGAGAGAAAAAAGAAGTTACTTATTTTAAAACTGTTACATCTCTAAACTTATGTACAGTAAATGATAAAAAAATGTCAGTACATGATTTGAAATTTGAAAATAATTAAATGAACAGTTTATGTATTTAGAAAGAAATAATGAAAAAATAATAATCTATCTATTTAAGACAGAGGTCTCGTTGTTTGAAAGAGAATGGGGCTAAAGAAAATGTATGTTCCGACAGGTTTGTGCTGATACTGACGTGTAAAATGTTACTTGCTGCTGTTAAAATGGAGGCTGGTTTAGAGATTAAACAAACAAACAAAAAACATCCTTGTGGATAATCACTGCCTCAAAAGAGTAAAATGAAAAAACCTTCACATTTTATAAAGGGTTGTAACCGTGGAGTCCCTCTGGGAGCGAACGCCGGACACGACTGTATTATATTGCAACACAAATCAGAAAATAAACATGTACAAGAGCAGTCTTTGCAGTTGCTGTATGAAGCCATATGTATACATAAATTATGTTACAGAAAAAAAATACTGTGTGGCGTTTGTCTCTTTATTTATTCCTTGTTAGAGGCCTCCATCCACTTTATTGAAATGATGTGGGGGAGGTGCCTCAACTGCAGAGTCGGGGTCAATTCAGGATGGACTGTAATGGAAGGATGTAATGTGATATGGGGTTTTTCAATGAATGAATTTACCGAATTGAAATGGAATTGACCCCAACCCTGGTAGACCGCTTTACATGGACGTGTCCCAGAATTTACAGGGGGGCAAGGAAACACAATAAAGAAGAGGGGTGGGGGGCAGGCCACACATCTAAATCTTGCAAATAAGGACAACAATTAAGTGTGCGGCATACGACCAACTGACGTCGCACTTTCTCCGTACAGTCCACACACAGTGTCCAAGGAAGCACTTCAAATGGCATTCTGCAGAATGGTGAGCAGATGTATTAAGAGGCATGGAAACTAACGTTGACAAATGGATTTTATGAGCAGAAAAAGAGCTGGATTCGTAAAATAATGTTAATGCACAAGGGACTGACCTGAGGGACTTGAGAAAGATAAACCTTCAGTTAGTCTTGAATGGACAATAGATTGTCAGGGGTCACCGAGTGGCCACACTGTACTTGAAGCCCTTCAATTTCAAATATTTTGCATACTGTCCTCAAGAGACCCTCCACTCCGATTCCATGGAGCCGGTTAATGAGTTAAGGCCAAGGAACAGATTACCACATGAGGAGTGAGCGCAAAGTGAAGTGGGGCCATCCAGCTTACTCTGAGAAACAGGACTCAGTAGATTGGCAGCAGAGACCGTGTTTGTGCCTCCGGTGAAGAACGGACAAAGGCATATTTTTAAAACAAACTGAGGACAAGCATGTTTATTTCTGGAAAACATCAAAAAAGCATCATGAAAAGCTCTCTCAGTGTTAAGCTCAAAGGGGCATAATTTCTGTACCTCGGGGAACAGAAGATTGAAAAAACAAATCGACAAAATGAGTCTGAGCCAGCTTGTGATCTCCCCGTGCCCGCTTCTCTCGAGAGCTGGCACGACACACCATGCAGGGAAACCTGTGGCCAGTCCCTCTCTCTCAATGAGGTAAACTATGCCTTTTCCATCACCTGTGCCCAACGCTCCAACCCATCTAACAACTAGCTACTTGATAACTCTGCCAGCTACTCAACCTTTCGCTTCCTGTCTGAAGAGGAGAGCGACCTCGCAGATCGAGGTTCGCTACTGCAGCCTCCCTTTGAAACCGTGTAGCCTCATAGAAAGCGTTAGCGGCGCTTGTGCATTTTATCCCATCGCAACCTAATCACTTACAGCCGTGCCCTGGTTCCTGTGTTCCAGCTGAGCTTCATTACCCAGCTGAGCCCACAACAAACTCAAACCTCCAGGTCCACAGATTTCAAGCGAAAACTTAATGGGCGGCTAGGATCACTTGCATTCTCGAGGAGCTTGTAAAAAAAGCTGTTAAATCTGGCAACCAGCCAGCGGTTCCAATTGGAAAGGAAAACAGGTGGCAAATATTCAAGCCCCCTAATGTTGGGAACTGCTGTTGCGACACCCAAAACGCGAGCGATTTTTCACCCACGGCGCAGGTGTGTGGTCCAGCAGTTCTTTCACGCAGCGAATGGTTAAAAGAGTGAGAGAAAGATCGAGAGGAGGACTTGTATTCTTGGTGAGGCCCCCCCTTGAGCAGTCTTCTTAGGAATGCCAGTTGCTGCCAAGAACATATGCAATCCTTATGCTTTCCTGAGCGCACGTCGGTCTAGGCCACACGAGGACATCCCAGCCTCCTAGGCAGGTTCAACCCCAGAGTTCACTCCACCCCGATCACTTTTCCCTGTCATTCCCCCCCTTTTTCTGCCTCCGCTCATTCGCTCTTCAAGTCGCACTTTAAAAAAGGGGATTTTTATGTAAGACGTCCAAAATGAAGCTGTGTTAATGGTTTCTCTGTCCCCCCAGACCCCCATCTATCCTCCCCAATTTCTCTTTTCCTTTACAAAAGAATCTTGGAAAATAACAATTGGACAAATATTTTCAACAAACGGGGTACAAAAAGTCTACAGTTTTCAGTCTAGTTATTACTGTTGGAATTTGAGATGCCAAGTGTCTCAGCTGTTAACTCAATTTTAGTATAATCTGTGGTTCATCTTGGTGACCATATTATCATGTTCCCGTGGTCCTCACTCTTTTGCACATACTATTTAGGGCCGCTTATAGATGAAAGGGTAAACTATGAAAACAATGTAAATATTTCAATCCATCTCAATCTGGTACATTTGTACAAGGGTCAATGAGGATAGTTCTCTCCTCTTCGCAGTTTGGTCTGTAATAAAGGCGTTTGCGTCAACATGGGTTGGGCAATGGGAGTGTGTCAATAAAGACATTTGGCGCTGTGTAAGTTTAATGTCTGATCATTTGTTTGTGTTTTCGTCCACCCAGCCCAGCTCAAACACTGGCATTGTGTGCAAATTTGGTATAATAAGCTAATAATCCGTGCATATGAACAGGCAAATGAGAAATGCCTCATCACACAGTGATTGTGGGGTTGGAGAGACACAGGACACATGGAAGAGGAGGAACCCTTTCACAAGTGCATCAGTGAAATATATGTATATAGGTTTGAAGGCAAAGGGTAGTCACACCAAATATTGATTTGATTTAGATTTTTCTTCTGTTTGCTCACTTTGCATTTTGTAAATTGATAAAAATAAACAATTACAATTTATATTTTTGAAAGCATTCTTACTTTACAGCATTTCTCCACACCTGCCTAAAACTTTTGCACAGTACTGTATATATATTTCATAAAACATGTTTTAATACATAAGGTTTTAGACAAAACAAACTAAACTTCATCTTCCTCCTCTTTTTGTAGCAGGGAACGGATACATTTTTCCGGGAGGATGAAGAAGGAGACGTGAACGTGACAATTTTCTTTACTCATTTTGACTTCCATCATATCTTCCAGATTGAATCTGGCAGCTCATGTTGAAACATAAATAAGTGGAATATTCACTATATCATCTGAATCAGGGGTGTCAAACTTATTCCATCGAGGGCCGAGTGTGTGCAGGTTTCTGTTGTAACCAATGCATTACACCAGGTGATTTCAATTAGGTTCCCTCCTTAGTTGAAGAAGTGAGCTAATTAGTGAAATCACCTGGTGTAGTGCATTGGTTGCAACAAAAACCTGCATTATCTGAATGGATCGGCGGCACTCAAAGTCCATATTAAATCACATCATTTTGATCTTTGGGTGTAGAAACCCTTTTAATTGGTTCCTTAGGTTACCACTACATTTGTTTTTTCTCAATGGCTACGAGAATCCGGCAGGATACCAGTTTTCATCCGTGAGAGATTCACCTTTGACCAGCGATAGCCCTCTCTTGTGGTCCCGTGTGGCCAGATGTGTGTGAAACGGTCAAGCTCTGGTTTCGATGGATTGCATTTGAGTGCTGCGCACACTCCAGCTGCGGGAATCCTTGCACAGGTGCGGGTGGCGCAGTGGTGACTTGACATCCAATGCTGCAAAAACTAGACTACAAATGTTTATAGTAGCCTATACATGACAACATTCAGGTATCAAATATATGGTTTTCATTTTAAATTTGTAGGCCTATATTGAATTTGTCATCTGGTAAACATATATTAGAAAATATATGCCAAGCACAGAGAATTCTGCGGGGGAGTGCACTGTATCTGCATCTAATCTGGACTTCAGAATGCAGATTATTACAAAATACTCACATATGCACTAGAACAGTGGTTTCCAACCCTTTCCTCGCGGACCCCCAGCCGGTCAATGTATTTGTTCAATTCAACCAGCTGCACACCTGATTCAACTATTCAACACTAAAGTAGTTAATTACAGTGGGTATAAAAAGTATTCACCCCCTCTGGCATTTTTCACATTTTATTTTCTTACTTCATGGAATCAACATGGATTTAATTGGGATTTCATGCCACTGATCAACACAAAATACTCTATAATGAATGAATAAAAAAACCTCAACAAGCTATTTCTTAATTAATTACAAATAAAAACCGGACAATCATTTATTACATAAATATTCACCCCCCTTGACTTAATACTTGGTACAAGCACCTTTAGCTGCAATTAAAGCTGTGAGTCTATTGGAATGTCTCCACCAGTTTTGCACGTCTGGACATTGCAATTATCGTCAATTCTTCTTTACAAAATGGCTCGAGCTCCATCATGTTTGATGGTGAATGGTGGTGATCAGAAATGTTCAAACATTTCCACAGATTCTCAATGGAATTGAGGTCTGGGCTTTGACTGGGCCACTCCAGGACATTGATTTTAAACCAGTCCAATGTGGCTTTTGCTATATGCTTTGGGTCATTATCCCCTGTTCTCCCAGGTCCCAGGTCTCTCGCAGACTGCAGCAGATTTTCCTCCTTGATTTGTCAATATCTTGTGCCATCCATTTTGCCCTATTTCGACAAGTTCTCCAGTTCCTGAAGCATAGAAGCATCCCCATAGCATTTCACGGTGTTCTTGGAATGATGCGCATTGTTAAGCTTGTGCCAAACATAGTGCCTCATGTTCAATCTTGGCCTTATTAGACCATAGAATCTTCCTCCATTTGGTTTGAGTCTCCCACATGACTTCTGGCAAACTCTAGGTGAGATTTCCTGTGAATGTTCTTCATCAATCACTTTATTTTTGCCACCCTCCCATAAAGTACAGATTTGTGAACCATCCGAACTATTGTCCCATGGACAGTTACTCTCATCTATGGCATGGAAGACTGTAACTCCGTGAGAATTGCCAAAGGCCTCTTGGTGGCCTCCCTAACAAGTGCCCTTCTCACACGGATACTCACTTTTGGAGGACGGCCCGTTCTAGGCAAATTCTCAGTTGTGCCATATGTTCTCCATTTCTTTATGATGGACTTTACTGTGCTCTGGGGGGTATTCAAAGTCTTTGAAATCTTCTTATATCTTTCCCCTGATTGGAGTTATTGATAAACCTATTTCTTGGATTTGCTTTGAATGTTCAAAGTTTGTGTCTTCATGATGAAGCTTTTGTTTGGAAATGCACTAACAAATGCTGAGATGTCTTACAGACAGGTGTATTTAATTTTACATAATTTGAAACACCTTAATTGTACACAGGTGGACTCCAAACAAATAATTATGTAATCTCTAAAGACAATTGATTGCACCAGAGTTTATTTGGGTGTCTTAGAAAAGGGGTGAATACATATGTAATCAATTCTTATCTTTTTTATTTGTAATTAATTAAGAAAAAGCTTTAGAGTTTTTATTTTTTTATTTGTTATTATAGAGTATTTTGTGGCGGCACGGTGGTGCAGTGGATAGCGCTGTCGCCTCACAGCAAGAAGGTCCCGGGTTCGAATCCAGGCCGGGGGCCTTTCTGTGCGGAGTTTGCATGTTCTCCCCGTGTCCGCGTGGGTTTCCTCCGCTGGTACTCCGGTTTCCTCCCACAGTCCAAAGACATGCACGTTAGGCTAATCGGAGAGTCTAAATTGCCCGTAGGTATGAGTGTGAGTGAATGGTGTGTGTGCCTGCGATGGATTGGCGACCTGTCCAGGGTGTATTCCTGCCTCTCGCCCGGAACGCATGCTGGGATAGGCTCCAGCCCCCCGCGACCCTGACCAGGAATAAGCGGTTTAGATAATGGATGGATGGATGGATGGATGGAGTATTTTGTGTTCCCAATTAAATCCATTTTGATTCCATGAAGTAAGAAAATAAAATGTGAAAAATGCCAAAGGGGGTGAATATTTTTTACACCCACTGTAGTTACATTTTACATTTACATTTTAAGCATTTAGCAGATTTAGCATTAACCAATTTAGTTGAATTGGGTACACTGCTGGTAGAATTGAACAAATACATGGACCAGTTGGGAACCACTGCTCTGGAGTATGCTGTGAACTAATTTTTAATATATGTCAGCCTAGAATATTCAAGCGGAATATACAGGATGCATCTAAAGGTTGGATGCTCCTATCTGCATTCTGCACAGTAATAATGTTTTCACTCCACTGTCCTTAAAATTGTGGTGTATTTAATATTATTTTGTTTTGGTGAAGGCTATCCTAGCTGAGCAGAGTGGCACATATCGTTTAGACAAGGTATCCAGGACAATCCTCCAAACAGCAACTGGTGAGGTTTATAAAACTATGAAACAAACGCCAATGTATTTTTATCTTTACAGCCATGATCGTTTCCTGCAATAAAAATGGTTGAACAGTCACTTAAAAATTATATTGTGAGATGCAGTGATGTATCGGTATTCAGCACTCTGGTCCAAACTCAAAAAAAATCCAAACTGGGGTTTCTTCTATGAAACAAAATTAAAAATAAGTCAAATTGATCCCGTAAGACATCCTGTAACATCTGGGTTTTCTTTTCTCTGTTATTGAACTACAGATGGTTCACTCTGTAAACCCTCATGAGAAGGGGTCACAAGATTCCTTGTATTCTTGTACAGGAGATGAAATATTCCAGGCAACCCCTGTCCCATTGACCAAAGACGAGCATGCGATTCCAAAGCTGGGCCTGTACTTCTGACAATATTAACATAGCAAAGTAAAAAGAAAGAAGAAGGAAAATATTGGCATCAATAGCTTCAATATGCATCCAGTGCAAAGGGTATTTCGGAGCATTGGGTTCTATTCAGTTAAATCATAATGTGCTTCACTGTGAATGACAGAATTAAGAAAGTGTTGGATACTCTTTTTAATCTCTTGCACAGCATCATGAGTTTGAAAGTCAACGAACAAAGAAAACACTGAAAAAAGGTCTGTTCATTCAAGGCCAGATTACATTTGCATTTTAAAAGCCCCAGAAATCTGGCGCTCAACAACTCCCCTTGCCCCAGTCACTGTAGTCTGTCATATTCCAAGAAGCAGGGAACAGAGCAACAGGGAGTAAGGAAACATGAATGAGTGTACAAAGACATCAGGCTTTCTGCCAAGGACAAAATGAACAGATAATGTTATTGTGACTCCATTAAGCTTAAGGAAAACTTGAACTATTAATCCATTGTTGAAAATACATTTTTGCCAAGTGTCCTTTCTTACAGTCCTCCGGAATTGCTCTTTTATCAGAAATTGATCATAATCCCAAGGGTTTTTTCCCCACTTACTTTTTGGGGGGTGATTTTTTTGCAACTTTGAACCTGCTATTAACTTTGACTGCACACACATAGGTTGTGTTGATTTCTTTATCATCCAAGAATTTGCTCCTCTCAAAATCCCAAATCTTAGTTTCATCTTGTACTTCACACTAAGGCATTGAATGGTTCAAAATAAGGTTTCAAAGGCAGGCACAATTCTGTCAGTCACAAACAGTTAGATACAACTATCTTCCCTTAAGCGCCAAAGCACATTCTGGTATGCTTAATTATGTCAGGAATTCTATCTATGTGTAATTACAGTATTTACTTTTTACTTGTATACCGATTGCACCCTAAAGACAGATATTCTTTGGGGGAACGTTTCCTGGTAACATTATCCCAGTATGTCAATCAGGGCAAAATAGGAGCAGAATTGATGTTGATGTTATGACACCTTGGCTGTTTCTTCTTAGTTTCAATTGACTTCTTTTGACTTGAAGATCCTTCTTATTTCCTGATAGACAGCTGCCATTCTGACAACCTTTGGCCAGGATATAAATAGCCTACATTTGTATTAGTTGTGCTTTTGAAATCTGACTTATAAGAAAGGTCTTGCTGTCAGAAGTCTGTAAGGTGCTGTGGCACCCTTGGGTTTTTCTGAAGTAAAGGGAACCAACCTTGAGCTCAGTACCAGACAGACTGACTTCTTTTTACATCAGTCATCTAAAGTGTGACAGATCCTGAAGCTACTGATGGATGAAGATGGAACACACTCAAACTCTGACTTTGACTCTAACCTTAACTCTATTCCCAACTCTAATTGTAACACTGACTTTGACTCTAACTCTGACTCACTGTAACTTTGACTCTATTTCTAATTCTCTAACTCTATCTCTGACTCAGACTCTAACTCTGACAATGACTTTGACTCTGACTCACTCTAAATCTGCCTCTAATTCTCTAACTCTGACTCATGCTAACTCACTGTAGCTGACTGTAATTCTAATTCTCTAACTTTATCTCTGACTCAACTCCTAACTCTGACTCTAACTCTGACTCACTCTATCTTTGAAAACACTGTACCCCTGACAGTAAGTCTAATTCTCTGACTCACTACAACTCTAACTCTATCTCTATCTCTGACCCAGACTGAGACACTGACTCCTCGCTGGCGGCAGGTGTGCCATGCATCTCTCCCGGGCAGCAGGCCTCCTCCTGTGAGGGGCCTGTTGCGAGAGAACAAATGAGCCGCAGTGGGGCAGAAAGAGGCCCAGGAGGCCTCTGGATGCAGGCGAGGGCACGACTGTAATCACGGGTACAAGCACAGAGACCAGCAGGAATAGCTGCAGCTAAGGGGGTTAGGGTGCGCTGGAACACCCATCGGCTATGGTTCCTGTGTGGTCTGACTACCCGTGCATGATGAAAAACCCTGTATACTGGATATTAAGTCTATAAGAATGGTTGCTTTGGTTTAAATCCAATGGGTTGGATTTGGATAGGGTTTAAATGAGAGTGGAAAAAGGTCTTCACTAAATCAGAAGAATAAACAAACTATTGAATTTGTGAACAAAGTAACTCATGGAAGGAAGGAGATGGATATAATAAATCAGAGGGAAAAAAGCTTAAGATGCAATTTTACTGCCTAACATTTAACTCTTAGAATTTCCAATGCTCATACGGTCCTTTAAATACTGCTTGCCTGTTTCTTTTTCTTTCTGTGAATTAATGTGTGTTTAGTGTTGTTGTATGTATTGCTTAATGTGCTGTACGCGTACAAAGCTCTCGTGCTTTACAAGATAAATTCTTATATTTATAAAGTATTGTAATTATTTTGCCTGGTAGGGCCTCATCAGCAGTACACATCATCACTCTGTTGTAAGCCCTCTAGGAAGAACAGCAGTGCACAGATAAACAGAAAGCATGAAAGCACAATGTCAGCACAGGAGGGCACTTTGATTAAGTGACGGTACAGTGTTTGAAGGAAAGCTTACAGAGCATTCTGATGCAACTGTGGGCGGTTTAGAATACTTTCAGGGAACCAAATGAAAACTAAAAATCAAATCTGCATTTAAAACATAATTGCAGTGGGGGAAGGGGAGGGGAGAGTACAGGAGAACCAAAGCATGGCTTTGGGACACATTCACTTGCTCTGCCCAGTTTGGCTGTGTTTTTTCTCTATGAGAGGATAGCTAGGCAACGTGTTGACTACAGCTGCTTAATTTACATACTTAATTATATTTCAACATTATTCAGAAAATATTCTGTAAATATATTTAAAATCTGCAAGTCGGCTAAATCTATTTTCATCCTTATTAGCCGGCAAGCTGAAAAAAAGAATCTGAGCAAACTAGCCAGTTAAAAGCATTTTTAATAATGCCAATTCGCTAGGTGGATAAGTCCATTTACATCCTTATAAGCTGGGAAGCTGCTGAATATTTTATTAAAAATTAGCTAACAGGTTTCTACTTAGCTAGCTAGCCCGATAGTTAGCTAGTTACTTGCTAAATCCACTGTCCACATTGCTAGCTAGCTAGCTAACCAGCAAGCTAAATTGATGTTCAACCTTATGGCAAAAATAATGAAAAAATAGCTAGGTAGCTGGAGAATTAGTTAGTAAGCAGTATTAATCTATTTTCAACCTCATAGCTAACTGCTGAGATCACAATATTAATAGCTGGTCTCATGTAGATTTTATTAGTCAGCTCATCTGAATTTAAGAATTCTACAGTTAGAGGAGGCAGTCTTAACATGCGAAATTATATTAAAAGTGACTGTGCTGTGATTATTTGTCCCAAGTGGCCCCACTACCTCTGAGCTTAAAATTCATTCAGGATTATTACAAAGAACTAGATCCAGAATTGAGTAACAAACTGCACCAAAAACAGTACTTTACAACATTTAAAAACTCTGCACAATTTTCCAACTAATAGAGGGGTAATTAAAAGCACCCATTATGAATTTCTCTCCGAAGCTGGTGGTCTATAGCATACTCCTATATACGTAATAGCTGATATTCTCCCAGAGGTCTAATCCAGATGTCCTCACAAATGAATGAGAGGGTCAATGCCTGAAATTTCCTCCACATTTAGATTTTCTTTTACATAAAGGACAACACCCCCACCTCTTTAATTGGTCCTATCCTTCCTGATCAGTTTGTACCCCACTAAATTACATTACATTACATTACATAACAGGCATTTAGCAGACGCTCTTATCCAGAGCGACTTACAGTTTCACATTTCTTTACATACAATCCATTTATACAGCTGGATATTTTACTGAAGCAATTCAGGTTAAGTACCTTGCTCAAGGGTACAATGGCAGTGCCCCCCCTGGGATCGAAACTGCAACCTTTGCATTACAAGCCCAGTTCCTTAACCATTATGCTAACACTGCCGCCCGTACACTACATTGTACGTGTTCCTATCCACTACCCCAAGCCACATTTTTG
Source organism: Aldrovandia affinis (assembly GCA_029706075.1). Lineage (NCBI taxonomy): Eukaryota > Metazoa > Chordata > Actinopteri > Notacanthiformes > Halosauridae > Aldrovandia > Aldrovandia affinis. Next base: position 636,831 of record JAINUG010000157.1, on the reverse strand, counting down.
TAATTCCCACAATATCGTAACCCCCATGAACTATGACAGGCTCAAGTTCCAAATTAATCTTTTATGATTTTAGCATTTAAACAAAGTAACCTCAAAGTATTACTTGTATATTTATTTCCCCCCTCTCCCATGATAGCTGCCATCCAGGCAGTCTGTAACTCCCTACCCTTTAAGATGAATTGCCCTCCCTGCCCTCCAAGTCCCTTGTTGAAATAATCCTCTGCCATTCTAAGCATACGCAGGGCCAATACAGCTGTACCCCTCTGGTACACTTGTACAGATCACCCCTATCTCAAAAGGAGTCCCAATGCCCCATAAACTTGTACCCCTCTTTCCTACACCAGGTTTGTATCCACTTGGTTACAGAGCACAACACATCACATCACAACATAAATGTGGGGCTGCAAAGCAGGAGGACATTACAAAAAAATTCAACAACCCAATAAAAAGTGAGACAGACAGAGAGAGACACACAAGCCCAAAATGAAACAGATGTGGCCAAAACTGATGCATAAGTGGAGTCAGACTCTGGATGCAATTTGCATCCGTCAGCTGACAGCTTGATCGCAATCGACAAGAGAAACAGACGGAGTAGTGGCTCCGACAAGACCCACACACTCCTCCCGCCCCCCTCCCCTCCGTTCCTGATATGTTCCAGACTTAATGCATGCATCGCTACCATGGTAGTGTATAATCTTCTGGAACCGCTCACAGCTGAGGCTTATCTTCACGTTTCGAGAGCTGCGGGGCCTGGATTCATGGCTACTGTGCAGTTCCCCCACAGCCTGAATGGGTTTCATTACAGCAGTATACAACATGTTTGAGAGCATTAAACAGTCGATTGAGGAGGTAATTCCAGGAAAAACTGCAATGTATTGTGAAACTTTAAATAAGCGGTTGAGGTACTCTGAGGACAACTTTTTCTTTCAACTCGTTCCTTTGCCTCTGGGCTGAAGCAACTACCCTTCAAACATGACCTCAGCATTGGATAACGGTGGACAAAATAGGTTATGCTTATCATCCAATGGCAACTCTCGCACATTGTTGGTTTTGTTATAATCAATCAATCACTTGCTAATCCATCAGTGTTGGTCCAGTAATGACATATTACTGTTCCTCCGCTATTGTTCCTCAACAATTACTCAGCAATCAATAGTTGGCAATCTGATGGCCCAAGTCAATTCTTAAACAGATGTATTTATATCAGTAGCACTAATAATGCTGGACATTGATTTCTCAAATTGCAAATATGATTGAGGGCTCTAATTCATCATTTATTTTGGCCCTGGGTTTGGAATATATAGTAGGCCAATACTATCATTCAAAAATGACACCAGTATGAAAAACTATAATTGGTACCTTTGTTCAATTGTGTTCAATTATGAGGTTAATATTGGTTACAAATGATGGGCCAATATTGTTGGGCCATTTTTAATTAGCTAGTGTAAGTACAATGGGTAAACCAAGAGCAAACATCAATGGGGGGTTTTTTGGATATTGCTGGTGGCTTATATTGGACCATTATCATTTTGCCATTAGATTGCCAATCAAAATGACATGCAATTATTAAAATGATAGAGAAAGAAAATAATTTTCTAGTATGTTGATCCAGTGTCAAGTTTCTGGTGAATGGGCCCAAAATAAAGGAACGGTTCAGGACTGGGAACAAAAGAAGGAAGGAGAGAGACAAAATGCAGATGAAAAAAGAGAAAACATACAGAAAGCAGAATGAGAAACCCTTGGACGCAGTGAGGCGGGCTGTGTGTTTTGCTGACTCAGATGAAGGAGAGCAAACAGGTCCATTTCCTCGCTATTCTGCTGTCGCAAGAGCCCTGTACCTATTAATAGCTGGTCTCTTTGCCTGGGTATAGCTTTGCTAGGGTAATTTTTCATTATATGAATTAAAGTCCCCCTCTGCCCATCTTTGGTCTGTGGTTTTCAGAGAGTGGCATGCTAATTAGGGGTAGATATCAAGGTGAATTGTTTTTTGGGGTTTGTTTTTTCTTTGCTTTTTCACTTTTTTTCTCCCAATTTAGAATGCCCAGTCGTCAAGCCACACTTGCTCCAATCCCCCACTATCAACTTGTGAAAGTGCAGACAAGCGTGCTCTCTCTTCCGAAACACGTGATGTCAGCCACTGCTTCTTTTCACACCGCAGTCTACCGGTTGAGCTTGCACAGACCTGAGTTGGAGGAAGACATGTTGCAGCGTTATGCAGGCAAACTGATCGGGTGCGCTGGCGAGACATGACAATCCTGTTGGCTCAATCCCTCCCTCCCCGAGCGATGTTACTGCCAATTATGTGTCACCCTTCGGGGCTGCTAGCTATGATCGAAACAAGGTTACACAAGGTCGACACAAGAATTTTTTTTTCCTCTTTGTTAGATTTTTCTTCCTCGAGAAAAATGATGAAAGGATAGTTGATGCTAATAGGGATTCATGCACTCAATGCACCAGGTCTATATCTATTAACAGTTATGTGTCACGTCCTTGAGAATCCATGATAACTGGTCATTACCCATCAATCTAGCCAATATTACGAAAGAGGACAATAGGGTCCTGGTGTTTGAAAGTGGCCAGCACACAAAGGATTACATTGTTGCGTGTGCTCATGGGGTTTCATAATTTCCGTTACTGGCAAATGACACTGATGAGATTTAACCCCTGTACTCTGCTGTTTCTGCAAAAGTTCTTTAAAGTTTTGATGAGGAAATGTCTGTATTCTGCTGTGTTTCATTCTACACATGGTGAACTGAGAAGATTTAAGAGTTGTAATCTGATTGGTGGAAGCACACAATTTGACCCTGTGTAAATGTGTTAACACGTGTGTAAACACTGCATGTGGAAAAGCCTTCATCGTAAAGCAGGTGTAACATGTCATCGGAGGAAAATCAAGCAGTAGCAATTTGGACTTTCTTTGATGTGTTAAAATATCCAGACATTAACTTCAGGAAGTGAAAGCCCTTTGAATATCTAGTTAAATTTTAAAGCTGTCATTAAGGTCAGTGACAGACAAATGTGCATGGAATGTATAAATAAGTGTGTGTGTGTGTGTGTGTGTGTCCAAATACAGTTTGTGAATGTGCATGTATAGTCATGTGTATGCATTTGTATGCATGAACTGTACTGGCATGTGTGCATTAATCTGTGCCTGAGTGTACACATACATGTGCTATAGCCTCACCCAATAAACTTTGTGACAACCTTCAGTCTCTGCACCATCCATTCACTTAATGTTTATTAAAGGTTAGACAAAGAGAAGCTTTAGAAAAGTTCACAATGCTGGTTTAAGCTCTTTGGTAGTTGTTGTAGATTATAATAGAGCTATGTTTTCAAGATACCATTTGCTTTCTCTTACTTCATTAGCTTTGTAGCCATTAACATACATTTCAAATGTCGATTTTTGGTTTGTGCTTTATGCCTAATGGCACAGTGAGCACTGTGATCTACATCACCTTTATGAAAAAATCTAGGCATCATCCCTGACCGCAATAGGTGCGGCTTCCTCAAATCGTGCCATTTTTCCAGTTTTTACTGAAATTTAACCAGTTCAAGTCCAGTGAATAACCTGAAATGGTACAAAGGTAAGAGGTAAACTGCCAGAGGTATAAAAAAAAAAGGTTTAGGTTACCAAAAACTGAAAAATAATGTACATTTTTTGGCAGTGCGTAGTTTCCTACACTATCAAAAGGGCACTTGGAAACTGGAGGAAACTCTGACAGGAAGAGGTCTGGCAGACCCAAGGCCACAACAAAATCAGAAGACAAGTTTCTGAGAGTCAGAACAGCTTGCGTGACAGACAGGCGGCTCACAGGACAACAGCTTCAAGCACAGCTTAACACTGGTCATAGTAAGGAAGTCTCAGTTTCAACTGTGAAGAGAAGACTTCGAGCTGCAGGTTTGACAGGTTGAGTGGCAGTAAGAAAGCCATTGCTAAGATGGCAAAATAAGAAAAAGAGGCTTGCCTGGGCCATGAAGCACCACCAGTGGACTACTGAAGACTGGAAGAAGGTCTTATGGAATCAAAATTTGAAATCTTGAAATTTTGAAAGGTTTTTGTACGCTGTCGAGTAGGCAAAAGGATGGTTCCTCAGTGTGTGACACCAACTGTCAAACATGGAGGAGGAAGCATGATGGTCTGGGGCTCTTTTGCTGGATCTAGAGTCAGCGACTTGCACAGAGTGACTGTTAACCCACGTTAACCCATTATTTGTTCCCTGAAAAGGACCCTTTTTTTATAACTCTGAAATTTACATTCTTTTTCAGTTTTTGGTAACCTAAACTTTTTTTTAACCTAGGGCAGGTTATTCACTGGACTTGAACTGCTTAAATGTCAGTAAACATTGGAAAATGGGGGTGTTCTAAAACTTTTGACCGGTCATTTAGGTAAAAGTAATTTGTTTTAGTGCTCTGAGGCAAATCTGCTACTACGTTCTAATGGATAAATCATTACTTAACAAATTTTCATTTAAATAAGAGATAATAACTGAACTGAAAAAAGGAGCTAGCTTCCTCCCACATCACATTGTATGTGCATGTTTAAAATTGTCAAAGACCTTTTCATTCACACTATATCCAGAACTGATCCTAGCATGATTAATCTGTGCGCCTATACAATGTTGCCTTGTGGGGAATTCTTCCAGCGATGGGTCATGTGCTTGGGTGATTTTGAATGGCCTGTACTGTTTAAAGTGGCTATTGTCTCTTTCTTACAATGTAGGTACTTTATCTCTGACACTTTGATCATTCTCATCACCAAAAACACAATTCCAGGATTTCAATAAGTATAATGATTGACTGTGTTCTGTGTACATTTGCCTGTTACCATGTGTGCATGTGTGTGTGTGTGTGTGTGTGTGTGTGTGTGTGTGTGTGTGTGTGTGTGTGTGTGAGAGGAAGAAGAGACTATGAAAGGCCCCACCACTACTATCACTTTCACTTTCTCATGCTGCAAACAGGACCTGTGGATCACAGATCGGCCTTGACAGCCATCTGAAGACCCACAAGAATAAAACTGTAGAAACCACACATCCAACAGGCGGAAAACTCATACTCAACTCAAGTGAACGCAGATGATGATGATGTGTGTGCCTGTGTGTTTGTGTGTGTATGCGTGTGCTTGTGTGTTTGTGTTTGTCTCTCTCTCTCTCTCTCTTTCTCGCTCTCTCTTGCTGTTTCTGAGACTACACAGGACTGGCAGTTCCATGGTTTTGGCAGCTCAATACTGGAGTTGAGCAGCATGTAATAACAGAGGGCAGGTGCACTAGGAGAGATGCTGATTACTGGTGTGGTGGTGGAAATAACGATCCCTTAGCAGCTCTATGTGAAGCAGAGAATGCTGGGTATCAGCAAGGCTAAAATGGGTCACCAATTCTCTGCAAGGGGTCTATGATGCAGATTTTGTGAAGACTAAATGGCAGCCTCAACTGCATTGAATAACAATCTGACATTGTGGGTACAGATTATGTTTCCAGCATAACTGCAGTGCCACATGAAATGGATGAGATGATGCAGTTCATGACTTTGCAGCTTAAAAATCCTGTTTTTGGTTGAATTTCAAGAATTCCAAGACACAAATGACTTGTATTCATGCTGTTTATTGTCAAGTAATATAGTGGAAGGTGATAGGTACAGGAATAATTTGAGTTATCTTTGGCTTGGAAGCCCACCCACCTTCAACCTCAGGGGAATCAGAGTACATGAAACAGCAGACAGGAGAGAGGGAAATGTGGAGACTAAAGGATATTAGAAACAGCTGACATGAGGTAAGGTAAAGGTAAGTGTATTTTTATTGCTAGTAGAAAAGCAGGTTTGCTGGGTCTGGATCATTTGGAAGAGACTAAAGAGTCTCCAAAAACACAATATTGTCGGCGTTGTTAATAAAACCTTGTATCTCCAAATAGACAACATTTCAGGAAGTGGGAGGAATTATTATTACATTAGACACATTTTTGTCGCATGGTCTTTTGAATAAACTGTATCAGTCACAGAGCATATATTGACATTACCAAACTGATGACGCCACTGATTTTTATTCAAGTATAAAACTAAAAATGGAGGTCCAAGATTTACGACGCTGGTGATATATAACAGCTCTCTCCTTCACTGTTTCATTTTGACTTTTCATTGTTTTTCTGTGCCATTACGTGAACCAGTCCAAGGCACCTAGTTTAAAGGAATTGAAACAATATTTTAGCATTCATATATATTTGTTAAGTAATGATTGAATAAGAAATAATAACTCAAATTTTTTTTTTTTAAAGGAGCTAGCTTCCTCCCACATCACATTGTATGTGCATGTTTAAAATTGTCAAAGACCTTTTCATTCACACTATATCCAGAACTGGTCCTAGCATGATTAATCTGTGCGCCTATACAATGTTGCCTTGTGGGGAATTCTTCCAGCGATGGGTCATGTGCTTGGGTGATTTTGAATGGCCTGTACTGTTTCATATGACCCTATTCTGAAAATTCTCATGAACTAGACTTCTCCTTCCATCCTTTCTCAACCCCGTGGCTCATTGGTCACGTCCCTTTGTCGGGTCGTCTGTGTCTGGTCACTGCGTACAACGGAGGTATTCAATCTTGCCCACGGAGAGCCACAGGGTGTCCAGGTTCTTCTTGTGACTCTTCACTTAATTAAAGGAAGTTATTACACAATCGCCTCACCTGGTTTCTTGGTTCTGAATTGGAATGCTTATTTTGGTGCAAATTAATTCCAGCTCACCGATGGCCAGTGTGAATGGGCTAGGCTGTGTCCCGACGGGCGGGTTCCATGCCATCACCATCTGCCGTCATTTGCCATGCCTGGTCATTACGTGCTTATGACTGGACCTCCCACGCAAGAGACTCAAGGGTGCAAGATCTCAGAATTACTGTCCTGTCAGAATGTGGGGAAAAAAACTGATTTCAATTAAAAACTTATAAGGGGTAGTAAAAGGGAGACTAACACACACTGTGGCTATCAAGAAATGTGAGCCATCCATGCTATACAAGTGGTGCTAGAGTTAGGCTGAGGACAAAAGTAAGGTATTAAGATTACTATGGCTTTGGGTTTATGGGCTTGCTTATAGAGTGAGGGCTCTATATAACAAGAAAAATAAGCACATTTTGCTCTGCTGTTCTGCAGTTCAGTTACATCTTGTTCAAAACAAACATGATTTATTTTTTTCCCAAAGCTGACCAACTACTTAAAAACTGAACAACAGGGACAGCCATTAATCACATCCGTGTCTCTGTTCCTGCATGGACACCATCCACTTTGGTTACAAATGTTAATGCAAAAAACATTTGTTTCTGTTCTTTGTCAATGGTGGTTCAAGGAAAGAGTGTGCCTGTTTGTCAGTATCATTCAAAGAATTATGCAGTTATTAATGAGCATATTAGCTTACATCCGCCCCCTTTTGACTTATACACAGCCAGCTGTGAAGAGGTCCCACATTTGTCACGTCCCTGCTCAGCGCTGGTTACCTGACCCCTCATTGGGCGCATTGCATCTCCATATTAATCACAGTCATGGAGCATTTAAAATGTCACCTAATGCCACTGGAAAACAATCAGACCAAATCCAAATGGGTATATACACGTGGGCTTGTGTTTCCCAGTTTGTGTGTCCGCCCCACTTTGTTCCAATCATGACCGCATGTCACTTTAACCAAAAGTGACAAAATGTACAAACAAATAAATAAAACAACAGCAATGATTGGCAAAACAGTGCCTTAACAGCATAAATTGTACCTTATTAAATCATATGATTTAGATAAAAAGGATACGTTTGGTTCGGATTGTAATTTGTACAACCGAGTCAAAAACAATCCATATGTTTCTCCAGGAAGACCCAAGCGTAATATCAATGGAACATCACACATGACAAACAATAAGAAGAATATACATGACTTTCTAGCATGATAGCCAGATATATGCATGTACATCTGTGGATAGTTTTGATGCTAATTTACTATCAGGAAAATTAATTTGTATAGCTTATTCATTTATTTTATGGATGGTAGCTATTGTCATCCGACTGTATAATTACCATTGAGTATTTGCTACTACTACCTAGCAACCAAATATCAAGGTCGTTTCAATTGTAGAAAAAAAGGTTCTTCTCCATATTCAGTATATTTCATAAAGTTTCATCTGATGATCCGAATCACCAACTATGCGCCTGTATCCAGCCACAGAACGTAGGTGCTGTTGTTTGTCATCTGAATAGCTATTGGTTGGTTGCACTTGGCAATCATGGTTAGATTGTTCAGGTTCTAAGCTTTCAAACGAGCCCTCACTGGTTTCTTAGGGTCACTGGTTGGGGTGAAATATGTCCTTCGTGAATATGACTAATCCAGTTCCACTGCAAATCACAGAAGCGATGTGAAAACTGGGGGCACACGTCACTTCTAAATAAAATAAAAAATACAATTAGTAACTGTTTATACTTCATGATGGCAGCAAGTTGCCGTCGTTTGAAGGTTTTGAAGACAAATATAATGGCTCTGGTTGAATAGATTTGCACAACAGAACTGATTTATAGCATATTTTGGATAGGTTTTGCAAAAAAACCCATTTGTAATTATCTTAGAATACATTTCTTCTCATATCTGTACAAGAGGTGATGCAGCAGACCTAACCCTGTTACACACAGATTATCCAGAGATGGAGGTATTCAAATGCCTCAGTGGAAGTGTGCCACCAAGGCTGCATCCAGACGTTGTATTTATTTACAAAGAGCCAGGGAAATCCAGAGTGTGTGTGTATGTGCTACATTGAAGAGAAAAGTTATTCTCTTGGTGGACTGAGATAAGTTGTGTCCACTGTAGTGACGCAATGGGAAGAGATGCATGAAAGGGGACAAATCAAAGGGAAGGTAGCGACTACAGCATTTGTACCGTATCATAAGATGGAAACCTCAATAGCTCTTGTGAAAAGGGAAAACGCAATAAATCCCCTGCCATGCTGGGGGGAAGAAGTGTTGTTAGATCTCTGCAACTGCAGTGACAGACTGCTGGCTTGAACTGTGCTTGAAATGTGTCGAAAGCCAAAAGGCAGAGATAGCATTGGCAACAGGAAGAGGTGATATCTGAGAAGTACAACATTGGAGGCAAGCCGGCAGGGATGGGGCCTGCTCACAGTGGTTGAGCTGGGAGGGCTTTCCAGCACCCTGGATGGCGGGAGTCTTGCGGAGGTGCAGGCACTGAAACGCTGCCTGGAATGTTCCAGGGGCCCTTGGAACTGAGGCAGGAAAGGGCTCCTTCAGTGGTGGGCTCTGTGAACGCTAGGTTGATGGGCAAAGGGGCCTCACTTGGCTGAGTCACTAAGCAATCCCTTGCATTTCCTGTACCCACTCCCCAGGTCATCGCTGCAAAATTAATTGAGTTCTAGTTTCCTTAACTCAAGCATAATGGTGAAAAATAAAGTCAAAGACAAACGTGTGTGTGTATGTGTGTGTGTGTTGTGTTGTGTGTATGTATATCTATGTACTATGGCTGCACCCATAAGTGCAGGCAAACAAGAGGAAATACCAGACTGAACCCATCTGCATTTTCATAATTACAGTACAGAATTAATTTATCCTTTCTTTTATCCGAGCTAAGATGTTTTCCAGTTTCTTTCCGGCTTTCATGTGGTACATAAAACATCTATTTTTGAGCCTTTGAAGTTATTAACTGTTTGGAGCTATTCCGTGTACAATGCAACATGGTTCTCTTCGGGAGAAGACTCTGCCCTGGTGCATGTGAGAGCCATTTCAAAAGCATTCATAAAACATAGATTCTGCAGGGCTCGAGACTTTCATGTGTGTTTGTGCTTCTTCTTAATTTCAGTTTTATTTTACTTTTGACATCATTCAAATCTCAATGTCGCACTGCGATGTGAGTTTATGTTTTCTGCCACGATGAGGGATGCGCAAAAGTGAGTGAAGGCTTGCCAGAGGCCATTCAAAACTCGCTTTGAATTTCGCTTTCGAGTGGCAGTCTGGCAAACCGTTCTTCGGTAATTCGATCCCCAAAGTTGGCTACGAGAGAGACTGCAACAAGGACTGCAAACGCAGCTATGTACATAAGCATAGGAAGACTATCTGGGATGCAGGACTTCAGGGAACTCGTCAGCTTGAGTTCAGTCAGCAGAACAAGAGGGCACAGGTGGAAATTAGTTCAAGGTAAATTCCAAACTGATATCAGGAAGTATTTTATTTTTTTACACAGAGCGTTCTCAACACATGGAATAGCTTACCAGGTCAGGTAACACAGACAGAAACACAGTGCTGGATATTCTCTAGACTGTACGTAAATTCCGAGCCTAGATGGGCCGAATGGCCTGGTCCCCTCATTGTGCATCCTTTTGTTCTTAAGATGTGATAATGCAAAGAGATGTAATTAAACTCTTTCCTTCATAGACTCTTGTACAATAAGTGTCACATATGAACTGCAGCATAAAGCCAAGTAGCGTGCCATTGTTGGTTATGATGCTCTGTAGGGTTCTAGTGGTCAGAGCCAGTGGTCTCAAGCATTCCCAAGTATCAATCACACAGCTTGAGCTGGACAACCATCAAAATACAATTCCAAAACAAGAAAATCTGTCTTTAATTTGGCTGTAAAAGTGCCTGAGCCCCACACAGTGAGATGTGACTGTGTAAAACAGAAATGGAAGCTCAAATCAATGGCAGACTGAGTAGCATCTCAACTAGTCACAGAGATGGTCAGCTGTGAATATTGATGAATCTGAAAAGACGGTGGCACGGGGGAGCCTAGTTGGAATGAAGCCTGCTCTAAATTAATTTGCTTCTGGTGTTGCTTGGTAATTTAGAACAATAATAATAATATTGAGCCAATTAAACTGGAGGATTATTAGGTGGCAGGTTGAGAGTGCCAGATTAGAAATTCTGCACAAGGACACCGGGGAAACCCCTACTACTTGCGATAAGCACCATGGGATCTTTTTTTATTTTTAAAATTTGTTTCTGATTTTATCCCATTTTCTCCCAATTTGGTAGCCAATTAGACCCGCTATTTTTACATCAATCCCCCCCTAGTAATGTGAGTTTGCTGCCGTAGTCCTGCGACCGGTAGTGACGAGAGCGAAGTGACGCCTCTTCCAAGACGTCACTCGCCCAGCCGTCGACCGAACCCGGTACTTACAGGGCCACTCTTATACGCAGCGAACGTCACGTCGGCTTCCCTCCCCCCCTGGGGCGGACAGCCAATCGCCGCCCCCTGGTGGCACTCCCGGCCAAAGCCAACACTTGGCGAGACGGGGAATTGAACCCCGGTCTCCGTGGGGCACCATGGGATCTTTAATGAACACAGTGAGTCAGGACGTCGGCTTAACATCTCATCCGAAAGGTGGCATTTCCTAAAGCACAGTATCCCCATCACTGCACTGGGGCATTGGGGTTTATTTGGACCAGAGGGAAGTCTGCCCCTTACTGGCCCACCAACACCAGGGAACAGATACAATAGATTACGTAAAGTGTTGTGGTACCCAGACTCTGTGGCTGCTTATTGAAAACAGAAGGAGCTGCGAGAGGTCACTAGGACCATCTGATAGGGAAGGGAGTACCTGTGCAGTTTTTTTTGTAATAAACAGTTTGTGTTGTGAAATGAGAACACAAGAAGCACAAACACATAATAATAAGAATTAATTGTATTTATATGGTGCTTTTCACAAAACTCAGGAATGCTTTAAATGGTCAACTAAATATACACACAGATAAAAACAAATGCAATACAGAGGTGTGAAGCATGAGCCTTCACCTATCTTTTAAAATGCACATTGTGGCTAGGAATGCTAATTGTCAAATGTTTAAATTTGTCAAACCATTTCAATTGTAATGGACCTTAGTTGAGTAATTGTGTGTTTGTCAAATGTGCAGGATCTTCTGTTTCACTCTGTGGTAAATTTACTCATCAACATTACTAAATCTCTCAAAAGGTGATCTAAACCAGTGATTTCATTTGACTGATTGTGTTTGTAATAGAGAGAGCGATTGTGTAATTGAACGCCAGAACCAGTGATTGTCACACGAGTTCCACCTGAGCCAATTTAGGCTATTTAAGTGCAGGTGTGTGGTTACTGAAGGGGAATGTTGGCAAGGTAGCAGTATGGATGATATATAGAGTGCTTTTGGGCTGGTTTGGGGTTCTTTAAAAAAAAAAAAAAAAAAAAAAATGTATTTGTATTTTTGTAAAGAGGCTCCTTCTCAGTTTTTTATGGGCGTGCATCAGCCAGCATCATCACAAGAGGAAGCACAGTGCATAAAAATCAGACAATATCAATACGCCGAGTCACACATGGTGAAGCTTGCAAAAGACGATTCTCTGCTTCACACCTGTCTTCCATCCTCTGGTTGTGCAAACCCCTACAGAATGCACGTGAACCCTTGCAGGTCTACAGCAACACAGAAGGGACAAAAATTTAAACGCAAAGATCAAATGAAACCGTGCGACAGCAGGCTTCCTTCACCCTCTCTGTGCCCCTTCTCTCGTTCTCTCATTTGTCTTTTTCCCTCTCATTCTGCCTAATAAACCACTTACCAGATGCTAGGCATTTCACACTCAATTAATCCTGCTTAAATTGATCATCCAAGTGTGGAGAGAGCCATTTAGCAGCATGGAGACTTAACAATTAACTCCTTTACTGGTTGTTGTTTCTTGGGTCGGGAGCTGCAAACTCGACCATCGGAGAGCAGGGACCTGGCGGTCAGCTCATGATATGTTGGATGTCAGTTTGTTATTGTATGCCCTTTGTAAACGGGCAAAGAAAGCTAAGTCATGTTTACTGCACTGCAAAAATTCCCCAGGAGAACTTTGGTTCCGCATTAACCTGGTCACCAAAACATTGTAATAGTGATGCCATTCTTTGGTTAGTGATTTTTTTTGATGCAGTCAAATGGTGTAATGCTGCATAAACAACAATTGTTTGGTCTGTACACCAAAGTAGCAGTGTGAATTGAAGTCTTGACTGTGAGACAAAGTGTTTAAGGGTGATGAATAGGCACATCATTTTTGATAATTCAGTATATACAGAGCAGTTGAAAGGGGAGGTGATTCTTCAATGTTGAGAGTTTGGCTGCTATAATCATGATGGCAATGTTTTTTACTGCACAGAGAGAGGGGTAGAAAGAGAGAAACCTGCTGCTATACAAATTAACGTTTCAGAAATATGCTGTGCTGGGTCCGAGCTGTTCCATCTGCTGCGTCTGCTTTGCAATTTCAGCAGATTTCCATGGCTAGGAGAGAATCAGCTTTTCCAAGGCTCTGTCCTTTTATGAAAGTTTTTAGGAATATGATTAAGGAACAGATGGACCCAGGTGCTTCTTTGTATACCATTGGCAACAAAATCGAAAAACGAAATTGCATCCTATTTCTCGATTCATTCTATGAAATCGTTTCAGAGCAGTACATGTTTCCATTTCACCACTCTGTGCTAGGAATACTTGAGCTTGCAGTACCTGCAAAAGGATGGTGTTCTTTACTTATCTACTTTTTGCAGGCTGAACTCCGTGTCTGAGAATAACTGTGAGGTCATTGTGAGGAAGTTGACAAGATTAAATGAAAATACAGCCTGGGCGTTTTGCAGACTGTACTTCGATTCGGAGCTGTCCCTGAATGCCTGAAGCACATTTTTCTGTCAGTGCACAAGTTCAAGTTAAATCATCCTTTCATGCTTTGAGAGTTTGCGACGCACCGGAGTCCATTTCCTCCTTGTGGCTCCCACGCATGACCTGTAGAGATGCAGGTGGCTGGTTCACCTATGATCACCTATGCTGAGCAGGACATGGGCGTGGTCCTGCCAATGGGGGGGATAAAATGGTTTTGTGTGTGTTTGTGCATATGTGTGTTTGTGTGCGTGCATGCATGTGTGTGTGTGGGGGATGGGGGATGGGGGGAGGAGGGGGTGTGGTAGAGATACAGGTGAGGAACTAATTGGCAAGTGTTTGGCAGCTGCTGCACAGTTGCTATGGCAGCCCCAGGTTGTAGTACACAATTAGGTCCCTATATTGATTTGAATGTGCCCTTTTTTTGGGCTCTCTTTATGTGAAACTTTTATTAATGTATTCCAGCTTATGTTTTATTCATTACTGCAGGGGTCAACAAGTCATTCTAACACACTTTGGACGGGCCAAACACAATTGAAAGATCAAGGCCATTTCGTATAATATTGATTCTATCATTCGTACCGATCTGGTTTCACATTTTACTCTGAATGGTTTCACATTTTACTCTGAAACTACTGTCATATGAACTATTGTAACACATGCTGGGCCCTGTTACATTGTTAATGTGAAATTATAGGAGACAGGAGAGACTTGGTTTGTTTGGATGTCAGTATTACCTAAGGTTGCCAACTTTCTATCATCCAAATACGGGACAGAAGGCAGGGCACTGGAGGCAAGTGGGTATAGTGTTGTATGGATGTAAATCAACACATATTGTATATTGTTATGTGGACAAGGAATGTCCTGTACGGGATGAGCCAATTTTGTCCGAAAAACGGCATGTCCCAGCTAATATGGGACAGTTGGCAACCCTAGTCGGTACCCTTTGATCTTGGGGTATAAGGACAAGAAATGCATCCAACACTGCACAGAGGGTGAGAGAGCTGACACACCTGAATGTGTGACTGCTTCCTGAACCAGAGGCATCCCGAAGTGGGATTGCCCAGTCGAGTGTGGCTGCTTTTCTGACCAGAATTCGGAGCCTTGTGAACACTTGCTTCAGGTTCTGTGGAAAGGACTTCTCTCGCGCGTTCCAAGAAAGTTCTGCTCAACGTGGCAAGAATGTAAAGTGATTTACATTGCAACGAAGACATGGACATTTGAATTTTAGACAAGACAGACACTGCCACTGCCTCACTTTCCCAGACTGCAATGCATGGCTTTGGCATTGTTGTGAGTACAAGAAAAATAAACAAATTACGGGAGATTGTAATACTGAAGAGTAAGTTGCATAGAAAATGTTGTTTTAAGTTGAATAATTCCTATATCTACCAAAAATAAATAGCCAAAACCAAATTTGTACTGCAATAAGGAGAAAGGACTACATACTACAAAATTGTATATGGTCCAAATTCTCCTTTAAGAAGACCACTACACCTAGCCTGGCCTCAAATGCGCTAACGTCATTGTGGCTCAGTTATTGACACAGCCCAGTAAAGAGTCCGTGTCAATAAGCATGGCTGCACCAAGCGTGTTGCACAGGAGGCAAAGGTCCGTCTCTAATGCTCTTGATGGGCAATTTTCACCGTGCCAGGGAGAACCATGCTGCCAGAGTCATTTTAATTTGTGCTACCATGTGCAAAGGCATGCACCTCCGGCCTCCAGTCCCTTCAGCTGATTAGGAGGGCGAGCCTGTTCTCAGAACAGGGGCGGAGGGGTGGGGGGGACATGTGAAACCTCAAAACAACAACATTTAACATCCAGCATTTGAAAGGCATTGATTCGGCCACAGCGCTGCATTATGGGTAACGCCTGTGCAAGACCTCTTGGGGGCACGATTTATCAGCAGGGGCTGGAGCACACGAAGGACGTGCGGTCTTTTGTGTAGGGAGCATGGAGTAAACTGTGAGATTTGTATCAACCCCCCAAACAGACCAGGATTAGCTTTTTTTCAGAATTGTATTGTGTGGTTTTCACTGCACATACATGTCGGTTGCATTGCATTAGTCTCAGGGACATATTTTGACAAAAACTGAAGAGGCATGCTGTGTACTACATGAATATACATTTATCACGCTGCACTGTTGCCTACATAAATGGACAATTTATGATGCCCATGGCAGTCAATATCTCCCAGGGCTTGCGTGTGCACCAGGACGTCACTCGTACGCAATCTTTCGCACAACCTGTGCTTCACATTACAGAATGGCATTCCACAGTGAAGCCAAAACAACATTTCCCTGGAAACTTAAAAAGGAACAAAGCAGAAAACGAACTCTGCACTCGTCGGAGGAATGTGCGCACTATTGTCACAGCGACCACAGACAAAAGGGAATTTGATTTAAGTCGAGGACCAGGAAACGCACCAAAACAATCGAGCGGAATCCTTTCGAAAGGAAATGACACACTTGGAAGTGTTTTTCTCTCTGCGACTCTCTCTGTCTCCCTCTCTGTGGCTTGTTCAAAGATGAAAGGAGATTGGGAGAATTCATCTTATCTCTATAACATATTGGTTCAATATTTCCTCAGAAACTTCATAATAAACAATGTGGAAACATGTTTTAATAGAAAGGAACAAATTAATGAAGTCATACATATTTTAGATCATGAGTTTTATAATTAAATGGTGTGGAATACCACCCTTATGTTTCCTAAATTGCAATCTGAGGTCTTGTACTGATTGTAGGTAACAGTGATTTGAACACTTCTTTGGTTTAAATGTGTTCGTTCAAACAAAGATAAAGTAGGAAGTGCAGATAGTTAGTTCTGAAAATTGAAGAGGAAGCTAAAGCACAGTAGCAGTTTGGTGTTCATTTGTTTCCCACATTTAATCTTCCCATCTGTGATTAATCTCCCATATGCAGAGTGTTGTATTTATTTTAAAGACATTCATGTGCATTTGCTGCAGGTCTACCTCAAACAGAGTCAGTCACCTGACAGTAGAACGGTGTTGTTGGATCACCACGGTTACATATTCCCTTGAAAGTGGAACAGTAGCGGAGGGATCAGGGGGAAGCATACGCGCGATGTTCAGGACTGCTTGAAAACCAGCGCAGGGAACGTCCAAGGCACAAGGTCAAGCAATTTGTCTTCTCATTTTCTTAAAACACACACAAAGGGTGAGAGACATTCTTGACGTGATCTGGAAAGCAGATTGTATGACTGCAAAATCATAATGACATGGTAAAAGTGTAACTAAGTTCCCGAGCTTTGCAACAATAAACAAATTGCTGGTTTGAGGCTGCCCATTGCTGTGCACTTCTCAGCACAACACAAAATGTGCTGGATCAGAAGGAGGGTGTGACGTCAGACATGTCAGACATGTAACCTGCAGGTTGTAGGTTCAAACGATAGTTGTGATGTTACCACTGTATCCCTGGGAAAGGTGGTTAACCTGAAATAGTTCTGCAAACATCCACCTGCTTAAAGGGACAATATGTAAAGCATTAAATCTACTTAAGTATACCTGCATAAGGTGGTTTGCTAAGTATGGAAATAATTTAATAAATAATATACAGGTAACTGCCAAAATAAAGAAAACACCAACATAAAGTGTCTTAATTAACCGTTGGGCCACCATGAGCCACCAGAACAGCTTCAATGCACCATGGCATAGATTATACAAGCGTCTGGAGCTCCATTGGAGGGATGCAACACCATTCTTCCACAACAAATTCAATCATTTGGCATTTTGCTGATGGTGGTGGAAAACGTTGAGTCAGACGCTGCTCCAGAATCTCCCATAAGTGTTCAATTGGGTTGAGATCTGGTGACTGAGACTGCCATGACACGTGGTTTACATTGTTTTCATCTTCATCAAGCCATTCAGTGACCACTGGGTTGACGTTTGTTGTCATCCTGGAAGTGACCACTCCCATCAGGATAGAAATGCTTCACCATAGGAAAGAAGGTGATCACTCAGACTGGCTTTGTATTTACTGGCATTTACCTTGCTCTCTAAGGGGTTGAGTGGACCTAAGCCATGTCAGGGAAATGCAACCCCACGCCATAACAGTCGCCAGAAGCCTTCATTTACTCAGGTGTTTCCTTTATTTTGCCAATTTTAGACACACGCACGCACACAGGTATGTTGGGGGGGGAGCATCGGAGTATAATCCTTCCATACCCAGCTTACGTTTCAGGATCGGTTTGTCCTGCCAGCAGCGGAGGACTGTGCACTGGCTGCTCCGGCACCTGGGAAGCCCCAGCCAGGAGAAGGCCTGGCGTTCTAATTAGTGCGCTGGAGACAGGATGGCAATTATCCCAGCTTATCCCTGTGGGGGATCAAGAGGGTCTTGTTGTGTGTGTGTGTGTGTGTGTGTGTGTGTGTGTGTGTGTGTGTGTGTGTGTGTGTGTGAGGCACAGAGGAGGTAGAGCCTCCCGTTATTACCAAGGCAGATTTACAGATGCGAGCCACCTTGCCAACTGAACAGTGTCTTTTCCCTCCGACGCTGTGCTGCACATGTGGATGCAGAGACACGGGGCTGAACAGTCTCTTTCGATTCCTCGGTGAAGCCGACCCAGTGGCAGCCTTCCCCAACCCGCTTCTACTTCTAGTCTGCAAAAATATAAAAACATCCAAAAATGTAAAAAAAGAGAAACCTTTTGAATTGCAAGGAGTGAGCATTTATTCATGCTACAAACTGGCACAGGGCTAAGAGGTGCCGTTTAAGAGGTGCTCAAGGAATCCGAATGCACGCAAAAAACACTGTGATTTGGCCTGTGCCTGCGCTCATGAAAGGCCCCTGCAAGGTTCTGGAAAAGGGAGACTTATCGGAAGTCGGCGAGGGCGTTAACAGAGAAGGCATTTTGGGTTCTGGTGTCTCTTCAGGAAGGAGCCGGTGAATGTCTTTCGGTAAACATATTTAAACTCTCACCGGTAACTCTCCTGCATGTGGAGTAAAACACACACACACGCGCACGCACGCGCAGGCACCGGGGCGGATTCAGCAACACTGCTGGATGTCCATATATGTACTGAGCAAACGCGGTGGAAGGAGAGCTGTGTTTGCTCAGGACGCTCGGAGCACTCTGGCGGCGGCGTCCAGTCAGGTGCGGCGCTTCTCTTTCCGTTGCGGCGCAGACGGGAAGTCGTGAGCAAACACGAGTGGGCCCAATCAGCTGTGTTTGCGTTGCTCATTAGATTACAGCGGGGCATGGACCCAGGCATCCTCTATTTTTTCGTGTTATATTTTTGTCATATGCCCTATAAAGACGTTTTATTTCCTTTGCTACTGGATGCCCTCATTGTTAACGCAACCCAGCGCTATTTTAACAGGCAGAGATTATAAACGATACAGACAGAAGCTGTATTCCCACTGTCGAGCTAGGCCTGGCTTGTTGTCCACTGTTTTTAAGGCCTAAGCTACAGCTAACTTGAAGCCTTTTCCAAAACCTACTCATTGTCCTGCTCCTTCAGTGGACTAAAGTGTTGTGGCCTTTGGGGTTATCATGGCTCTGCAATGGAAATTTGAACTGAAATGTAATAATTTGATTCACCATTTTGCACAACATCTGGATGTGGCTACAGTAAGCTTGCAAAAATACATACTTTTGTACAAACACGGTTGCATAAAACATTAGCATGTGTGTGGCTAGTTAGCTTGCAAGGTTGTCTATTGTATAGCATGGGTACATGAACAGGTACTGATACTGATACTGATATATATATATATATATATATATATATACAGTATTCAGTGGGTATAAAAAGTATTCACCCCCCTTTGGCATTTTTCACATTATTTTCTTTCTTCATGGAATCAAATTGATTTAATTGGGCCTCCTTGCCACTGATAAACACAAAATACTCTAAATAAAAAACTCTAAAGCTTTTTCTTTAGAAAACAGACAATAATTGATTCCATAAGTATTCACCCCTAAGCTAAGACACACCTAAATAAACCCTGATGCAATCAATTCTCTTAAGAGGTCACATAATGCAACTTTGCATGAAATTATTTGATTGGAGTCCACCTGTGTACAATTAAGGTGTTTGAAATGATTTCATATAGTCAGGTCCATAAGTATTTGTACAGTGACACATTTTTCATCATTTTGGCTCTGTATGCCAGCACAATGGATTTTAAATGAAACAATGCTTTAAGCATAGACTTTCAGCTTTAATTTAAAGGTTTTGTCAAAAATATTGTATGAACCGTGTAGGAATTACAACTATTTTTATACAAAGCCCCCCCACAATTTTAGGGGCTCAAAAGTAATTGGACAAACTAACATAATCATAAATTAAATAGTCATTTTTAATACTTGGTTGCAAATCCTTTGCAGTCAATGACTGCCTGAAGTCTGGAACCCATAGATATCACCAGACGCTGGGTTTCTTCCCTGGTGATGCTCTGCCAGGCCTTTACTGCTGCTCTCTTCAGTTTCTGCTTGTTCTTGAGGCGTTTTGCCTTCAGGGTTGCCTTCAGCAAGTGAAATGCATGTTCAATAGGATTCAGGTCAGGTGATTGACTTGGCCATTGCAGAACATTCCACTTATTTGCCTTTGTCTAGGGTTGCTTTCACAGTATGCTTCAGGTCATTGTCCATCTGCACTGTGAAGCGCCATCCAATGAGTTTTGAAGCATTTGGCTGAATCTGTGCAGATAATATAACCCTATACACTTCAGAATTCATCCTGCTGCTTTTGTCAGCAGTCACATCATCAATAAATACAAGGGAACCAGTTCCATTGGCAGCCATACATGCCCACGCCATGACACTACCATGCTTCACAGATGAGGTGGTATGCTTTGGATCATGAGCAGTTCCTTCCCTTCTCCATACTCTTCTGTTGTTTTTTGGCAAACTCTAATCTGATCTTCCTGTTTTTGAGGCTTACCAATGGTTTACATCTTGTGGTAAACCCTCTGTATTTACTCTGGTGAAGTCTTTTCTTGATTGTTGACTTTGACACAGATACGCCTACCTCCTGGAGGGTGTTCTTGATCTGGCCAACTGTTGTGAAGGGGTTTTTCTTCACCAGGGAAATAATTCTTCTGTCATCCACCACAGTTGTTTTCCGTGGTCTTCCGGGCCTTTTGATGTTCCTGAGCTCACCAGTGCATTCTGTCTTTTTTAGAATGTACCAAATAGTTGATTTGGCCACACCTAATGTTTTTGCTATCTCTCTGATGGGTTTGTTTTGATTTTTAAGCCTAATGATGGCTTGTTTCACTGGCAATGACAGCTTTGGACTTCATATTGAGAGTTAACAGCAACAGATTACAAATGCAAATGCCACACTTGAAATCAACTCTAATCAACTCTAGACCTTTTATCTGCTTACTTGTAAATGAAATAATGAGGGAATAGCACACACATGGCCATGGAACAGCTGAGCAGCCAATTGTCCAATTACTTTTGCTCCCATAAAAAAGTGCTGTAATTCCTACACCATTCACCCGATTTGGATGTACATACCCTCGAATTAAAGCTTAAAGTCTGCACTTTTAGCTCATATTCATGATTTAATTCCAGTCAACTCCAGTATGCTGTGGCAGACAGCTAAAATAACAATAACTTTGTCCAAATATTTATGGACCTGACTGTATATAAATATATATATATGTATTGTGGCATCCCAAGGGGCTGCCCAAGGAAATTGCTGCCTGGCCCTTTAATTCATTGGAGCCACGGGAGCCGGAAAAGACTACCTTTCCCAGTAGCCTGCAGTCCCACACCTGAGTACCAGTTGAAGCAGAAGAAGCTATTGGAAACTACGGGCAGCTGATTGCAATTTGGAGGCCTATTTAATGGACTGATTCGCATCACACTAGTAGGGAGTAGGTTGGTGATTCTGGAGAGTGTTGTGGAGAGTGTGTCAAAGAGTGTGTCAAAGAGTGTGTCAAAGAGTGTTTTGGGATTGCTGATTGTGTTTCGAATTGGATTGTTTTCAGGACCCTGCTTGTGTACCGATTTTGCACTGCTTGAGGAACTGGATTGGATTTGGACTACAGATTATGGACAATGACACAGATAAGGATTGTGGACTGTGTGTTGTATTCCCCCTGAATACCCCAACCTTTTGTTTGTCAAGATTACGTTTAATAAAACCATCGTTTGGTTTGTATTACTCCCTCCTCTGGGTTATTTAACTCCCTACACCCTCTGCAAAGGTCTGAGTGTCGCCACACCCCAAGGGACACCACAATATATATACAGTAGGCTCCATTTTTATTCATACCCTTGATAAAGATGAACAAAAGAGATCATATAAAATAAACCATATAAGTAATGAGGTATATTTTATGCCCAAAAACTTGGCATGAACTGCAATCTTGATATAATATAATCTCAAATATTCACACCACTGTTATCAGTACTTTGTGGTTCCTCCCTTGGATATTATAACAACAAGTAGTCACCTTCTGTAGTGTCATACGAGTTTATGGAACTTCTTGGGTGGGATCCTAAACCATTCCACCATGCAGAATTGTTCTAGTTCCTTCAGATTCTAGGTTTGATATTTGTGGACTGCTTTTTTTCAAACCACAAATGTTCAATTGGATTCAGGTCTGGATACTGAGATGGCCACGTCAGGACATACAGTATGTTCAGGATTGTTGTGATGACAGGTGCATGTCCAAAAAGCTAGATTCGGCCGCAAGACACGGTTCCAATTGTAGTTCAGATGTAGTTTGACGAATTCAAGATGCCTTTTTTGGTGAATTGTCTTCAAAGGAGGCTTCCTTCCTGCAACTCTGCCATAAGGCCATTGTCATGTAGGCATTGTAGAATGGTAGCTTTAGACACTTTGTAACCCCAAGATGCCAGGTTGTTTTGGAGATCATGAACTGGGCCCCTTGGACTTCTTTTTGCCTCTCAAGCCATCCGTCTCACTACCCGTGGGGGCAAGATAGACTTGTGTCCTCCACCTGGCAGGTTAGCCACTGTTCCAGTGGTTTTAAACGTCCTAATAATTGACACCAGTGGAAAGTGGTATCTTTTAACTTTTTTGTTTTTTGTAGCCATCTCCTGATCTGTAGAGGTCAATAACCTTTTGTCTAATGCTTTCAGGGAGTTCTTTGCCTTTGTCAAAAATATTGTATGAGCCGTGTAGGAATTACAACTATTTTTATACAAAGCCCCCCCACAATTTTAGGGGCTCAAAAGTAATTGGACAAACTAACATAATCATAAATTAAATTGTCATTTTGAATACTTGGTTGCAAATCCTTTGTCCTAGCGTCACTTCACTGGCTTCCTATAAACTATCGTGTAGACCATAAGGTACTCCTCTTAACTTATAAGGTGTTGCATGGACTTGCACCCTCTTATTTGACTGATCTACTTCATCCCTACAATCTCCCACGTTCGCTTCGTTCACAAGATGCAGGCAACTTGGTAGTCCCTAGAATATCAAAAAATACAGCAGGTGGCAGAGCTTTCTCCTATAGAGCTCCTTTACTGTGGAACAGTCTACCTGTCTCTGTGAAGGAGTCAGACACGGTCTACATTTTCAAGTCTAGGTTAAAAACACATCTATTTAGTCTCTCTTATAGTCATTAGGTGCAGATGTGGAGGGGGCGTAGCAATAGAGCCTTCTGGTGCAATGAGCTATCCTTACTGTCACCAATCATGAGTGATGATCCGCCCCTATCAGGACTGCTGATGATGTGGTGGAATGGTCTCTGACTGCCCTCATGGCTGCGTGCTCCCTGTGCCACTCACCTAATTAGTTATGCTGCCCTAGATTACTTCTGCTGGTGCAAAAGTGTTATCACTCTACTCTTTCCCCTGATCCGATGTGATATTTATCATAGTCATAATTGCACCTTTCCTCTTTTCTCCCCGGCTTCGTGGCACCTGCCCGGAGCTCACCTGCCCTAGAGTCATCCCCCCCACCCCTGCCATGTGTTAGCCGGATGCCGCTGGCCCGGACCCTAGCTGCTGGTTCCATCCCCCGCCCTGCCCTGGTATCTGGAGGGATGAGGTCCACCCCACCCCTACACTTAGAATGCCCTTCTGGTGGTCTGTTAAGCCTCATGAGCCCCAAGGACTATTTGTTTTGTTTTTCTCTGTATCCCACCATTTTCCAAGAGTTCATCTCGACCGCCTTTTAAGGGGTCAGGGAATAATTTTCCAGTCTCCCACATTGGCTCCAATGGTTTTCTGTTTTTTTGATTCCCTCTGGAAAATGTAAATTGTGAAGCGCTGTGTGACAACCTGTTTGTAAATGGCGCTATACAAAAATAAAGATTGATTGATTGATTTAAATAAGTTGTATATTTATGAAGACTTGTTTTTGTTGGATTACATTTAAAAGAATAGTTAGGTATAGGTATTAGGTATAGTTAGTATGAATAATTGTGATCCAGATGTTTTCAGGAAAGAAAATATTATTAATAAAACAAACAAATTGTTTTTCTGAACAATTGTATTAGTAATACAGGTTTGGAATTTTCTGCATTTTTTGAGCATAACGTATACTGCATTCTTATATAGTTTATTTTATATGATCTCTTTTGTTCAACTTTATCAAGGGTATGAATAAAAACGGAGCCTACTGTATCTATATATACATATATATCAGGATAGTTGCTAAAACCACAAAACAAAGGCTTCGTAATATACCACAGAACTCAATCTATACCTCTGTGACCCACTCTCAACAAAACCTGTAGGTTGTGAGCTTCACAAAGTTAATATTTATGGTAGGGCTCCCATTCAGAAACCTCTTAACCAAGGCTAATATGCAACAATGCATAACCTGGTGTAATGAGCACAAAACCTGGACTTCTGAGCAGTGGAAGAAAGTAATGTGGTCTGATGAGTCATTGTTTTACTCTTTTTCCTACATCTGGATGGGTTTATATTTGGAAAAAGCCAAAGGAAGCCTTCAACCCACATTGGTGGTGGATCTGTTTTGGTATGCTCAGCCATCTCGTGGGAGTCACTGGGTCCAATTATTACTCTGTATGGTAGAATTACAGCTAAGGAATACAAAGCCATTTTAGACAAGCAGGTGCACCCTATGATGCAGAAATTCCTCAAGATGTTCCCATATTTCAAGATGATAACACCCCCATATACACTGTTAAACAGATTGTGGTTTCATGAACACCAGGATGAAATCAAACACCTTCCATGGTCTCCTCAACCACCAGATCTATACAGGCAGTCCCCGGGTTATGAACATCCGGCTTACGGACAACTCGTACTTACGAACGGACTGCCAAAATGCCTATTATGATTAAAAATGTTTAGTTAAATACAATGGTTCGTAATAACGAACGCACGCCATCTGTTGTGCTCTTGTCAGTTGTCTTCACTTTGTGATGCTCATGAAAACATTGCGCGGTTTCAGCGGTTTGTCGGCTCAATAACCGTCCGTTATTTTAAGTCAGATCACGGTCCTGTTTTTCTCTTTCTCTTACCCTTACAAAGATGCCTCCAAAGCGTAAATCCGATGCAAGTGCTGGTGATGCATCAAAGAAAAGGAAACAATCACCATGGAAAGTAAAGTTGAAATAATAAAGAGATCGGAGAGAGGTGAAACGCCATCAGCCATTGGGGAAGCATTAGGCTACAGCTGGTCAACGATCAGTTTTTAAAAAACAATTTTAAAAGACAAAGGGAGAATAATGAAGCATGTGAAAGGCCATGCCCTGATGAATGCCACGATTATTACCAAGCCACGCAGTGGTTTAATTATTGAGATGGAAAGGCTATTGATAATTTGGATAGAAGACCAAAATCAGCGTAATATGCCTATTAGCCTTTATTTAGTGCAAGAAAAGTTACATAGTTACTTTTATTATTACTGTATTATTATTAATATTACAGTATTGTTATTACAGTATTATGTACTGAATGTTATGTTCATGTTTTTTTGTATTTGGAAGTTTTTCTTAAGTGTTTTATATGCACAGAAAGGTAAAATAAATACTATACTAAGACAAACATTTGACTAAGTGACGATTAATAAGAACTGTATGTACCTGTTCCGACTTACATACAAATTCGACTTAAAGACAGACTTAAGAATGGATCTTGTTCGTAACCCAGGGACTGCCTGTACATCATTGAACATTTATGGGAAGTTTTGGAAGGTACAGTGCAGAGTAAATTTCCATTGCCTTCATCTCTCAAAGAATTGGATGCTTTCTTTCTTGAAGAATGGTCCAATATCCCACTAGAAACTTGTATAACAGCATTCCAAGAAGCATTGAAGCTTTTTTGAAGATAAGTGGCAGCCCAACTACTTTTTAGTTAATAAATATTCATATATCGTTTGGTGTATACATTATTTACATTAGTATCACAAGTTATATTTTTTTCTTTCAAATAGATTCAAATTATTCATACCACTGTTTCAGCACTTTGTGCACCCGTGGTTCTCTGTGGCTCAGTTGGTAGAGCACAGCGTTGGCAACGCTTAGGTTGTGGGTTCAATCCCCACTGGGGCCACATATACTGAAAAAAATGTATGCATTCACTACTGTAATTCGCTTTGGATAAAAGCGTATATTATTATTTTATTTTTTCCTTGCAAGGATGACACTGCTAGCATCTTTCAACATAAGCATCTACCACTGGCGTGCATTGCCAAGTGGCAAAATTTTGGTATCTGACCATAACACCCGGTTCTCATCAGAGTTCCAATGCCATACAGAGAAGTTGCATAGAGAAAACAGAATGTCTGTGCAGAGATGTCTCCACCCCAGCGAACAAGATGGTGCTAACAAGGGAGTGAGATTATGATCAATTATACCAGGGGAGATTTTGTCAGGAATCTAAGGCAAGGGGCAGTTAGTCCCAGCAAAATCAAGCCTTGGCACAATGTCGTCTGGCCCGTCAGTGGAAATGTAGCTCAGGAGCCTTGCCTACATTGAGAGTAACTAAAATTTTGTGTATGAAATTCTGCCTTTTGTCTGTGTTCTAAGCAGATTGTATTGAATTTCACAAAAAAACCCAGGCAAAATAAGAGGCACAAACAAAAAAACACCCGAGGAGTATCTTTACTTTCAGCTTTTGGAAGCGCGAAACTACCTCCAACTAAACATCTATTCCACAGATCAGATAATGATGTGAAGTGATGTCAGATTCAGGTCACTGTTCAATTAAAGTACATTCAAACCAAATCAAATGACCTCAGAGTTGATTCAGAGATAAAGTTTAGGTGAATTTCACGTCAGAGTGAATCCCGAGTCACATTGATTCCTCGTGCACCTTCTCCCGCTTATGTAATCGGTTTTGGATAGCTTGTTAGGATAGGGTAATGAGAGAAATTTTACATCTAAGTCACTGAATTCCCAGCTCCTTAGCAATGATGGTTAAAAGGCAAAAATATATATTTTCCTCACTAAAACACATGAAGCTACCAGTATCAACTGTCTGCTAGAAATGGTGAGATACATAAAAAAAGAATGTATCTGATATGATGCCATATGAGGCCATGGAGCCAGAGAAAAAGACTGGCTCATTGTGAACAACAGTACAGAATAATATCAAATAGATGACTGCCTAGTGATAACATTCACTTTCTAGCACCAATAGTCACTGGTCAATGAATGATACCACAACCTATCACAATCCAGCGACAGTATGCTGTATCTGATAGCATGTGGATTGATGTTTGAAATCTATACATGCTAAATATATAATGTATAACTCAAGTGGAAACTCAATGAGGTGGTGGCCCACATCAGGATACTGAAATTTGACACACCGATCAGGGTTGCAATGCTGCTGATCTTCTGCCAGCAGTATAGAAATTTTAACAGTCCAATGAGATTAAGCAGTATTCCCCCTGGAGAATTAGTCTATAAATGGGCAATATTTTCATGACATCCTGTGAAACTATTGGGTAATGGAACTTTTTGATATGAACACTTTTTCTTTTGTGGATCGAAACTAGAAAGGTATCATACACATTCTATAACAATGTGACAATTTGTCAACATTTCAAAATTAAATTTGGATGTGTATATCATAAATTAAAGATAATAATAATTAGCTGAAATGTAAATATTTACCTAAAATAGTTAAATGTTCCAGCTTTTTCCCATTCCAGCAGAATGAAACAAAGTAGTCAGGCACATCACACACATACACACACACACACACACACACACACAGGAGTAGTGAGACAAATGTGACAGCAAAGGAAGGTGGGTATTTGAGGGTGGTGGTGGTGGTGGTGGTTGGGAGGGAGGGTGGGTGTTTTGTGGCGGTCCATTCAGCATCGCTAATGACATCGTTCCCAGGAGCCTAATCAAAGATTTGTACATTTAATTGCTGTGAAGTCGGTGCTTGCCACCTGCCACGTCCTACCACACATGTGCTCCCTCCCTCGCTGGGAGTCATTCCAGAACCATCCATTATCCCCTGCTGAAGGGAAAGAGACGAGAGAACCTGCTGGGCAACCTGTCCCTGCTACACCCCCATCCAGCCCCGCCACACGGGAACCAACGCGCCGGGTCGACATTGCTGCCGACGCGAAGAGCTTCCACTCCGGGGGACCGGCGTGCAAAAAGGAGAGAGAGACAGCTTTGTGAATTTAAAAGGACAGTCCTTCCTCGCACACGTTTCTCTCAGCCATTCTCAATAGGCTTCAGACAACCATTTTCGCCCCCACACATACACACGCACACACAGAGCCGTGCGCCAGTGTGAGCGTCGCTGTTGTGCGCACGTTCTAGTGCATATGAGCTACGTTTTAGGTCTGTGCTGCCCAGAAGAGTGTGCATTATGGAGTGCAGGGTCTTTGTTTCAGCGCCGGTGTGTTCCCACGAGCGGTGCCCACGGGCTCGGCATCACAGCCTTTCACTTGCCCCGGGAGGCCCTTCAGCTTTAGTGATTACTGACTGCTTTCGCTTAATGCTTAATAAGAGTGACACAGCCTCCCTGGGGCTTTGTCCTCTGGAACCGCAGAAATACGAGCCCCTCATCAGACCTAGAAAGGCAGGCTGCTGAGTAGGGTTGGAGGACTGGAGGAGGTGAGAGGAGAGGGTATGGACCATCTTAATCAGTCACAGGGAAGCAGGTTATTGTCAGGTCCACCTATGTTTAAAATATGCAAACTGTCAGGTGTGTTTTAGGTGAAGCCTAAGTATAGCGCTACAATTTTGAAGATTCCTTGGATTTTTGCCAACATCTCCTGGAAATCCAATTCAAGTAAATAGCAAACCCGCTTGTGGTGACTGGCAGCATTTCAAACAGAGAAAGAGAGAGAGGGTTTTAGGTTCCAAGGTGAACACTTTCTTGGGTGTCGTTCATTTCCTCCCAGGATGAGGGTGTTTATCTAATGGAGAGTAGGGTAGCATGTCTGGATATGATTTTATTGAGCTATAACCTTAATCAGATGATAAGCATGCAGGAAGTTATTTTCCCATTGTGCAATTCAATTAATTACACACACATAGTATGTAGTATAATTATTGACACTGTATACACGTGTGAATAATAAGAAATATTTATTTGGCTTGATTAAAATATACATATTTTAGGGTGGGTCTGTGAGAATATTAAACCTGGGGAAAGTGGTTGTACATACCAATTATTTATACACTTATTTTTTTAATGAGAAGGGCCCATGGTTCCCTTTAATAACTGTGATGTTCAATGGATGAAAAAAAGAAACCCATGAACGGAACAAATCTGATCACAAATGCAATTTCTCCCGGTCCTCCCTCTTTCCAGATGGTTACTTTGAATGCCTGGAAATCAATGGTTACCATGGAAACAATGTACACTTACACACTCACAGAACCGACGAAAAAAAGAGAAAAGGACACACGGTACACAGAGGCACTGCTTTAATACTCCACACCCGCCTCACGCTCACAAACACAATGAGAGGAAGAGGAAAGACCAAGAAACTATTTTATGTTCAACACACACAGCGCCCAGTCTGCCCTGTTGTAAATGTCAGATTGTGTAGAGCATGGCGAAACCTACAATGGTGACAGTGTTGATAATGCTGAATACAACAACACAACATGCAAACGCCATCATGAAGGCTTACCATAGAGATGAACAAGATTATACAACTTAACTTTATTTTGGGTTTTCTGGCATTATTAGTCAACATTGGTTTTAATGCCATATGCTATTGCAAATGTATTTTAAATGCACTTTGTAAGGGCTGAACCACAACGGGCTCTGCGGTTGTATGAAAATAAACCACAACATGGGACACTTCATAGCCGTGCACAACACTGTTGTGTCAGAAAATAATCAACGCCCACTTGACCAATCATAATTTATATAGTACAACCACTGCAACCTTAAAAGTTGTCAATGATTTTATTGAATCTCTGGAAAATAGGAAACATTGTGCAGCTCTTTTTATTGATTTAACCAAAGCTTTTGATACAGCCGATTATGTTTTAATGAAGCACAGGCTTCTTGCTGTTGGATTGTCAGAACAAAATGTCCATTGGTTTGAAAACTATCTAACCAGCAGGATGCAATGTGTGCAAGCTGAGGGACTCTCCTCAAGCCTCCTTAGTGTATCCAAGGGTGTGCCCCAAGGATCGGTCCTTGGACCACTTTTATTTACTATTTATATGAATGGTCTTAATCAAGGGGTAACCAACGCACAATGCCACTTCTATGCTGATGATACTTTCATATACTGCTCTGCCCCCACTCAGGATCAGGCCCTCTGTCAGCTTCAACATGCATGTATTATTATACAAGATAACCTTTTTCAGTTGAAGCTTGTTCTGAATGCGGACAAAACAAAGCTTATGATATTCACCAACTCAAAGAAAAAGCCACTAAATCTACCATCTATTATTACTCTACAAGCAAACAAGATTGAGTCTGTTCTGACATATAAATATTTAGGAATTATAATTGATGTCTCTCTTTCTTTTAAACCACACATACAACACCTTGTGAGGAAACTAAAGCTGAAACTTGGTTTTTATTTTAGAAACAAGTCTTGTTTTTCCTTTGAGGCAAAAAAGAGACTCGTTGAGGCAACTTTTGTATCTGTGCTGGATTTTGGTGATATTATATATATGCATGCATCCTTGCAGAGTCTCCATGTGTTGGACACTCTCTATCATGGGGCACTCAGGTTTGTTACAAATTGTAAAGCCTTAACTCACCACTGCTCCTTGTACGCCAGGGTTGGTTGGCCTGCGTTGACCACCCGCAGACTCAATCATTGGCATATTTTTATTTATAAGGCAATTCTTGGCCTCCTTCCTTCATATTTATGCGATTACATACATCAGAAAAAGGTTGAAAAGTACTGCCTACGCTCTCAGGATTTATTCTTATTAAATGTTCCAATTGCCCGTACCGAGTTGGGTAAAAAGGCTTTTAAATACGCTGCTCCCTACAACTGGAATAAATTACAGAATATCTGAAATCTCAAGGAGCTGGTTTTGTTAAATGCTTTTAAATCTATCCTAAAGGATTTAGAGGTAGGCACATCAGGATGTCAATGTTTTAATTAGGTAAACTGTCCCTGTGTGCTCCCTACATCCTCCGATGACTCTGACATTTGCCACTCCTCTGATTGAGGTGATTTGAAATCGTATAAATCTTGTAAATATCTTTTATGTTATTTTTTAATATATATATTTTTTTTTTTCTCTTCCTATTTTTAAACTTTGTGATTCTGTTATATGTTATATGTTTTGTATGTCTGCAACTTATTGTTTTCTTGCTGCCTGTCTTGGCCAGGACACACTTGAAAAAGAGATTTCTAATCTCAATGTGGCTTTTCTGGTTAAATAAAGGTTAAATAAAAAATAAAAAATTGAGTATTTAACCGAGCTGTGGTATGAAACCTAATTATTTGTCTAATACTCTTTTTTCTAACAGTATCCAAACTATCGTTGGAATGGCTGAGTATGTGATGTGTGTTGTTTGGCGGAAGAAAGAGCCCAGCCTGTGAAACCGGAATGTTGTTGAAGTTGAACAGAATCTCTGTCGTATTGCACATTGTAGACTTATTTCTGCAGGGCACTTGTTAATGAGCAGGCACGGTAATTAAGCAATCAGGCTGACAGTGGGCAGAATTTAATTGCCAATATGACTACAAGGTGTGTGGCGGAGGGAGGGGGGGTTCATGCTTGGGAAACGACTAAAGTAAAGGTACCTGCAATCAGGATAATTGCTCCTGCTCTCCTACAACAGGGAGGAAGGAGGGAAGGGATCCTTTTGGGAGCACGGAATACATTTGAAAAATAATAATAACAATGATAATGAAGGAGGGAAAAAAGCCCTCTGTGTCACCCCAAAGGAATTACAGTTCTAGTACAGTAACCACATGGCATGGGAAAGATGTTAAGTGGGGCCTCTTGAACCAGCTGCAAGCTCTGAGTAATTATTCCATTTGAGCTCCAGGCAAGACTGAATTTAACAGGCCCAACTGGTACCCAGGGAGTCAATCTCGCCTTGTCCCAGGCAGGTCCAGACAGGCGCACGTCGGAGTGGAATGCCCAGGGACGGGCTGAGTGTTGCTGGAAGGCGAACGCGTTCCTCATGCGAGGCGGTAGCGATTGAGGCCACAGGGGGCCTGAGGCTGAACCAGTGGCTGTGAACAGGGGCCCTGTTTCAATAGCTGTGAACAGGGGCCCTGTTAATGGTTGTGAACATGAGGCCCTGTTTTAATGGCTGTGAACAGGGGCCCTGTTAATGGTTGTGAACATGAGGCCCTGTTTTAATGGCTGTGAACAGGGGCCCTGTTTTCATTGCTGTGAACAGGGGCCCTGTTAATGGTTGTGAACATGAGGCCCTGTTTTCATTGCTGCGAACAGGGGCCCTGTTAATGGTTGTGAACATGAGGCCCTGTGTTAATGGATTTTGATTTGCACAGCCGGGCTTGAGCTCTCATCTTCGCATTTTTAGCCACAAAAATAATTAAATAAATAAATAATTCTCTATAGAAATGAATGAATAGGGACGACTGTGCCGAAGGAATTTAATTAAATTGAGTCCCTTCTGAGTGCCGTGAAAGCTGTCTAATAGTGGGCCACACAAAGGGTCTCTCAGTGGAAAGATGGAGAGAGGCAGAAAGTGACAGGGAGATGGGAGAGATTGTTATGAAAATGTCAGGAAAATACAACTGATAAGAACAGTTATTTTCAGTACAACAGCAGAAAAAGCACCTTTCAAATGGTTCAGCTTCAGAACTGAAGTGCTTTTAGTAGGTTTGCCATCCTCCAATAACCCACACTTTTATATATATATGCAACCTGAATGCAAAGGTTTTTATTGCTGAATCAATGGCTGAGGTTCAGATGATTAGGCGCCCATACTGTCAGTTCACAGCCTTTTAGTCTTGGGGTTCACGTACACCAACATTAGGTGAGATGGTTTTGCTCAGCAGTGGAGAGTGTTTCTGGGCAACAGCCCAAGAACTCTCACTGGAAGAGTGGAGAGTGTCTTGGGGCTGGTTACCAGAACTCTCACTGTGGGGAGTGGCGAGTGTCTCTGTATGAATGGGAAAGAGAACTCGAACTACAAAGTTCGAGTGTCTCAGTATGAATGGGAAAAGAGAACTCAAACTGCAAAGTTTGAGTGTCTCAGTATGAATGGGTGGGAAGCACTTGAAAGGTCACTGGATATGTGTGTGCCTGGGGAGGTTCCAGGGGAACTTCGGATGAAGAGGCGCGGTGTCCCGTAAGTTATGATTATTTTAGTTTGTTATTTTAGTTCATTGTTTTTACCCGAAAGCTTCGCGGTGAGTAGGGTGAAGATTTTGTGTGGTTGTGTCTGTGTTTGTCTTTGTTATATGTTAACCTGCTACTCCCACTGTCTCTTCCCCATGTCTGGGGGGAGACAGGAAAATTTTTATAAAATCCGGTCCGTAGACCGACAAACTCCACTCCATGTCTCCTGGCTGCTCTGTTCCCATCCAGGGTTTGTCACGTGGCGTGTGACAATGACATACTCGTACTATATAATAAAACTTTTCATTCCCTCAAGGCTATCGAAGTCTTGCCTTTTTTGGCAGTTACTTGTAGTTAAGCTGCAGTCTCAGATTTATTTCAGATCTGTTAATCAGCTGCAGGCTTTACAGTAATTTAACATCAAGAAAATGAATACCAAGCTTGTTGTGTGGTCACAGACTTCAATTCTATGTAATTTATCAGATATGCACAGACGGTAAGAAATTAACCGGAGAGAGTCTGAGACACTATGGAAGAACAAGAGGCATGAGGCAGAAATCATCATCACAGAACCATTCAGTTCACCATGGTGTCCAATAGAGCTGTCCCCGACTAAAACAAATCTTGGTCGACCAACAGTCGTCCATTTTTTCCAATTGGTCGAAACTTTTTTTTTAAATATAGGCCTATATATATATATATATATATATATATGACACACCCTATTTGTTTGAATAAATACAACTATATGCACACTGCGCTTGTCTCATGTTTTATACATTTCTTAAGTGAATGACACAAATGAGTAACAATAGGCGAATGACTTTATGGAGCCGGAGTTCAAGATTACTTGAAAGAAAAAAAAACTCAGTTCCGAGACTCCTCTCCATGCTGCCCTTGCAGATTCTGCCGTTGCGCTTGTGAAGTTGCGGTATGGCCACATAATAGGCTGATGCTTTTATTTGACCACAACCATAACACTAATGCGTAGGCTATGTTTTATTGAATTAACCAGGTTGGTCTCATTGGGATTTAAAATCTCTTTTGCAAAAAAATAGGCTAACGAACGAATGATCACACATAAATTGTAGCCTAAACTGAACATAAAGTGGCTATAGCCTTCCCATCGAAAATAACAATTTTTGGCTGCTCCTTTGTCAATTAACGATAAACCCTCAGGATGGATGGATTATTCTACTGACAAGCGCACCAAACTGTGGCGTGGATCTAGACTCATGCTGCGTGGAGCGCGACTGCTCGACCAAAACAAATCTCAGTCGACCAAGAGCCCATCGACCAAACAATCGACCAGTCGACTAAATGAGGTCAGCCATTTGATCAAGGCAAAATGATTGTGGTGTTGGTCCTTTGACTCATATTGCTATCTACTAATGAACAAGCTGAGACCAAATTAGGCTTTCGTTTCCAGGACAACCAATGTGCAGAGCTAATGCGAGAACTGCTCTTTTTCCATTTGTGATATAAGAGAGAAAAACAATGAAATGCACAAATTAGTGTTCTTTCTTTATTTGACTTTATTTGTTTTGTAAAAGATTAAATGAAAAGTGACTTTATCCGTATCTATTAATTGTGGGAAGGAGAAAACATAGTTTAAAAATAACAGACCAGGCACAAATTCACAGCGTGAATTTCACGGCAAACAGGAATAGTCAGGACACAGTAAACCAAGACAGGGTTGATTCATTGAGTGATATATCGAGTTGTAAATATCATATATATTACTGTCTGAACAATAATTTTACAAAAAATATATTTTTACTAAATATTGGAAACTATAACAGAGGTACTCAACTCTCGGTCCTGTGGGCCGCAGTGGCTGCAGGTATTTGTTCCAGCCGAGTACTGACTATGCCTGATGTCACTGATTAGTATACCCCCTTGGTTTAAGAGGTGAGCTCATTGATATCAGGTGGTTCAATTGATTGGTTAGAGCAAATACCTGCAGCCACTGTGGCCCGTAGGACAGATTGTAATACGTCTTGTGGAATAGTAATGTCACTTCCTGGTTTTAAAAATGAACTGTAGTCAGCTGGGACACTTCTCAGTGAAGTGATGCACCCCCCGGTTCAGAATAGAATCTGTTTTTCCAAAACATTCTACCATAAGGTTTTCAAAAAAATAAGTAAAACCTTTGAGCTGCATTTAATTGTATGAAAGGCGCTATATAAATAAATTTTACTTTACTTACTTACTATATATGGCACATTGCTTCGGATGTCAGATGGAGTACACTTCCTTGTTTTAAAAATGATAATCAGGTTCAGGGCGGAAGCCCCTAGCCTCTCACAGGCAGGGCAGGTCTCTGTCTGCAGGTTGTTCCTCGTCACGCAGAACTCTGGTTGGCAGGGTGACTGCCGTGTCAGCTGCGCAGTTCTCCGGCACAATAACTGCGCAGCTCAGCAGGGTGTATTTGTAGTAAGGAGAAAAAGATTTAAGGAAGCAAACAAGGGAGGAACATGGTCCTTATCCATTTGGTTAAATTGTGATCTAATGTTGTGACATTTTTAACACTGAACTGTTTTGACAACACATTGTTTTTGTCATTCTGATAAACCAAATGTAAGTATTGCAGGTAGATGGTGGTAATGTTTTTTTTTTGTTCCATTATGTGCTTGATATTAATTACACCAATAGTTCACCAGTTTATGGATTGCACAGATTTTGGTGGCAAGGTTTGAAGGGGGGTCTTCATTGATTTTGTGGGATCTTACAGGAAAGAAATGCATATATAAAAGTCTGGCTTTTGTCAATGCGTGTTTCAGTAAAACTAAAGGTAACAGCAAACAGTACTGGTGTTGCCCAAAAAGTTGGAAACCTTTGGATAAGTGAGGGACACAAAGTATATAGAAAGCAGTTGCTTCCACACAGGTGTCGTTCCTGAGTTAATTAAGCAATTAACACCGCAGCAGGTGATCAGAAGCACATATTCCTGGATCGTGATGTCTGTGCATTTGTTCAAAGAGCAAAGTTAAACAGGATAAATCAATTGACTGCAAATTTCAATCCAGGGCATGAGTTGGCAATTTCATCAAACACGGTCCAACAAGAACTCTACAGAGCAGGATATCATATTCGGACTTCACCCTATTATTCAACACTTTGTATTGGTTTATCCACTTTTCTGGCTCCTACCTGTAGCTCAATAACATTCCAACTCATTTCAATCTTTCTTAAAGGGCACCAAGACTAGTATGTTGCCAGCTGATACAACCAATAAATCACAAAGCATATTCTTCCAACAATATCCAATAAAAATATCATCAGTCCAACTCCAGGAAACAGGTATGTGAATGATTGTCACAACAGTATAAGGAATGGAGCACATGAATACAAAGAGGCTTTTCTAGGCGGCATACCATGGCATCTGCTATACGGGCTGTCATCAAATGAATATGAAAGTGTTTGTCCTGAAATAACTCCAGGGCATGAGAAAGCTACTTGAAGAGAGTTCAACTGTCTGGTTTGACTACATACAGAAACAAAAGCTTTGTCCCTGGCTTTAAGCTGGCTTCGGAATTTGCAGGTACTATCTATGCCATTTCATATAATGGAAGGTACGAACACAGTTTTTTCCCC